>CM019070.1:153243727-153603727 GCA_009667805.1 Leptobrachium leishanense | reverse complement strand
CACAAATGTCTTTTCTGTGCTCACATCATTATCAGTTTTATTCAACCCCCAAGTGACATTCAATCTTAGTACTTAGTACAACATCCTTTTACAGTTATAACAGCTTTTAAACGTGAAGCATAGCTTGACACAAGTGTCTTGCAGCGATCTACGGGTATCTTCGCCCATTCGTCATGGGCAAAAGCCTCCAGTTCAGTCACATTCTTAGGCTTGCGCACTGCAACTGCTTTCTTTAAGTCCCACCAGAGGTTCTCAATCGGATTTAAGTCAGGTGACTGCGATGGCCACTCCAAAATGTTCCAGCCTTTAATCTGCAACCATGCTCTAGTGGACTTGGAGGTATTCTTGGGATCATTGTCCTATTGAAAGGTCCAACGTGTCCCAAGCCTCAGGTTTGTGACGGACTGCATCACATTGTCATCCAATATCTCCTGGTACTGAAGAGAATTCATGGTACCTTGCACACGCTGAAGCTTCCCTGTACCTGCAGAAGCAAAACAGCCCCAAAGCATGATTGACCCCCCGCCATGCTTCACAGTAGGCAAGGTGTTCTTTTCTTCATAGGCCTTGTTCTTCCTCCTCCAAACATAGCGTTGATCCATGGGCCCAAACAGTTCTAAATTTGTTTCCTCAGTCCACAGAACACTATCCCAAAACTTCTGTGGTTTGTCCACATGACTTTTGGCATACTGCAGTCGACTCTTCTTATTCTTTGGAGACAGCAAGGGGGTGCGCCTGGGAGTTCTGGCATGGAGGCCTTCATTACGCAGTGTGCGCTGTATTGTCTGAGCTGAAACTTCAGTACCCACATCTGACAAATCTTTTCTCACTTCCTCAGCAGTCACACGGGGACTTTTCTCCACTCTACGCTTCAGGTAGCGCACAGCAGTCGAAGTCAGCATCTTCTTTCTGCCACGACCAGGTAGCGTTTCAACAGTGCCCTTTGCTTTGAATTTGCGAATGATGCTTCCTATGGTCTCTCTTGGTATGTTTAACATCTTTGCAATCTTCTTATAGCCATTGCCCTTCCTGTGAAGAGTAATCACCTCTTCTCTTGTCTTCCTGGACCATTCTCTTGACTTCACCAT
Organism: Leptobrachium leishanense; assembly: GCA_009667805.1. NCBI lineage: Eukaryota > Metazoa > Chordata > Amphibia > Anura > Megophryidae > Leptobrachium > Leptobrachium leishanense. The sequence continues at coordinate 153,602,639 of CM019070.1, read as the reverse complement.
GTTTGTAACCACACCAGTAAATGTCTAGAAGGAGCTGAGTATCACAGTCATTTTAAAGCTGCCTAATTGGTGCTTATTATGCTTTATTGCTGCTCCGTGACATCCACAGGTGTTTTCAATACCTGATTGAAAACACTTGAATGAACCTCTGTTCTTCAGAGTGGTAGTCTTTAAGGGGTTGAATAATTGTGTCAATGAAGAATTCACAAAAGAAACATTTACTACTGTATTACAAAACCAATTGATGTCATTTTAGTTGCATATGGTTCTTTAAAAAGTCCTTGTAGGATTTCATTCTGAATACAATTACAAATGTACACTAAATTCCCTAAAACCCTTTACAGCATTGGGGGTTGAATAATTTTGAACACAACTTTATATCTATCTCTATATCTATCTCTGTATCTATCTATCTCTGTATCTATCTCTGTATCTATCTCTGTATCTATCAATCTATCGGTTTCCCTGTCTCTGTCGAACATATTGGATTGAAATACACAACTACCTTTGCTTTGTCACTATGTATCTTTCACACCTAGTGCACAGTCGATGTTGCACAGCATTGATAAAGATAGCTTTCTATGAACATTTTGTGACACATTTTAATTTATTTATACGGGGCACAACTCTGAGGAGTGATGTAATAAAACCTCATTGTTAAACCTAGGAAAGTAAAGAAGGAACGCGTGATGGTATCTGTCAGCCCTAAGACAGAATTCAATTTGGAAGTTCTGTTTAATGACTCTGATTTGTATTCATACTCTGTATGTTTTGATTCCATTATGCCCAGTTTAGATTTTAATTAAATTATCCATTATTTGGTCTATTTCATCCCATTGTTACATCTCCCTCTCGTGAACACGCACTGCGTAAATAATTTATTCCAAGTATTCGACTCTGACATTTAAAATAAAGCTCTAAAGTTCTGTGCGTTGGAAGAGGTCCAAAGGAAAAAAAAAATATGATTATATAATCTGCAGTCATTAGCTAAAGGTGCTAAAATGCCGGTGTCTCATGCATCCGAATCTAACAGGTAAGAACACAGTAAAATTCACACATGGGCTTATTCACTGAGCAGCGATTTGCCAGAGAATTGCAAATGTTACGTAAAAATATTCAGTCTGGATGAATACTGATAAGGGCTGCACAATTCCTATGACCCGACGCCCGGACATGCAGTACTGGGTGCCGGGGAGGTATTCTATAGTCGCTATCGTAAGGTGCTAAAATGCTGGTGTCTCATGCATCCAAATCTAACAGGTAAAAAAACAGTTACATTTACACATGGGCTTATTCACTGAGCAGCGATTTGTCAGAGAATTGCAAATGTTACGTAAAAATATTCCGCCTGGATGAATATGATTGCACTGATAAAAGGAGCACAATTCCTATGGCCCGACGCCCGGACATGCAGTACTGGGCGCTGAGCAGGCATTCTATAGTCGCTGTCTACAGGTGCTAAAATGCCGGTGTCTCTTCATCCAAATCAAGCAAGTAAGACCACAATTGACACATGGGCTTATTCCCTGAGAGGTGATTTGGCAGGGAAGTGAAACATTTTAGATATAAATAATTGAGCTGGATTAATACCAGTGTTGGGAAAATGTTTAAAATTTCAGATCTTTTGCCTTAAATTTGCTTTTGACTTGCTATATTTTTGGATTATCATTTTATTTGATTTATCTTTGGATTCTACTTTGGTGGAATGCTGCCATTTATCGATGCTGCAACTAAACGTTAAATCTGACACCAAATTTTTATTTAGTTTTATTCGTAGTCTTCTAAATAAAATGCCGTTTAGTTTTAGTCATTTTTTAGTTGTCGGAATTCTTTTAGTTTTAGTCATTTTTTAGTTGTCGGAATTCTTTTAGTTTTAGTCATTTTTTAGTTGTCGGAATTCTTTTAGTTTTAGTCTAGTTTTAATTGACTAAATGTCACAAGATTTTAGTTGACTAAACCTAGAGTAGATTTAACTAAAATCGAATGGGTTTAAAGTATATTCTGCATTATTTAAGCATCTCTCTAGAATTTCCGCCCTTATGCTATACTCCTGGAGTAACATCTTATCTGAACATAGAAAATCCACCATTTCCCTTTTACTTGAGATTAGTTCTGATTGGATCATAATTTACCGGCGGGATGGAGTACAGGTAACATCACTGCTCTGTAACTGTGGAGACCGAGGTTCGAGTCCCAGCCAGAGCACTTCTCCAGTAAGTGTCCTTGGGCGAGACACCTAACGGTACATACTCACCTAACACACAATGGGCTCTATTACACTGGTCGCGCAAAAATGTGCACGTACGCAAAAACGCATTAACGTGAGGGGAAAAACCCTTTGCACTGAACGTCGTATAATGACGTTTGCGCATATGATGCGCGTTAACATCTAACGCGAGTGACCCAGCGCGAATGCAAGTTCGTGCGCGAAACCCATACTTAACATTGTGAGCACAAATGCATTCGTGCGCTGGTGCGCGGCTGGTATTACAATCGATGCGCAACCTTTTATAAAACGACGTTTGTGCGCTTAATTTTAACGTCTTTGAAAAGCTGGTGGTGACGGCAAATCAGAACGTCCTGGCCGAAACGAAAAACACCAACACGAAAAAAAAACAAAAAACAGCACAGTATAGTTACACATTCTACACATACCCAAACAATAAAATGGAGAAGTTGTGTGTGTTTTTATTATTGCTGCAGCATATATACTCAGATTGATTTTGACAGGCGCAAAAACTGAACGGGAGACAATTGTGGTTCTTAATTCTGATTGCCCACCGATTTCTGCGCGCAACGTTAATGCGCGCGCGTTTTTGCGCATCTTTTTTTTACGCGTGTTATTTTTTTGACGGATGAAAAAATGCGCTCGGATCGTAACACCAGCGTTAATTTACGCGCGTTAACGTTTAACGCCGCGCGCAAAAAAAATTGCGCTGCGCGTACGAATTTGCGCGGTGAATGTAATAGAGCCCTTAGTCGACAAAATTAACACTGGCGATTTTCACCGGCAAACATCGGCGTTTTGTGTGTAACACCTACAGTCACTATTAGGCTAGGGTCAGACTGAGGCAGTGCGAACGCGCGTTCTGGCGCACTTAATCACGGCCGCACTAGCAGCAGATGCCGGGCAATGACGGCCAATATACGAAGTACGGTCGCACAAAAGTCCGGCTGCGCAACGCAAGTGGAAAATGAACGCATTTTTTCGAGAACGTGAAACCGCAGGTACTGACGTACAGAGTGCGCTGCGTCTGCTAGCGGCGTGTGTGCGTGATTAGGAGACGTCAGACGCTGCTCATGTCCGGCCAACATAACGTCCAGACACAAAAAGTGTTTTATTGATGATCCGTACAAAATCACGGACGAAAATGCGCATAGTATGACCGCTATTGCGTATTCCGTGAAAAAATGCGTCCATTCGTTCGAACGCACTTTTTCACAGACAACATAAAAATGCGTTCGTCTGACCCTAGCCTAAATCTCCTTCATCAAACGCCTCTCAAAAATAAACCGAAACCGCGTTTATTCTCACGTCGCTCTTTTTTCCAGCTTACAACATAAAATACTTCAATAATTTTAATTAACAATAAAGAAAAAAAGGAGCGATTTACAAAAGACGGGGCGCACTGGAAAGCGTTACTAATTATTTCCGGTTTCTCTCCGGTCTCTGCGCTTTCCTTCCCGGAGTCAGCTGGTGGCTGCGGCTCAGGCGCTGGCCAAATGCTGAAAATGCTTTGAATTCTCGCCGTTGCCAAATATCCCACTATTAGCCGCTTTGTATCCCCCCTCCCTCCTCCAGCAGATGAAGCCTCGCCGTGGATTTCAACCGGCGGAGGTCGGCATTGGATGATAAAAGCGCGAAAAAAAAAAAAAAAAAAACACATATATATATATAAAAAGGCACATTACTAGACATGCGAACAATGGGAAATTGCGGGGACGGACGATGGAATACAAAAAATATACAGACAGAACAAAAAGAGCCGTCACATATTCTGTACGTTTGGGTATTACATACAATAAATGTATCCAGCCGGAGAGACGCTGGAAAATGCTTTTTCTGGGGGGTTTTTCTCTCTTTTTTTTGTGTAAATGTCTCGCTGTTTGTAATGTTCTCTTAATAGATGCTTCTGATGATTCCGGAATATATCTTTTTATGACCTTTCCACTGAAAAGGATCCCAGCAGAGCATTATCCCACTTGAAACAACCAGAGTGCGCTCTTTGTGTTTTATTGTGGTAGCTTTTTTATTTTATGTTTTTAGAACGTCGCGGCCTCTCGCCGAGACGGTTTGTTGTCGGAGATTCGTGAAAATGTAGGAAAACAATGAACCTCTTGCAGATATTTCGTTGGGGGTGGATTCAAAAGAGTTTAAAAAGAGCACTTTTTATCTGATGTTCATCTCGAGGAACGTCTCAGATCAGCGCTCAGATATTGGGGATTGATTGAGCTGCGGTCGCATGTTTATACCGCGAAAATAAGAAAGGATTTGGAGGAATGAGAAGGGGCGGCACGTGCCAGAAGAGATCAACGATTACAAGGAGGTAGATCTCTCTCTTTTGATGAATCTGCTTTAATTTGAAGGATGCGGAGAGATCTGTGCCTCATACAGTGCGGATCTCTCTCCTCTGTTTCCTATCATGCCACAATGTTGTTTTCAAAAGGCAGCACCGTTTCACATCTCCAAATCTTTAAAGTTATGGGAATCATAAGCACAATGGGATGTGAGAGGGAGAGGACAAAGGCACAACGGAATGTGAGAGGGAGAGGACAAAGGCACAATGGGATGTGAGAGGGAGAGGACAAAGGCACAATGGGATGTGAGAGGGAGAGGACAAAGGCACAATGGAATGTGAGAGGGAGAGGACAAAGGCACAATGCGATGTGAGAGGGAGAGGACAAAGGCACAATGGAATGTGAGAGGGAGAGGACAAAGGCACAATGCGATGTGAGAGGGAGAGGACAAAGGCACAATGGAATGTGAGAGGGAGAGGACAAAGGCACAATGGAATGTGAGAGGGAGAAGACAAAGGCAGAATGAAATGTGAGAGGGAGAGGACAAAGGCACAATGGGATGTGAGAGGGAGAGGACAAAGGCACAATGGAATGTGAGAGGGAGAGGACAAAGGCACAATGGGATGTGAGAGGGAGAGGACAAAGGCACAATGGAATGTGAGAGGGAGAAGACAAAGGCACAACGGAATGTGAGAGGGAGAGGACAAAGGCACAATGGGATGTGAGACGGAGAAGACAAAGGCACAACGGAATGTGAGAGGGAGAGGACAAAGGCACAATGGAATGTGAGAGGGAGAAGACAAAGGCACAACGGAATGTGAGAGGAGAGGACAAAGGCACAATGGAATGTGAGAGGGAGAGGACAAAGGCACAATGGGATGTGAGAGGGAGAGGACAAAGGCACAATGGAATGTGAGAGGGAGAGGACAAAGGCACAATGGAATGTGAGAGGGAGAAGACAAAGGCACAACGGAATGTGAGAGGGAGAGGACAAAGGCACAATGGGATGTGAGAGGGAGAAGACAAAGGCACAACGGAATGTGAGAGGGAGAGGACAAAGGCACAATGGAATGTGAGAGGGAGAAGACAAAGGCACAACGGAATGTGAGAGGGAGAGGACAAAGGCACAATGGAATGTGAGAGGGAGAGGACAAAGGCACAATGGGATGTGAGAGGGAGAGGACAAAGGCACAATGGAATGTGAGAGGGAGAGGACAAAGGCACAATGGGATGTGAGAGGGAGAGGACAAAGGCACAATGGAATGTGAGAGGGAGAAGACAAAGGCACAACGGAATGTGAGAGGGAGAGGACAAAGGCACAATGGGATGTGAGAGGGAGAGGACAAAGGCACAATGGAATGTGAGAGGGAGAGGACAAAGGCACAATGGGATGTGAGAGGGATAGGACAAAGTCACAATGGAATGTGAGAGGGAGAGGACAAAGGCACAATGGGATGTGAGAGGATTGGACAAAGGCACAATGGAATATAACAGGGATATGACAAAGGCACAAGGAATGTGAGAGGGATAGGACAAAGGCACAATGGAATGTGAGAGGGATTAGATAAAGGAACAATGGAATGTGAGAGGGATTGGACAAAGGCACAATGGAATGTGAGAGGGATTGGACAAAGGCACAATGGAATGTGAGAGGGAAAGGACAAAGGCACAATGGAATGTGAGAGGGATAGGACAAAAGCACAACGGAATGTGAGAGGGATAGGACAAAGGCAAAATGGGATTTGAGAGGGATAGGACAAAGGCACAATGGGATGTGAGAGGGATAGGACAAAGTCACAATGGAATGTGAGAGGGAGAGGACAAAGGCACAATGGGATGTGAGAGGGATAGGACAAAGTCACAATGGAATGTGAGAGGGAGAGGACAAAGGCACAACAGAATGTGAGAGGGATACGACAAAGGCACAATGGAATGTGAGAGGGATTAGACAAAGGAACAATTGAATGTGAGAGGGATTGGACAAAGGCACAATGGAATGTGAGGGATTGGACAAAGACACAATGGAATGTGAGTGGGATTGGACAAAGGCAGAATGGAATGTGAGAGGGATTGGACAAAGGCACAATGGAATGTGAGAGGGATTGGACAAAGGCACAATGGAATGTGAGAGGGATTGGACAAAGACACAATGGAATGTGAGAGGGATTGCACAAAGGCAGAATGGAATGTGAGAGGGATTGGACAAAGGCACAATGGGACAGGACAATGACACAATAGAATCCACCAGATCAGCAGGATATAAAAATTTGCTCCTCCCTTAAGGCGGTCCCTCAAAAGTCGACAAATCCAGGAGAGGAATATCAGGCAGCCACACTCAGCCGTTGTGCTGGTTCATCCTGCCAAGGCATTTTCCCATTGATTGGTGAAGCCTGTGAACCTTCCGTATAGGATCATTGGTGTAGAAGCGAGATGTGGAATTATCCAAATAATGATACAGTAATTTGCTTCCTGCGTAGCGTGAAAATAAGGGTGTGTGAAGGAAGCGGCATCTCTCGCATCTCTTTATTTCCAGAGATAATTACACAGTAAATAAGACGCGTGACAGGCAGCTGCGGGGGGAGTGAACGCCAGCACCGTGTTAACAACAACGCCACTTGATTGGTTCTGCTTACAGTTTATGGGACAATAAAAAAAACAACGACCTTTAATAAGTGCCATTATGCCGCGCAACGCTTCCTGCTCTGCGTCTTTATGCAACGCTTTCTAGCCGCTCTACCTGGATAAACACACCCTCCGACACAAAACCTCAATCGCTCCTAATATGCCGCAGCTTGAATGTGGATTTAAACGCAAACAAAACATTTCCACATTCAATTACTTTGGCCTAAAATCTGCATTTCTCACGCGATCCTCCACGATTCACATATAGCAGTGGTTCCCATCCCTGTCCTCAGGTCCCCCTAACAGGCCAGGTTTTAAGAATCACCTTGGGGAAATGCAGATTTAATCCTGCAATCACTGAGCAGCAAATCATATCAACTGTGCTGTGCTTCAGATATCCTGCAAACCTGGCCTGTTTGGGGGACCTGAGGACCAGCTTTGGGGAAACACTGCCCTACAGTGTTACGTGAAGCCAGCACCGCCAAATCACCGCTAGAAGCTATCAAAGTACTTGATATAGTAATGTGACTGTCAGTCACTGGTCACCTGACCTTAATTCCTTAACCCTTTGTGTACCTTAAAGTAGCAATTTTGCACAGAGATTTATTATTCTGCGATAGATGAGAGCATAAAAATTAGCCCATTATTAATTTTTCATATATTTGCCAATTCTTTACAGAAAATTTACTAGGACGAAAAGTTCTAAACTCTAGATCAGGGCTGTCAAACTCTGCCCCTGCGCCCCCCCCCATCCGCCGAGTAATTGATGACTACAATTCCCAGAATTCATTCAATGCAATAGATGGACAGGGAATCAAGGGAGTTGTAGTTCAGAAACAAGGGGGGGCTGGAGCTTGATAGCCCTGCTCTAGATGACGTCCCTTATCTGGCACAATATCGCACGGGGTCCATATTATCAGCATACAGGCATAAATGGCCTTTGTGTCAGTAAAAGTGCTGCAGACAGATAATAAAATGGTGAGATCTCCTGCTTATGGGGGTTTGTAGTGATCAGAATGAGAGTATTAGCAATGCAATATCTATATGTGCTGCATAATGCCTGTGTATGGCAATTACAGCAGCATCTTGTATCTGTATGTGCCGCATAATGCCTGTGTATGGCAATTACAGCAACACCTTGTATCTGTATGTGCCGCATAATGCCTGTGTATGGCAATTACAGCAACACCTTGTATCTGTATGTGCCGCATAATGCCTGTGTATGGCAATTACAGCAACACCTTGTATCTGTATGTGCTGCATAATGCCTGTGTATGGCAATTACAGCAGCACCTTGTATCTGTATGTGCTGCATAATGCCGGTGTATGACAATTACAGCAACACCTTGTATCTGTATGTGCTGCATAATGCCTGTGTATGGCAATTACAGCAACACCTTGTATCTGTATGTGCTGCATAATGCCTGTGTATGGTAAGTACAGCAACACCTTGAATCTATATGTGCTGCATAATGCCTGTGTATGGCAATTACAGCAACACCTTGTATCTGTATGTGCTGCATAATGCCTGTGTATGGCAATTACAGCAACACCTTGTATCTGTATGTGCTGCATAATGCCTGTGTATGGCAATTACAGCAACACCTTGTATCTGTATGTGCTGCATAATGCCTGTGTATGGCAATTACAGCAACACCTTGTATCTGTATGTGCTGCATAATGCCTGTGTATGGGAATTACAGCAACACCTTGTATCTGTATGTGCTGCATAATGCCTGTGTATGGCAATTACAACAACACCTTGTATCTGTATGTGCTGAATAATGCCTGTGTATGGTAATTACAGTAACACCTTGTATCTGTATGTGCCGCATAATGCCTGTGTATGGCAATTACAGCAACACCTTGTATCTGTATGTGCTGCATAATGCCTGTGTATGGCAATTACAGTAACACCTTGTATCTGTATGTGCTGCATAATGCCTGTGTATGGAAATTACAGCAACACCTTGTATCTGTATGTGCTGCATAATGCCTGTGTATGGCAATTACAGTAACACCTTGTATCTGTATGTGCTGCATAATGCCTGCGTATGGAAATTACAGCAACACCTTGTATCTGTATGTGCTGCATAATGCCTCTGTATGGCAATTACAGTAACACCTTGTATCTGTATGTGCTGCATAATGCCTGTGTATGGCAATTACAGCAACACCTTGTATCTGTATGTGCTGCATAATGCCTGTGTATGGCAATTACAGCAACACCTTGTATCTGTATGTGCTGCATAATGCCTGTGTATGGCAATTACAGCAACACCTTGTATCTGTATGTGCTGCATAATGCCTGTGTATGGCAATTACAGCAACACCTTGTATCTGTATGTGCTGCATAATGCCTGTGTATGGCAATTACAGTAACACCTTGTATCTGTATGTGCCGCATAATGCCTGTGTATGGCAATTACAGTAACACCTTGTATCTGTACTGTACAGGGATTTACACTCATTATAACCCCCTGAATCTTATCCCTGTGTTATTTTTTTCCTACTCCTGGGTCTTATAGGGTCAGTGCTATAGCTTCACAAAGTCCTTTGAGGTTCAGTGTCCTATTTAGTAGCTGACGACACACCTCTACGGACAGTTACTTTTCTTTTTCTATCTATATCTCTCTCAAATACCTGCAGGGCTAATCACTAGAAAGGTGCAGAGGGCCGCCGGCCACACACCAGTGCCTCTCAATTCCTTCTGTAATTACAGCAATAATCCACAGCAATAAAGCTCACAGTAATGTGCGGTGTGTATGAGCGTATCACAGAGCTCCACAGCAATAAAACTCACAGTAATGTGCACTGTGTATGAGCGTATCACAGAGCTTCACAGCAATAAAACTCAGTAATGTGCGATGTGTATGATCATATCACAGAACTTCACAGCAATAAAACTCACAGTAATGTGTGATGTGTATGAGCGTATTGCAGAGCTCCACAGCCATAAAACTCACAGTAATGTGCAATGTGTATGAGTGAATCACAGAGCTCCACAGCAATAAAACTCACAGTAATGTGCAGCGTGTATGAGCGTATCACAGAGCACTACAGCAATAAAACTCAGCAATGCACAGTGTGTATGAGTGAATCACAGAGCTCCTCAGCAATAAAACTCGTAGTAATGTGCGGTGTGTATGAATGAATCACAGAGCTCCACTGCAATAAAATCACAGGAATGTGCGTTGTGTATGAGCGTATCACAGAGCTCCACAGCAATAAAACTCACAGTAATGTGCAGTGTGTATGAGCATATCACAGAGCTCCACAGCAATAAAACTCACAGTAATGTGCAGTGTGTATGAGTGAATCACAGAGCTCCACAGCAATAAAACTCACAGTAATGTGCAGTGTGTGTGTGTGTATAATGCAGAGCTTCACAGCAATAAATCTGACAGTAATGTGTGTTGTGTATAAGTTTGAGTTTCATTGCTGTGCAGCTCTACGGTACACTCATACACACTGCTCATTAATGTAAGTTTTATTGCTGTGCAGCTCTACGATACACACACTGCACATTACTGTGAGTTTTATTGCTGTGGAGCTCTGTGATACACTCATACACACCGCACGTTACTGTGAGTTTTATTGCTGATACATAATGTTCTGGGACAGTTTGCCGGCCCTCTAATAATTGAGCCTCTTGGTTGCATTTGCCCTCCAGCCCAGGCCAAACGTTCCCCTCTTTTGCATGTTTTGTTCCCAAAGCTCTCCTCTCACTCTATGCCTCGTTTCTGATCCTTTCTGCTGCCTTGTCGGTGCCGGTTGCGGGGGGGGGGGCGGGTTATTGCTCTGTAATAATTTTTCACGAAGCTGAGTATCTACGATCAGATAACTTATTAATTTATCACAAGGACCTCCAGTGCACGGAACATCTCGTTACAGCCAGGCACCTCCATCTCGCTAACGATTCCAACACACGCGTTGTTCTTGTCGTGGCACCAGGCTGGACGAGGCAACGCTGTGGCGGTCTCGGCCTTTTCACTAATTAATGGGGTAAAAATAGTACAGACTATCTTGTATTATTCAATCCGTTGCCGTCCCGACCTCCGGAACGCGTCTGTAACACAACCCAAGACACTCCTGTAAACGAGACTTTTATCTCAGACTTTCTCTAGGATATCGGCGCGAATCGACGAGCGTTCATGTAGACGTTCTAGATAAGGCTCCGTCTTGAATCTGCTGACGGATGCGGAAACTTCGAACCCCGGAAGACACGCTCAACGCATGTAAAGGGCAGACCCGTTTTGCCTGTTGGGAATTATTCCTCGATAACGTTAAATGGCAGGGAGCTGCGTAAGGGAAAATCCGGAGACTGTGACCTCTTACACCGCAATACGACAGCAAAGCAGAATCAATTCGAGATCGAACGCTACGCCAAGAGCTCCTTAGGGAAGGTTAACCTGTCCCTCGCACGGCTGCATGTTGCGCGATACAAAGATGTTCCGACTTGAAATCGGGAATAATGAACGTCGAATACACGTGTCAATGTCAAACAGATCGCGTCATTAATGAGGAACCAATGACATGATGAACATATGGGCTGAAGAGGGACTGGTCGTGCAGAAGTCTCGACTCCCTTGGGTTGGTGGTGTCACCTTGAAGGTCTCAGGCTTATCTTTGACTTTCATGGCTTGTACGTTTCTTGTGGTCGGGACTGAGGGTGACCTTGTACAACATCATGTCCTGGCATCCTGGGACATTGGGTTACATAGTTACATAAAAAAAAAAAGAAACCCACAAACTAGTGGATAGAGACAACAGTCACCCCACCTGTTTTCGGATTCGGCCGAATTTCCGAATCGGGTCGGACCCGAAAACCGATAGATCCGAAAAGTTTTCCGAGCCGAAACGAAAAAATTTCGGATTTTTCGAATGGACTTGAAATGTGTCAAATCGAAATTTATTTTCGCTCTATTCATGATTTCGGTTCCATTCGTGATTTCGGTTCCATTTCGGTAATTCTGGAAATCGTATATTTAACTATTATCGGTTATATCGCTGATTCTGTAAATTTTGTATTTGTAAATGCGTATCACTTGTTTCTTGTGGCATTCGGGTCAGTTTAGCGTTTTTTAAATCGTTTTGTTCATTTTTTTTGTTCCTTGGCTTTCATACCATTTTAATATGATTAAATAAAGTTGTGAAATGTATATTCAATTATTCATAAGAAAAAAAGGATCTTTATTTAATAAAAAAAAAAAACACGATAGAATCGCCAGAATTATCGTAGACACTTTGAAACGAGGAGAACAGACGTTCCGAAAAAACAAAAATTTCCAAAACTTCCGAAAAGTCGATACAAAAAACCAGCAAAGTGACCCGAAAACATGAAAAATGGTCGATATTCCGAAAAAAAAATGTACATGAAAAACGAGCCGAACCGAACCGAATCGAAACAGAAATCGGTCGAAACGAGCCGAATCGAAAATTTTAAACATCCGAACAAATCGAACCGAATCGATCCGAAAAAAAAATCGGTGCACAAGCCTAGTGGACACCCTGATAATAGGATTAAACCTGATACTAAACTATATCACCAAGAAAAGAGAAAGTCAAGCTTCCTCAAACGAACATCAGGATGCTGAATTTTAAGACATAACTTTTATTAATTACGATAAAAAGGAATGAACAATCGCATAAAAAACATATACACAAAATAGAACTGTAGTTAGGGCGTATACAATTCGCTGGTATGACAGCAGGGTCAGTGCTGGACATTCACATGTGGCTTTAACATCCACTAAAACCCATCAGTGAGTATTGGTATTCATGACCGTACTTATTCACACATTCACAAATTCATTAGCAGACGGTACTTTATTTATTTATTTATAAAGGATTTTACCAGGAAGGATACATTGAGATTTCTCTCGTTTTCAAGTATGTCCTGGGTTCAAGAACATTGAATTGTTACAGTTACAGAAATACAAAGGAATACAATGCAAGATATTAAAAAACAACACAAATATACAGATTAACTTTAAATGGACATCATACTCTACCAGAAATCTAAATAGAGGTGCAACAAGGCGCACCTTCAGAGTGCTGGCTCTTAATAATAGTACAATCTAATTATCCTTAGGCTTGCTCGATAAGGTGAACAATTGATCCCATATTAGTGGCCGGCAACCAACATCTGCTGAAAACAAAAATCCACAATTCTTGCCTCCTAACTATAGCTCAAAGACATTTTAAAACCACCACTCAACACAAACGCGTGTTTCGCCGATCACAACACCGGCTTCATCGGGAGTCAAAGTAAATGATGATTCCTGATGAAGCCGATGTTGTGATAGGCGAAACACGCGTTTGTGTTACTTACTGGGGAAGAAATTCCTTCTTGATCCCAGATGGCGTCAGATTTCTCCTTGAATCGACTCCCGAACCCGGAAGCCCCTGAAGCTTTTCTGCACAATTTTCACTCAGACGCAAATTGCGCAGCGTGCTTTGTACGCATGTTCTGTAGCGCCTGCGCAGAATGATGGATCGGAGCTGCACGCGCATGCACATATCCGATCCATCGGCTGCCTCTCTCAGACTGATCCCTACAGCTTTTGGTCTCAGAGGGTGACGTCGGCCACTCTATGCGTGCTGACGTCACTAGTGACCGATCTGGTGACCGGAAGCCAGGAAATACAATACTCCCAGCTGCTGGTTACGCTGGTTGGCGTGGAGGAAACTCCTCCGCTTCAGCCGGCGATATCTCCAGACGGGGGAGCTGAGAGTGGGGCACTCCTCAAATCCTGATCACCTTAAAACAATAAAGTGGTCAGGATGAGTAGAGCGTCCGTTTAAAATAGACACATCTGGAAATCTTTCCAGCATCGACATCGCTTCATCTCGTGTATTGTCGCCAAAGCGTTTTGCAGAGCGGAAGGAAAGCACCGCTTTGAAGGGCACAGCTTGCTCTCCAAGTGGTGGCTGCCTTTAAACCCTTGGGGGCTGGATCGTGATTCGGCGCCAACAGGTGCCAGATCTTGGATGTCGGCCAAGCTTCCGGGATCTCCCCCTACCTACTGGCGTCATCGCGCATAGCGAGATGACGTCAGTTTGGGAGTTAACCCCTAGCTGCCACCTATGGTGTAGATAGGGGGTTCCAATGAACCCCCTATCTCCCGATCTGTGGCAGCTAGGGGTTAATGTTTAGTATAATTTTTTTAACAAGCGCAACTCATGGAAAATATAACTGCAAACGCTCACATGATAAAATGTGAAAAAAAACACTTTACACGCTGTAGATGATTGAAAATTCAAATTTTATTGCATTTTTTGTTATAATATTCAGGCAGGACATGACATATACATATAATAATGACATATTATGAATCTGACGAGTCTGCCGGAAAGAACGATATATAATATGTCTGGGTCGCAAAAAAAATGTGACTTCAAATCGTGTCTAAACATGATGAGCGAAACCGGTAAAAATGAGCTCAGCGCAGAGCGGTGAAATGGCTCAGCAGTGAAGGGGTAGTTTCTCATTGTAGTAATTATACTACAGTAAGAAATATTTGGGAATATTCCCAGTGTCATCCTTACTGTAACAACCTATTTGACAGGGAGATGTCGCCATCTGCTGGCCAAATGGGGTTCTGCAGTTCTGGGCTCCGTGCAGGATCAGATGGGGAGACGTCATTCAGACACATTCCCAGCTGGTTTTAAAAAGTGTTAGCACCTCGGGCATCGGGCACAGGGTGCTAAAGCTTTAGGGGCGTGTTCTGGGGCCCAAATGCAAACGAATTTCTTTTGCAGTAAAGAAAATCCCTTTTGCATTGTTGCTTTGGAACATCGTATTGATTATACTCGATGTTGAAGCACCAGGAGGTGCCTTTGCAGATCGAATACACAGGGTTATTCAAAGAGATTCGAAAAGTCACCGCACGTTCGGTGACTTTTCGTTCTCTTCAATTCGGTTCCTTTTGCCGATCCCATTTCGGTGACCCTGCGGTGTATTCAGCAAACACCACAGGGTCCCCGAATTGCAGGGAAAAGCTGCCGCAAACCCGACGAAAACGAACCGCAAAACCCGGCGAATGCACGCCGAAAACCCGCAAAAACATCTGGATTAAGCTGCCGAAAACCACGGAAAAAACCGAGCAGGAGCCGATCACCCGCAGCGAAGCCGCCGGAAAAAGCCGAGACCGCAGAAGAGGCAGTGAATAAATTAGGAAAACAGTTTGCTTGAATGATTGAAAAGTGAAACGCTGTTTGCAAAGAAACTACTGAGCGAAAATTTCTGAAATTTATATATAATCCAATGAATGATAATAAAAAGGACTGTTACAGAAAAAACAAGTAAACTTAAAAAAAATCAAAAAAAAATCAGACTTATAAAAAAAAAAATCAAGAAAAATGCTTAAAGAATCTATAAATAAAGAGACTCTTTACTGCAGAATTTTATAATGAACGGTTTATTAGATATTGAATTAAAACAGGAATATTTTTAACATTGAAGCCTATGGGATTCGCCTGAATAAACCTGCCGAATTAAACCACTGAATGGCAGGGCATTAGGGGAACCTTTCACTGCTGGTTTGTGTTCTCTGAATAGATGAAGCATTGCTTCTCTATGGGGATTTCACTGCCCTCGAACAGGCACCGAACAGGCACCGTATGTGCAGGCAATTCGCCAGGATTTGGCGAATTGCCTGCTCTCTGGATAGCCGAATGGCCAGGAAAGGTAACCGAACACTGATTTTCAGCGTTCGTTACCTTTCTCCAGCAATTCGGATCTCTTTGGATAACCCTGATAGTCAATTTTGATAGTGAAGGGCTCAATAATATTTATAATACTTGAAATACGTCAAATATTCAAAGCTTATCAACAGGTCCATGAGCACAGATCAGCCAGATATGATATTGTCATTTCCTAACAGTTTAATGTTTTATGGAACCCAGGACATACTTGAAAACGAGAGAAATCTCAATGTATCCTTCCTTCTAAAATACTTTGGGCCCTATTACAATCTTCGCGCATACGTTTCCGCCGGCGCAAAAACGCATTAACGCGAGGGGCAAAACCCTTTGCGTGAACGTCGTATTACAATGTCAGCGCAGCAAACGCACGTAATCGTCTACCGCGGGTGAACCTGCGCGAGCGTACTGTACTGCGCGCGTCCTATACTTAACATTGTGAGCGCAAATGCGTTTGTGCGCTGGTACGCGGATCCTATTACAATCTATACGCAAACTTTAACGCACAGCGTTTGCGCGCATAGTTTTAGCAACTCCTAAAAGCTGGCGTTAACGGCAAATCTGAACGTCCTGGCCGAAACCAAATAAACCAGCCCAAAAAAACACAAAAACACAAAGTATTCTACACATACCAAACCAATAAATTTGAGAAGTTGTGCGTTTTTTTTTTTGATACAGCATATATGCGCAGATTGACTTTGACAGGCGCAAAAACTTAACGTGATTAACAATCTTAATTCTGATTGGCTGAATCGCGTGAAAAAAACAGTCCGCACACTGATTTCTGCACGCATCGTTTTTGCACGTCCGTTTAAGGCGCTTTATTTTTTGACAGATGAAAAAATGCGCGAGGAATGTGATACCAGCGTTGGTTTACGTGCGTTAACGTTTTACGCTTTGCGCAAAAATTCACGCGTTTACCATGCATTTTTGCGTGAAGAATGTAATAGGGCCCTTTATAAATAAATAAATAACAGTTTTCAAGACAGTAATAGTGTCACATATCAAAATAAATAAAGAAATATCAAATAAGTTATGGATTTTTTTTTTTTTTAAAGAACTGGTTCAGCGTAAAAAATAAAATGAAATTTGATATTTTTACACAATCTGAAAATTAATAGTGAAAACAGCATCCCTGTATGCGTGCGGGGAGGAATGATTATAATATTAATTGTGCCGTTTGTCCTTTCATTTTGAGAAATAAAAGGAATAAAATAGTAAATTGCTACATTGTGTCAAAAAAAGCCGGCAAACAGAAATGTGTAGGAAATCTCTTCATGCGAGAACTGCGACTGGAAGGTGTTTTTCTGATTTAAAATGATTTTTTTTTATCTGCAATCTGCCGGCAACTTGCTATTTAATTTAAAAAAAAGGAAAAACACATTTCTTGTGCTACATGAAAAAATAAAGATATTTTTTATTAACACTCTTTTCTTATTTCATTTGCAGTTTATAAATTAAAAATGTTTCCTTTTGCGACGAGTCGAAGCAAACTGCAACGTTAAGGCCGGAGTCAGACGAGCACACTATGTGCACCCTTACTGACGTGCCTCCCGGCGTCCGTCGCAGTGTTATGACACTTTGACGGGACCGGCCACATGCTGTAGCGCACGCACTACAGCGGATGTGCTGCGGCCGTGCTGAAAGCTTCCTTGTTGAAGCGCTACGACGCGCGTTCCATAGGGCTCCATAGGAGGATCAAAGCTTGCAGCACTGAGCGCACTAACTGCGCTCAGCGAGGCGGCCAGATGGGCGTCAGAGTGAAAGGACGCCCACTCTCACAGACTTTCTTTCCGCTCTGCAAAACGCTTTGGCGACAATACACGAGATGAAGCGATGTTGACGCTGGAAAGATTTCCAGATGTGTCTATTTTAAAGGGACGCTCTACTCATCCTGACCACTTTATTGTTTTAAGGTGATCAGGATTTGAGGAGTGCCCCACTCTCAGCTCCCCCGTCTGGAGATATCGCTGGCTGAAGCGGAGGAGTTTCCTCCACGCCAACCAGCATATCCAGCAGCCGGGACTATTGTATTTCCTGGTTTCCGGTCACCAGATCGGTCACTAGTGACGTCAACACGCATAGAGAGGCCGACGTCACCCTCTGAGACCAAAAGCTGTAGGGATCAGTCTGAGAGAGGCAGCCGATGGATCGGATCTGTGCATGCGCGTGCAGCTCCGATCCATCACTGCGCATGCGCTACAGAACATGCGTACAAAGCACGTTGCGCAATTTGCGTCCAAGTGAAAATTGTGCAGAAAAGCTTCAGGGGCTTCCGGGTTCGAGAGTCGTTTCAAGGAGAAAACCATCTGACGCCATCTGGGGTCAAGAAGGAATTTCTTCCCCAGTAAGTTGCATTTTCGGCGAGCGCTTCGGATTGGGGTTTTATGCTTCTTTTGGATCAACAGCAGTAGGTGATGTGTGAAAGGCTGAACGCAATGGACGCGCAGCTTTTTTTCACTATCAGGGTTATTCAAAGAGAATCGAAAAGTCACTGCATGTTCCCTATTAACATACCTCAATGGAATGCACCTGTAAACATGTAACATAGTGACTATATACAGAATGCACATGTAAACATGTAACATAGTGACTATATACAGAATGCGCCTGTAAACATGTAACATAGTGACTATATACAGAATGGACCTGTAAACATGTAACATAGTGACTATATACAGAATGCACCTGTAAACCTGTAACACAGTGACTATATACAGAATGCACCTGTAAACATGTAACACAGTGACTATATACAGAATGCGCCTGTAAACATGTAATACAGTGACTATATACAGAATGCACCTGTAAACATGTAACACAGTGACTATATACACAATGCACCTGTAAACATGTAACACAGTGACTATATACACAATGCACCTGTAAACATGTAACACAGTGACTATATACAGAATGCACCGGTAAACATGTAACAGTGACTATACACAGAATGCACCTGTATACATGTAACAGTGACTATACACAGAATGCACCTGTAAACATGTAACAGTGACTATATACAGAATGCACCTGTAAACATGTAACACAGTGACTATATACAGAATGCACCGGTAAACATGTAATAGTGACTATATACAGAACGCACCTGTAAACATGTAACACAGTGACTATATACAGAATGCACCTATAAACATGTAACACAGTGACTATATACAGAATGCACCTGTAAACATGTAACACAGTGACTATATACAGAATGCACCTGTAAACATGTAACACAGTGACTATATACAGAATGCACCTGTGAACATGCAACATAGTGACTATATACAGAATGCACCTGTAAACATGTAACATAGTGACTATATACAGAATGCACCTGTAAACATGTAACACAGTGACTATATACAGAATGCACCTGTAAACATGTAACACAGTGACTATATACAGAATGCTCCTGTAAACATGTAACAGTGACTATATACAGAACGCACCTGTAAACATGTAACACAGTGACTATATACAGAATGCTCCTGTAAACATGTAACACAGTGACTATATACAGAATGCGCCTGTAAACATGTAACAGTGACTATATACAGAACGCACCTGTAAACATGTAACATAATGACTATTTCCTACATATTTATTTTCTGTTAATTTGTATATTTGTGGGTTTTTTTTATATCTTGCATTTTATTACTTTGTATTTCTGTAACTGTAACATTTTAATGTTCTTGAACCCAAGATGTACTTGAAAACGAGAGAAATCTCAATGTATCCTTCCTGCTAAAATCCTTTATAAATAAATAAATGTTCGGTGACTTTTCGTTCTTTTCAATTCGGTGCGATTCGGCGATCCCATTTTTAGCGACCCTGCGGTGTATTCAGCAAGCACCACAGGGCCATCGTAGTGCAGGGAAAAGCAGCCACAAACCCGACGAACACTCACTGTAAAACCCAGCGAACGCTCACCGAAACCCACAAAAACATCTGGATTAACCCCACCGAACACGCCGGAGAAACCCGAGCAGCCGCTGATCAGAGCGCAGAGCAGCTGCCGGAAAAGCCCGACACCGCAGACGAATGGAGTGAAAAAAAAACAGTACGCTTGAATGTTTGAAAAGTGAAACGCTGTTTGCAAAGAAACTACTGAGCGAAAATGTCTGAAATTTGCATATAAGATCCAATGAATGATAATAAAAAGAAAAAAGAAAAAACGATTAAAAAAATTCACGAAAAAATCTCAAAAAATTCTTAAAAGATCCTAAAAAATCTATAAATAAAGAGACTTTTTACTGCAGAATATTATAATGAACGGTTTATTAGAAATTGAATTAAAACGGGAATATTTTTAACATTGAAGCCTATGGGATTCGCCTGAATAAACCTGTCGAATGAAACCACCGAATGGCAGGGCATTAGGGGAACCTTTCACTGCTGGTTTGTGTTCTCTGAATAGCCGAAGCAGTGCTTCTCTATGGGGATTTCACTGCCCTCGAACAGGCACCGAACAGGCACCGTATGTGCAGGCAATTCGCCAACATTTGGCAAACTGCCTGCTCTCTGAATAGCCGAATGGCCAGGAAATGTAACCATACGCTGAATATCACCAATCGGTTACCTTTTCGGCCCCAATTCGGATCTCTTTGAATAACCCTGTACGTGTAACTATATAATGGCCATCCCTTCCCGTTTGAAGAAAACCTCAAAAATCGCCCGCGTGCAGAAAACGACAAATCGCAAGATTATGAAAGTTATGATTTTTTTTCTGATTCCCCTTTTAATGGTTTACAGGCCGGAATTTTCGGCGATTTAACGAGACACGGGCAGACAGGCGTAACGAGCGGCGAGGCTGAGGTTCCCCGTTTACCGCATCCCTGATAAGTATTATTTTTTTGATCTCTCCGATATATATCCGAGCGTAACTAACAGCTGCCAATTAGTCGAGACGCTATCATCCGCACGACCGAGGCGACGCGCGCCATCCCTATTAATGACAGTCACGTGGAACCTGGAAAAAAAACAAGAACCTGTTAAGCCACCCATAATTTGTCATCGCTGATGGTCAACCTGCGGTGACCTTGACCGAGCCTGGCCCTTAGCTCCCTGCAGACCCCAAAATCACAGTCGCTTCTTAGGGTAACAAAATGATAAAAAAACATATAATAATAAAAAAAAAAGAAAACTTAATGTAAAAGATCAACTAGCAAAGGTTTGGGTACGGAGCTCGCTGTCTTATGTAACGTAGCAACCAGTCAACATAGGATGATCGGTCCGTAACTTAGCAACCTCTTGTGTTTTAATGTAGCGTGATAGTGATACATCGATATCATCATATAAAAAAATGTGTTTTATTTTGCTGTTTTGGAACCCATGCATACTTTTCATTTCATGAAGCTTTTTGGCTTTGGGACATGGAGACACCGCAAGCTGGATGTGATCACTGGTTTGAAAAACTATATAGGGGTCATTCAGAGAGCACCAAAATGTCGCCGACATTTCGATGCTCTCTCGCTCCCTGCACTTCGGGGAATCAAAGTTCCCCACCCTTCAGCATTCACCGCGGGGTCCCCAGAGTGCAGGGGAAACCCCCCCGCAAACCCGCCGACTACCTGCTGAAATCCCACCGGAACCGCCACAAAAAATAAAAAAATACGCTGAATACGGAAAAAAAACGACGAGCCGGAGAACACAGCGCAGACCAGCCGCCGGAAAAAGCCGACAAGTCGACGAACGGGGTAAAAAAAAAACAATACGCTTGAAAGTGTCAGAATTGAAACGCTGTTTGCAAAAAAACTACTGAATGAAAATGTGCACTGGTGAGACCTCACTTGGAGTACTGTGTGCAGTACTGGAGACCGTATCTCCAGAAGGATATAGACCTCTTAGAGAGAGTTCAGAGAAGGGCTACTAAAATGGTGTACGGCTTGAAGGAGAAAAGTTACCAGGAAAGGCTTAATGATCTTAACATGTACAGCTTGGAAAAAAGACGAGACAGAGGAGATATGATAGAAACATTTAAATACGTAAAGGGAATCCACAAGGTAGAGGAAGGGAGTATATTTAAAAGGAAACAAAGTAGCAAAACAAGAGGACATAGTCTTAGATTAGAGGGGCAAAGGTTTAAAAGTAACATCAGGAAGCATTATTTTACTGAGCGGGTGGTGGATACATGGAACAGTCTTCCAGTAGAAGTGGTAGAGGCCAAAACAGTAATTGAATTTAAGCAAGCATGGGATAGACATAAGGCTATCCTAAACAAAAGATAAATCCAGGTAAAGTATCCATGTAATTGGGCAGACTAGATGGGCCGAAAGGTTCTTATCTGCCGACATTTTTCTATGTTTCTATGTTTTCTATGTCTGAAATTTACATGTAAGATCCAATGAATGATAATAAAAAAGTCTGTTACGGAAAAAATAAGAAACGCTTTTAAAAAAAAATGCCTAAAAGATCCTAAAAAATCTATAAATAAAGAGACTTTTTGCTGCAGATTAAAATAATAAACGGTTTATTAGAAATTGAATTAAAACGGGAATATTGTTAACATTGAAGCCTATGGGATTCGCCTGAATAAACCTGATGAATGAAACCACCGAACAGCAGGGCATTTCGGCAACTTTTCCTCTGCTGTTCGGTGTCTCTGAATAGATTAACCATTGCTTCTCTATGGGGGATTTCACTGCCGCCAAACAGGCACCGAACTTGCGGGCAGTTTGCCAAAATTTGGTGAACTGCCTGCTCTCTGAATAGCCGAATGGCCCCGAAATGTCACCGTAAGGGGGAAATTCCCTGTTCGGTGACATTTCGGGTGCCAGATCGTCTCTCTTTGAATAACCCTTATATATTATATAGATAATCTTTTGAAATAAGCCTTAAAACCCCCCAAAAGTAACAACTTAAGTGGTATTTTCATGCAAGGTTTCTGTGTTTGCAGCATATCCTTAGATCTCAGACCAGGAAGTGGCTCAGCCAATCAGACGCATCACATTCACCCCTCCCACAAAAGTGAATCACATAACGACATTTATGCAACATGTAGTTCCAGACTTGCTAGCAGATCCAGATGAATATTTCGAACATAGAAAGGGTTATTCAGAGAAATTTCGGTGCTCTTTCGTACGGTGCACTTCGCGGCGATTCGGAGATTCCAGTTCGCCGACCCTGTGGTGAATTCACTATTCACCGCAGGGTCCTCCGAAGTGCGCCGAACCTGGAGCTGCCGAAGACCACCGAACTGACCGCCAAACACACCGCCGAAGGCGGGCAACGACCTCCGATCAGTCCGCCGAACGCCACCGAACACAGCCGCTCAGCACGCCGAACTGCAGAACGATAAAAACAACTTAACTCTGCTATTGTTTAAAAGGTGATAAAAGCAATAAAATTGCAAGAAAATGTCTGGAAATAATGAAAAAGATCTTATCAAGAAAATAATAAAAAGGTCTGTTACAGAATTTTAAAAAAATGCCATTAAAAAAATGGGAATCAAAAATTTCACCTAAAAAAACCAGAAAAATACTTTAAAAAATTCTAAAAAAATAAATAAATGAAAAGACCTTTTGCTGAAACTGAAAAGAATAAACGGTTGAATAAAAAAAATTATAAAAATGATAATATTTTTTTTACATTGAATCCTAGGGGATTCACTTGTTTAAACCTGTCGAACGGAAACACTGAAAATCAGGGCATTTCGTCAACATGTCGGTGCAGTTCAGCGTTCTCTGAATAGATTATTTCTGTATGGGGCAATTTCTCTGCTGCCGAAGATCACCCACCGATCTGCGGCAAACTGCACCGAATTTTGCTATCAATTCGCCAGTATTTGGCGAATTGACAGCTCTCTGAATAGACGAACTGTCATGAAATTGCACCATACGGGGAAATTCACCGTTTGGTGCAATTCAGTGCCAAGTTCACAGTTTATTGGATAACCCCTATAATGAAATGTAAAATGACAGGTGGTGCATCGTGTCGGGTATCAGCTTTATAACAGCTCTATTCAAAGTCCTACAGATGTAACTGAAGGGCCAATCAGCTGATCAGGAGGCTGCACATGCTTACAGCCATGGTTTAGGTGCTTAACAACCAGACAGAAGTAGGAGAACATACAGCTTATACTTGCCCTCCCTGCATATACCACTTCAGTACATTTTACGTCTAGGGGCGGTAGCGCCCTACTGTCCAGCTTCTACCAGTTCCGCACATGCTCATAGCTCCCTTGTGCATTGTTTGTCAGCGTGCATTGACTTCATTGGCAAACCACAAGCAAGTTTAACACCATGAACGCACTGTATTAAGCAGAGATACTTTTTGGGAGTCCCCAAAAGAGGAACGCCAGTGAAGTAACCCAAGATGACGACAGGACAGGACAGGACAGGAGGACCCCATTGGGACAGGGCCTCTGAAATAGCAACAGTTGGGAGATAGGAGAATGCACGAGCCTCCAGGAAGAAATCTAGAGAGTGAGATATCATAAATATCCCCAAAACAGAACATGTGATTCTACAACGCATGGAAAAAGTCACATTTGAGATCATCTAAACATCAGGAACCGGTAAAATGTTAATATCGACATCCCAGAATAAGGGCTCGATTTAATTCGGCCCGATGACCGAAACTGGGACTTTTTTCGGCCGTTTTTCCACCGCTTCTTAGTGCGGGAGATTCAAATTTGGGTTTATCGGCATCTCAACAGCTGATAAAAATTTGGATGGAATATCGTCTCTCGCGGTTCTACTTTTTAATGAAAATGTCGACTTTTATCTAATCGATTCAAATTCATCTTAATGCCGATTTTCAAAAAAAATCCAAGTGCCGAAAGGAGGTGACAAATGGATTTTCCGGCAGGGAAATAGAGGGAATAAGACTGAAATCTTCTTTTAAACATCGGATTTTTATAGTATCCATGTTTAAAAGTCACAAATCTGTATGGTGCTGCCCGGAAATAAACACTTTCGTCTGTTTAACCGCCCAGCTTTTTTTTCGGAACCAGCGGCAGATTTTAGAATATCGGCTCCAGCCGAATTTTTTTCAACTGGATCGGCCAATGTTTTTTTTTCTGTAAATGATGGCTGATAGAATTAAGTCGAGCTAGCTCTAAGTTAGCAGCTTGAATGCTATTATCTCCGGCAACTTGTTCTGCCATAGCCGTGCTTGTAAAGTGTAGCGTAAGCAAGGATTTCCGGACATTCAGCTACAATTCTGTTTATGTAACACTAGATGTTTCGTGTTTTTATTGGCAAACCTGTGAACGTTACACACTCTGCAATACCAGCGTTTCAAACGGTTTCGGGTGCAGAGGTGCATGAATTTAAACGCTAGACATCTGCGGTTTTCACACAGAGGCCTCCCTTCTGCGTTTCACTTAATTTAACCTTTTCGCTGCCGAACTGGTCCCGATATTCCGTCCTCAACAGGTGAAGCTAAAACGAGAAACTTGGGAACCCGCGTTATTTTGACATCAATTCATTTGCCAGAGGATCAGAAAGCACGTGTCACGTGAGACGGTCTGCACACGCAGCACCCACACATGTACGCAACGAGCTTCATCCAAAGTCAACAATGGCGTGAAATTCTATTTTATTTGGTTCAAGTAGCAGTAAAGTCTCTGGGCCTCCAACTATCAATCACCCTAATAAACAGGCTGCGATTAGCTGTCGCTAAGAAGACATAAAGGAGAAACATTCACATTTACACTAATACATTTTTTTTATAGAAATTTAAAAAAATATTGTATTTTACATTTTTTTAAATGGGGTCTTGTCTATACTCTGTGCTATAATATGTCAATATTCTCCCAGAGAGCACGTGGGACATTTATTTACACGTGAAAAAACACACAGGAAAGCCTACAGTTGTGTTCAAAATTATTCAACCCCCACTGAAATTGAGTGTTTTGGCCAGTTTGACATTGATTTTGATCATTCAGTCATCTTGCTTACAATTAAATCAAAGAGGCACGTGTAGGTCAGACAAATATAACATAACGTTTATAATGAAATAACCACAAATGTCTTTTCTGTGCTCACATCATTATCAGTTTTATTCAACCCCCAAGTGACATTCAATCTTAGTACTTAGTACAACATCCTTTTACAGTTATAACAGCTTTTAAACGTGAAGCATAGCTTGACACAAGTGTCTTGCAGCGATCTACGGGTATCTTCGCCCATTCGTCATGGGCAAAAGCCTCCAGTTCAGTCACATTCTTAGGCTTGCGCACTGCAACTGCTTTCTTTAAGTCCCACCAGAGGTTCTCAATCGGATTTAAGTCAGGTGACTGCGATGGCCACTCCAAAATGTTCCAGCCTTTAATCTGCAACCATGCTCTAGTGGACTTGGAGGTATGCTTGGGATCAGTGTCCTGTTGAAAGGTCCAACGTCTCCCAAGCCTCAGGTTTGTGACGGACTGCATCACATTGTCATCCAATATCTCCTGGTACTGAAGAGAATTCATGGTACCTTGCACACGCTGAAGCTTCCCTGTACCTGCAGAAGCAAAACAGCCCCAAAGCATGATTGACCCCCCGCCATGCTTCACAGTAGGCAAGGTGTTCTTTTCTTCATAGGCCTTGTTCTTCCTCCTCCAAACATAGCGTTGATCATGGGCCCAAACAGTTCTAATTTTGTTTCATCAGTCCACAGAACACTATCCCAAAACTTCTGTGGTTTGTCCACATGACTTTTGGCATACTGCAGTCGACTCTTCTTATTCTTTGGAGACAGCAAAGGGGTGCGCCTGGGAGTTCTGGCATGGAGGCCTTCATTACACAGTGTGCGCCGTATTGTCTGAGCTGAAACTTCAGTACCCACATCTGACAAATCTTTTCTCAGTTCCTCAGCAGTCACACGGGGACTTTTCTCCACTCTACGCTTCAGGTAGTGCACAGCAGTCAAAGTCAGCATCTTCTTTCTGCCACGACCAGGTAGCGTTTCAACAGTGCCCTTTGCCTTGAATTTGCGAATGATGCTTCCTATGGTCTCTCTTGGTTTGTTTAACATCTTTGTAATCTTCTTATAGCCATTGCCCTTCCTGTGAAGAGTAATCACCTCTTCTCTTGTCTTCCTGGACCATTCTCTTGACTTCACCATGTTTGTAACCACACCAGTAAATGTCTAGAAGGAGCTGAGTATCACAGTCATTTTAAAGCTGCCTAATTGGTGCTTATTATGCTTTATTGCTGCTCCGTGACATCCACAGGTGTTTTCAATACCTGATTGAAAACACTTGAATGAACCTCTGTTCTTCAGAGTGGTAGTCTTTAAGGGGTTGCATAATTGTGTCAATGAAGAATTCACAAAAGAAACATTTACTACTGTATTACAAAACCAATTGATGTCATTTTAGTTGCATATGGTTCTTTAAAAAGTCCTTGTAGGATTTCATTCTGAATACAATTACAAATGTACACTAAATTCCCTAAAACCCTTTACAGCATTGGGGGTTGAATAATTTTGAACACAACTGTATATTCCCATCAAATACATGTTTTGTCATTTTTGTCATGGATCAATCAGACTTTTAACGCCTTCACTGTCAAGGGATTTAAAAAAAAACAAACAACACTGTCAGGAACCAAGAATCATTTTTAATTAATTATACAGTAAGAAATATTTGGGAATATTCCCAGTGTATTCCTTACTGTAATAACCTATTTGGCAGGGAGATGTCGCCATCTAGTGGCCAAAGGGAGTTACTGCAGTTCTGGGCTCCGTGCAGGATCAGTTGGGGAGATGTCATTCAGACACGTTCCCACCTGCTTTTAAAAATTATTCTTACACCAGCCATCATGCCGGTGGTGCTAAAAAGTTAGGGAGACCTTGCAAACGAAATTTGTTTGCAACAAGGCACGTATTGATTTATTTGGGTTTGCAGCTGGATATATACATCACTACACTTGTGACTGAATGGCCGCCCCAATGTTTATTTGCATTTATATTTCCTTACGTTTCATTGCTCTGTATTTAGTGTTGTGTGAAATACTGTGTTTTTCCCCACGTGTAATCTGTAACCATTTGCCATGCTTGCACCCCTCCCCCAGGTCTGGCTGTAAACAGAACTCTTTATCAGTTTCATTTGTTAGGAGACCAGGGTGTGTTTGTGTGTGTGGGGAGGGGGAGGCTTTGGGAGGATCTGGTGTAGAGAAATGCAGGGGCGTGGTTTTTATCGTTTGAGTGTCTGTAACTGAAAACCTCTGAATAAAGGGATTCTGCAGTTGGTGTTCAATCTGCAAGGACTCCTCTCACAGTCTATGTGTCGGCTATTCTGTGGGGGGGGGGTACAAAATACGAATACCTCCTGGGTTCTGTAGAAATGGGCGCCTGGGGTACCAGGATCCGTAACAACACTCTACTCTAAATTCATCAGGGAACAATAAGACACACCCTACCAAGGTACAACACAGATATCAAGGGGCATCAAGGGGCCACAACGCAGAGAACACGGATACCCTGTACCTACAAGGGGCACAAGGGGAGTTTGTGTAACGGTTAGCCCCTGCTTGGGCCATCGTGGTGGCTTGGAACATGAGATGAAGCCCTTAAGGCAGGTGAGTTACTGACTGGACACAAGGACAGACTGATTTCTCCAAAACCAAGGAGCACCAAAAAACAGAACTGAAGTGCCACTAAGCTCCGAGAGTTTCAAGACCGACAGACAGCTTAGGACACGCTCAGAAACACAATGATACGCCTGACAATCCGTGAATTGAGCAGGCTGCAGGGCAGTCAGAAAAACACAATGATACACCTGATAATCCGTGAATTGAGCAGGCTGCAGGACAGTAAACAAACCAGACAGACTATACTAAAGAGGTCCTTATAAGTGGCCTCTGAAAATATACTAGACTAAGACAGACAAGGTACATAAAACATGAAACATACAAGAATCGTCATACAGGCAGAGGTTGGCAACAGATCAGAATATACAGTACCAGGAGTGGACAGAAGGGATAGTCAGGAATAAAGCCGAGGTCAGAACCAGAAAATACTTGAACAGGAATGCTTTGCAGCAACTCAGGGAACACGAACCAGACAGAACCACCATGAAACTCCACAAACCGTCAATGAGGCTCTGTGCTGTTGGGAATATATAGGGAGTGGGACCGTGTGATTGGTCCATGTGACCCCAGACCAGGAGATCATAACAGAACCCCAGATCAGCCCTAGACAGCAGAGCCCAACACACCACAGGGAAAAAAACAGGCATGAACCCTTCATCACCAGGGGGCAAGGCCGAGACGTGACAGTTTGATACAGGAGAGGCTGGGGAACAAAATAAAATATCAGACCCAACAAAAAGCACAGTTCACACCTCTCAAAATTTATTTCAGGTCCAGGTGGCCAAAGTACTAAGCGACTAGCGTAACAACAAACAGCAACAACAAAAGCAACAGCGCAAACAACACTAGGGCTGAATAACTGATTAACTTCAGCAGAAACCACATTGTATTCTTCATCGTAGTTAGGCCAAAGAATGGTGGTTATTCAATAACTCCTTTAGAGAATCCCATAAAATGTTTCAAGCCCGACGCATTTCACTGAGGACCTTTTGAATCAGTAGTTATCCAGGAGGGTTTTTTTTTATTTTGTTTTCTTTCAAACGCGCTACGAAAGAGTGAAATAAACACTATCCTGTCTACGGGGAAAAACATAAGTCTTCCTAAACTGTTAATGGGAAATACAAACGTTTACACCAAAGCTTAAATCAAAACAGAATGTGTATTCTTTGTATTCCGTTTGTTAATGTTATTAGAACTACTGCAGAATGATAGCAATGTATCACTTCCACGTTCTGTTAAAACACACGGGGACAGATCACAACTGGGATGCAAAGCACAGCGCTCAGTCGGAAGTATTATTATTATTATTATTATTCTTTATTTATAAAGCGCCAGCATATTCCGCAGCGCTGTACAATAAGCACAGTATAGACAGGGTTACAATACATTGAACAACATTTGACAAACAGTACAGGAGGAGATGAGGGCCCTATTCCCGTAGGAACTCACAATCTAGGAGGGTTGGGGTTGGAAACAGGAGGAGAGGACTGTAAGGTGAGAGTGATTGATGGTTGCGTCAGTGAGTTGGGGGGTCGGCTTCCCTAAATAGGAATGTTTTAAGGGAGCGTTTGAAGGAAGAGAAGTTAGGGGAAAGTCTGACAGCACGAAGGAGAGCGTTCCAGAGAGTGGGGGCTGCGCGTGAGAAATCCTGCAGTCTATCATGGGAAGAGGTGATGCGGGGAGAAGCTAGGCGCAGGTCACTGTTTGACCTTAGGGAGCGGGCTGGGGTGTATTTGGTGATTAGTGAGGACAGGTAGTGGGGCGCTGAGTTAGTGAGGGTTTTGTAGGTATTATGGCTCGACCTGCCGGCACAGCGGCTTGGTTGTAATACGGACGTTGCAGGTGAGATGCAGATGGAAAATGACCGGCGCAAAGATTTTCCGCCGTGGCAATTTCAGTGCCTGTCGGCGTGTGTGCCCCTTGCTAAGAAAAAGAGTGCAAAAATCGGGGAAATACTCTTTTAATTTTTGTTTTGGAGCAAACAAGAAATATTACCCATTTTTATTTTCGTTTTATAGAGAAAGGTGAGACGTGCTCATCACAAAAAAACATTTTGAAATTTTATTGTCGTCCAATTGGTTTATATTTTTTTCTTTACAAATTTATATTTTCGTTTTATAGAGAAAGGTGACCACCACGGGGACGGGAGGGGCGTGTCACCATTGTCTGTAAAACTAGAAAAAAAAATAAAACAAAATGAATTGTTACAGGGCAAGGTGCCCCCTGTGGTGGGAACCTGTAGGCACATGCCTACTTTGCCTAATTGTAAGTCCAGCCCTGCCTATACTTCATACACGTCTCCCGCCTATGATAATTTTAGATATCGTAAATTATTTGTAGACTCCATATTGAAGGAAACGACTTGGCCCGTGATCTACATCACTCAGGAAGGTGACACGGGGAGCAGATGGAAGACGTGCCCCACGCAATCTGTCTGTCTCACCATCCGTAATTAGCATTCCAGAAAAAAACGTACGCGGAGACAGTGACACACATACCATATGTATGTATCACATGTGTAGTGAAGCTTTACAAATAACAACTGACTTGAGGACAGAAATGCGTCGCCCTAAACGTTAGATTATGCTCTGAAACTAGAGTTATTATCATTATTAATTATTTTTCACTTTAGCCGTAGTGTGAGGCATAGGGACTGGGGTCAGCAACCTTGGACCTACAGATGTTTTGAAACTACATCTCCCACATTGCTCACACACTCTGTAGGGGTTTTTCACTAACCTCCAAATTGGCCCCGAATTGCACCGCCCTTGGGTGCAATTTTGGAACAATTCGTCCATGAACAAAGCTGTCAAATTGTCCTGGGTGGTGAGTATGTACCGTTAGGTGTCTTGCCCAAGTACACTTACTGGAGAGGTGCTCTTGCCAAGATCGAACCCATGTCTCCACAGGATCTCTCCACGCAGAGCAGTGATGTTACCTCTACTCCACCCAGCCGGCACGAATTAACAGTGAAATACGATGCAATTCGCTACAATTCGGCAGCACCCAAAATGTCCTACAGAAGAATATCGTGTCTTCTATTCACAGAACGCCGAATTGCACCAAAATTGTGTTGGAATACCCTGATTCTCGGTGTTTAAATTCGACAGATTTAAACAGACGAATTCCATAGGTTTCAATGTAAAAAAGTAATATCTTTTTTTAATAATTTTCTTTTTAAAGACCATTCATTCTTTTTATTTTTTTAGATGACACTTTTTTAAAAATATTTTTTTTTACTATTTTTAACACACCTTTTTATAATTTTTTTTAAAAGATCTTTTTGTATTTCTTGTGATTTTAGATGACACTTTCTTTTTTCAAAAATAATTTTTTTTTTCACTATTTTTTAACACACCTTTTTATTATTTTTTTAAAAGACCTTTTCGTATTTGTGTTTTTAGATGACACTTTCTTTTTTCAAAAATAATTTTTTTTTTCACTATTTTTTAACACACCTTTTTATTATTTTTTTAAAAGACCTTTTCGTATTTGTGTTTTTAGATGACACTTTCTTTTTTCAAAAAAATTTTTTTTTCACTATTTTTTAACACACCTTTTTATTATTTTTTTAAAAGACCTTTTCGTATTTGTGTTTTTAGACGACACTTTCCTTTTTAAAAAAAAAGACATTTTTTATTATTTTTAAACAGTCTTTTTTATTATTTTTTTAAAGGACTTTTTTATATGTTATTCAGAAACATTTTCAGTGATTGAAACTCCTATTAGGTGAATAGGAGACTTCTTCGTTTATTTATTTTTTACAGTTCGGTGGAATACGCCAATGCCAACTCCACAGTTATCGGTGCAATTCGGCACTTTACACCGACATCTGATAACTGCTTTGCGACTCCAATTTCAGCAAAATACGGTGTCCATCCTCTAAATAGTGAATCCACCGTTTTTTTGGGCGAAATGAGCCGATACGCAAAGCATCGAAACTCAGCACAATATCAGTGCTTTGTGAATAGATCCTTATGTAACTATATGTAACTATATATGTTTCAGCTCATTATTTTGGATTGACATTTGCAATTCCTTCACAATTCTCCACCAATTCACATCTCCGTGTATAATAACCCCATCTGGAACAGAAACAGAGAAACCAGTAACGGTCATAAATCCTGGAAACAATAGAATTACGGCAAAAAAGATACAGTTGCAGCAGTTTAGAATGAACCCAGCGGTGTTTGATTCGGAATCCTTGGCACAGACGCTGCAAAGAAAAGCAGCAAAATAAATCCATAATCCCAAAACAAAAACAGTCATCCACATCCCCGTCTGACCCGCAGATCTCCATGAATGAATAGACTCGAATGGAGACAAATGAACACAATAAGAGATGACGCGAAGAAACCATCAGAGGCAGAGATCCGCTGTGAGTTATGATGCACAGGATCATCGCAATCACAGCATTTTTTGTGTGCATGAAACAGGGTCACAGTGATGACATACAGTGAATGTTATGCGTTGGATTCACTGACGGATCGGGGGGAGGGCACAGGGGGTGTGTGCCACCTTGAGCTGCTATCAAGTTATAGTAGACACGGGGGTCCTTTGGACCCTTGTATCTCCAGATCCATACATCCCACAAGGGCAAGTGAGGTGTCATTGGAAAGACCACCGTCTGACCTTTCCAATGATGTAACATGTACAAAATATTAGAAGCAACACAATAAATATTTCCTTTTTTTTTTGTTCTAAAGCAGCAGCGACGTCCACTTTTCAATTGAAGCGAACAATGCTGCTGCTATAACCCACTTTCTGATTTACCACACAGGGAGCTGGTATGGAGATATAGAAATGCGCTATTACGCACTTTTTCATCTAGAATGTAAGCCGAACCAATCTTGAGGAGACGCAGGGGTCCTTCGGACCCTTATATGTCTATTCTTTACACCCCCCGGAGACAGACAGGGTGTCTTTAAATGGGTCAGGATCTGGACTTTCCAATGAATCCAAACGCTATCATTTAAAATGTAAAAGTAGAAAAAGGAAATACGTTTTTTTTTTAAAAAATCTTTTTTGTTCCATTGCTCTCTTTTTAACTTATAAATCAAACAACGCCGCTCCCATTACAAACCAAACACCGGCGCTTAGATAAAATTGGTAAAGCGCCCCTCCCAAAACTTGTGTCAGCGCTACGGAACTTGTTAGCGCTTTATAAAAACTTGTTACTGTAACTGTGACTGGATCTACCCCTGGTTGGATTTGTGTATGATGTATAACTGTGTGTTAAATTAAAGGGACGCTCTACTTAAATTGACCACTATAGCTTTTTAAGATGTCTAGAGTAGCCCCCACTTTGCCTGTTAAATGCGCGCTAACGTCTAACGCGGGTGAACCTGCGTGAACCCTTTGCGATCATACTGAAATGCGCGCGTCCTATACTTCCTGGTACGCGGATGGTATTACAATCTATGCGCAAATTTTAACGGACATCGTTCGCGCGCATAATTTTAACGTCTTTGAAAAGCTGGTGTTAATGGCAAATCTGAACGTTCTGGCCGAAACCAAATACACCAGCACGAAAAAACACATTAGTCACACATTCTACGCATACCCAAACAATAAAATATATTTATTTATTTATAAAGTATTTTAGCAGGAAGGATACATTGAGATTTCTCTCGTTTTCAAGTATGTCCTGGGTTCAAGAACATTGAAATGTTACAGTTACAGAAATACAAAGTAATACAATGCAAGATATTAAAAACACAAATATACAGATATAGAAGTTGTGCGTGTTTTTTTTATTGATGCAGCATATATGCGCAGATAGGTTTTTGCGCCTGTCAAAATCAAATGGGAGACAATTGTGGTTCTTAATTCTGATTGGCTGAATCGCGTGAAAAAACAGTCCGCACACCGATTTCTGCGCGCAATGTTAATGCGCGCGCGTTTTTGCGCGTCTTTTTTACGCGCATTATTTTTTGCGC
Organism: Leptobrachium leishanense; assembly: GCA_009667805.1. Taxonomy (NCBI): domain Eukaryota; kingdom Metazoa; phylum Chordata; class Amphibia; order Anura; family Megophryidae; genus Leptobrachium; species Leptobrachium leishanense. The sequence goes on along the minus strand of CM019070.1, from coordinate 153,568,324 downwards.
AAAGAATGGAATAGAGCCCCTAGACGGCCCAATTCTATGGATACTTTCCCTGGATTTATCTTTTGTTTAGGATAGCCTTATGCCTATCCCATGCCGGCTTAAATTCAATTACTGCTTTAGCCTCTACCACTTCTACTGGAAGGCTGTTCCATGTATCCACCACCTTCTCAGTAAAATAATGCAAACTGATGTTACTTTTAGGCTAGGGTCAGACTAACGCAGTATTAGGCTAGGGTCAGACGAGCGCATTTTGTACAAACTGTGCGTCCGTGCACAACGGGCGTACTTTCTGACTGACGACGACAAGGTAGTGGCCACACAGTCAGTTTTTTTCACTGATGTATTTTTGACGGATGTAGGAGGGAAAATAAATTAAAATGAAAAAAACAGTTTGTCCGTCAAAAATGCTGGACGCATAAATGCAGTCTGTCTGACCACGTTCCATCACTCACACACAAAGCTACACGGACGTTGCAGATGTGGCGCACTCCGCACGTCCGTTCTAGCAGTATTACGTTCTTGCCTAACCTGCGTCCGTTTGCCGTGTCCGTCATGCGCCAGCATTCCGTGCGGACGTACTTCGTGTGTGGGGCTCCATTGGTCAGAATGCTATGCTGCCACGGACGTACAAATGTGGGGCAACACGGACGTGATAACTGCGCTCGTCTGACCCCAGCCTTAACCCTTTGCCCCTCTAATCTAACACTATCAGGGTAATTCAAAGAGATCGAATTGCTTGAGAAAGGTAACCGAACGCTGAAAATCAGCGTTCGGTTACCTTTCTTGGCCATTCGGCTATCCAGAGAGCAGGCAATTCGCCAAATCCTGGCGAATTGCCTGAACATACGGTGCCTGTTCGGTGCCTGTTCGAGGGCAGTGAAATCCCCATAAAAACCACTGCTTCGGCTATTCAGAGAACACAAACCAGCAGTGAAAAGTTCCCGAAATGCCCTGCCATTCGGTGGTTTAATTCGACAGGTTTATTCAGGAGAATCCCATAGGCTTCAATGTTAAAAATATTCCTGTTTTAATTCAATATCTAATAAACCGTTCATTATAAAATTCTGCAGTAAAAAGTCTCTTTATTTATATTTTTATTATCATTCATTGGATCTTATATGTAAATTTCAGACATTTTCGCTCAGTAGTTTCTTTGCAAACAGTGTTTCACTTTCAAACAAACTGTTTTGCTAATTTATTCACTGCCTCCTCTGCGGTCTCGGCTGCTTCGCTGCGTGTGATCGGCTCCTGCTCGGGTTTTTCGACGGTTTAATCCAGATGTTTTTGTGGGTTTTCGGCGTGCATTCGCCGGGTTTTGCGGTTAGTTTTCGTCAGGTTTGCGGTAGCTTTTCCCTGCAATTCGGGGACCCTGTGGTACTTGCTGAATACACCGCAGGGTCACCGAAATGGGATCGGCAAAAGGAGCTGAATTGAAGAGAACGAAAAGTCACCGAACGTGCGGTGACTTTTCGAATCTCTTTGAATTACCCTGATAGTCCTCTTGTTCTGCTACTTTGTTTCCTTTTAAATATACTCCCTTCCTCTACCTTGTGGATTCCCTTTACGTATTTAAATGTTTCTATCATATCTCCTCTGTCTCGTCTTTCTTCCAAGCTGTACATTAAGTCCAAATAAAAAATAAAAGAGAAATAAAATGATGTATTTTAAGCAGAATAATTAGATTATTGGCTCTATCCTGCTTTGGTGGGATCGCCTGTAATGAATGGACTAATAACGAGAGAAAAGTAACATTATGACAGCAATTAACCCCTTCACTACCGAGATCGAGATATCACGGGCTTCAAAGGCACCATCCCGTTGCCCCGATATAGAGAGATATCTCAAACTGCTAATCTGCATTCCTAAAACAAATGAAATTCGTTTGCAGCAAACATATTTCGTTTGCTTTTGGGCTGCAGAAGGCGCCCCCAAAGTTTTAGCCCTGTGGGCATAATGCCCAAAGAGCTAAAACTGTGTAAAATCGTCTGATGATTGCTCTGACATATCGAGCTTTCAGCAGCCGATGCAGGGAAAAAAATGAAAATAGACCAGCAGCTCAGACTGCTGTAACTCAATTTGGCAGCAGATGGCGCCATCTACTGGCTAAAATAGGTTATTTACAGTAAGAAATACAATGGGTATAAACTCAAATATTTCTTACTGTATAATTAATCAAAAAAGATTTTTCAAAAAAAGCACTTGTTTCTGACAATGTTTTTTTGGAAAATCACTTGGTAGTGAAGGGGTTAAATGTCAGGATGGCAGTATTCCATGTATCAGGAGACCACGATCCTTCTAGATTGTAAGCTCTTGGGATCAGAAGCTGATGACTGTATGTCAACACACTCGACTCTAATTAATGCTGTATAATCCTCCGAATGTACGGGTCATCAGCAGCAGCGTGTTGGTGCTTCCTAAATAAGTAATCAGGTTTATACAATGTATCTATGGTGATGCATTACAAACTGTGCACCGCCTTATGTGGATGAGATTCCCTCGGCCCCTTTAGGAGTGTACGTCGAGCCAGCAATATCCATAATGAAGCTAGCGATGTACTGGGGAATATTCAGCCCGTGGGAATAATAAAGCTTCTGCTGAAAATGATTTCCATGACACATTCACGGGAAAATTCCTTTGTTTTTCTTTATTACGGTTTTTAAAAAAAAAAACACAATAGATTACAATAATAAACAGATTTCTTGTTTGCATGAAAATAATCGTTGGATACGCAGAGCTTTTTGTCTGTCGTCTCTGCAGCTTTGCTTTCCAGATGATCCCTCATTATCTAGGCTAGGCGCGTCCCTAGGGGCTCGAATGATATACATCATTCTGTTTGTGGAATGTTGAGGGTTAATCTTTTAAAGCAGGGATAAAACTCTGGCCTCCCCCAGAGGTTTCTGAACTACAGCTCCCACGATTCTCTGGCCATCTATTGCATGCAAAGAATTCTGGGAATTGTAGGCCGTCAGCATCTGGGGGAGGGCAGAGTTTGAGATCCCCCCTTTAAAAGGAACAATGACAGTACGTGCAGATGTGACAAACTGGTAATCTGCCCGCACGGACTGATGACTTGTTATACCACGATGAGACGGACTTTCCATGCCAGTAGACGGTTTACAAAGTCCAGGTTTTGATGATGACATAAACCAACATTGGCCTCTTGACTACAGACCTATTGTCAGGGATCAGCACCCGTGTGTACGCACAACCAGATCTGCATCAGTGCTATCCAGGAAAAGTGCTGCCTCAGTCCATCCAGCACTCAAGGGGGTTAACAGTTAAACACAAACCACAAACATACACCACACCCCCTTGTCTGTCAATAAAAGATCAACTCCCACTCCTGCAACTTGGCTTTGCATTGTCAAGTCTACCCAGTGATATTCAGACCTGCTTTGTGTTCCTGTGTTGTTAACCGTGTACCAGACCCTGCTTATCCCACCGACGTTGCCTTCCTGCCGCCGGCCACTGAACACAGACCATCCTGACTATCCTCCCTGGTTTGGCCTTTTGTACCGCGCCATGGACTCTTTCCTGCCTCAGACAACCTATCCCAAGGTATCCTTTGCATATCCCTGCCTAAAGGGCTCTAACCCCCTGCAATTGGGTCCCACCAAGGCGTATGCCAGGTGCCACCCTGACAGAATGCAAAGCCCAACAACTGAGCCTGCAGGGATGCTACCAGCCCTAAATGATATGGCGTACTGGCTATGTATGGTCCTGGATCAGGTCTGGGCCTTAATGGACTCCCTAAGAAACACCACTCCCAAAATGTGTGTTTCCCCAGCAAAGAAAGCCAAAGGCCCGCTAGCTCCAGAGGAGCGCGCCAGGAGGATGGCTGAGGGTCTCTGTATCTACTGTGCCAGAAGAGACCACTGGCTCGCAGCCTGTCCTGCAAGACCCCAAAAAGGCCAGCTCCCACACCCGAGCCGGCTATGGTGTCACGGCAAACCCCCATGAAAAAGACTGTGTGTGAAAGAACTCCGGTGTTTAAAGATGCACCCCACGCTCATGTCTCTGCACCACAGGTTCCCAAGCCTGCACCTAGAAAGCCTCCTACACCGAAGCCTGCACCTAGAAGACTCAAGCCCACTGTACCCAGGGGTAGGGAGTCTCTGGTGGATTATGCAGACGAGGAGGAAGAATCCCAGACCAAGCATGAAGCCAGAAAGGCTCCTGTTTCTAAGGCTGTGTCCCGACCTACTGCTACTCCTACCCCCCAGGAAAGTCTGGTCTGCTAAATCCAGGGGTAGGATACTGGAGGAGATCAGCTCCGAGGAGGAGGACAGGTCTATCATCCCAAGAGAGAGAGAAAACATCGACACTGTGGCTTCAGATCCTGAATTACTGATGGACTACGAAACCACAGTACCTGAGGAGCTAGACCAGTCGACTCCTGTGGATGTTATGACCACCCAGATTCCGGGTAATGCTCCCAGGCAGCAGCTAATGACTGGTGCTGCTGTTGCCCTGAACCCTATACCTAGGTATGAACCTGTACCAGAAGATCAGGGTCCCTACTGTATACAAGGGACCCACTCCTATCCAAAATCCACTGCAGCTACGATCATCCACACTCCCATGGCAACGGGACCCCGAAACCAGGGTTGTGTATACACCTCCATTGGGACCATAGTGCGTAAAGAAGATCTGGCAAGGTTTGAGGAAGCTCTACACCTCAGAGAAAGTCAAGCTACCCAAGACTGCTACAGTAACGCTGACTGTGACTTCCATCACTCCCAGCCAGCAAGTACCATCTCCGTTTGCCTGGCACTGTTACCCACAAGACCCCGAGTCAGAGGATTGGGATACTGTGGACTCGGATGGTGAGCTTCAGCTGCAGACTGGTCAGCGTTCCAGGGGACCCCCAGATCAAGACACTAAGTATGTGGGGGCTACCACCTCTCTTCCCCATAAGAGACCCTGGCAAGACTCCATACAGCTCAGTGACTTCCCCTGTGACGACAAACCTGGAGAAAAGGAACTTCCTGCAGTAGTACCACCTCATCGTGTGGGTTCTGTTATGACGGACGCTTGTACTGTCCAGAACACCCTGGAGGGGGAGACCGGTACCACATCCAAAGCCAGGACTCGGAGACGCCAGTGGAAGAAACACAGTCAGTCTAATCATACAAGATCCCTGGCTGAAGAGTCGGAAGACATGGTGCAGCTTGCCCCACTACCCTCTGCCTACGTGAATACAAGGTATTCTGGTGCCCTTGACCCTATCTGTGCGCATCTGTGTCCAGGTCTCTCCGTGATCATGGCGGTTCTACGTGCTCAGACCCTCTATATGAAGACCTGGGACCCTATAAGGTACAGGGATCCTTCGTTATGCCCAGCTGGGACCTGGCATCCGGAATATGAACAATTTCTCCTTTGTCCGCAGGTGTCCAGCTTCCAGTCCAGTCGGTTCGTCCTGAGGCCGCCCCTTCGGAGGGAGAATTCTGTCAAGGATCAGCACCCGTGTGAACGCACAACCAGATCTGCATCAGTGCTATCCAGGAAAAGTGCTGCCTCAGTCCATCCAGCACTCAAATGGGGTAACAGTTAAACACAAACCACAAACATACACCACACCCCCTTGTCTGTCAATAAAAGATCAACTCCCACACTCCTGCAACTTGGCTTTGCATTGTCAAGTCTACCCAGTGATATTCAAACCTGCTTTGTGTTCCTGTGTTGTTAACCGTGTACCAGACCCTGCTCATCCCACCGACGTTGCCTTACTGCCGCCGGCCACTGAACACGGACCATCCTGACTATCCTCCCTTGTTTGCCCTTTTGTACCGCGCCAATGCGCCATGGACTCTTACCTGCCTCAGACAACCTATCCCAAGGTATCCTCTGCATATCCCTGCCTAAAGGGCTCTAACCCCCTGCAATTGGGTCCCACCAAGGCGTATGCCAGGTGCCACCCTGACACCTATTGAAGTGCGTTGGCAGAATACAAATCCCCCAAAAAATGGAATTGGTTACCAATATCTTAGGTTGGCCGTCCACTGGGTCCATAGCCGGACGATCGACTTGGTCATCCAACTACGTACAACGCCGGAGCGTCTGTGGACAACCTAGGTCGAACGACAGACAGGCTGCCGAACGCAGGAAAAAAAAACGCTGCAGGGGAAAAAAAAAATCTGTCCCTGGTGCTAGGTGAATAGGTTTCAGCACCAAGGACAGCACCACCGAATGCAGTCGGTCTGAAGGAAAGAAGAAAAAATGGTGCGTTCGACCATGAACCCCCCCCCCCATATTTTTTTTTTAAAAATGGGAATCAAAAATTTTTTTGCCGCGGAAGAAAAGAATAAACAGTTGAATAAAAAAAATATATATATTTATTTACATTGAAGCCTATGGGATTCACCTGCCGAACTGAATCACTTCTCTTCTTTGCAGATACATCACATGGTCAGTACTTGCCAATACGCTTAAAAATGATTGTGCTTCATGTGTTAGGTATAAGAGATGCAAAGTACAGAAAGCGCTAGTTGCACGGAAATTAAAATTTCTTGCCGATACTGAAACCGAAAATTCGGGATCAGTTCGATCGAAAACCAATACCGAAAATCAGTCATGACAACCTGGGCCTGGAGGCCCGGCCGAGCAGTGGGTCGCCTGAGCCTGGAAGCCGACCGAGCAGCCTGCTTGGCTGGGCCTCCAGGCCCAGGTTTGGATGACTGATTGGGGGGGGGGGGGGTGAGATCAAGATCACGTTGCACCTACATCCACATACTCACCTACATTCACTTACTTCGGCCCTGAGCTCCTCCAGCGGTGGCAGTCCCGTGGTGACAGTGGTGACAGTCCTCTGGCAGCCAGTTCCACTCTCCGTCAGGCGCAGGGATGACGTCGCGGAAGCCTTTGACCCTGCAGACAGCTTTTCCATTTCGGCCGAAACAGAAAGCACCATTTTCAGCCGATAATTTCGGTGCATCCCTAGTAAGAGCACAAGCCTCGAGGCGCAAAACATTTTCACCCCAGTTTAGCGTCAAGATCGGAATATCGATGCCAGACGTTAACCTTACTTTTCCTAGCGCTAACGATGACATATCGAGATGCTACATTAGCATCAATTATGGAATATAGACCTTATAAAATGACTTCTGATGCGTTCCGATGTCTGGGATATGTACAACTGCTTGTATGCTCCCTAGTTGGTCACTTCACTTCCTGTTGAGGACAGCGAGACAAAGGGGCGGATACAGTGAAGGCTTCTTCTCTGGCAGCGCTATAGAAACAAGAATAATAAAACCAAAAGAAAACTGAATTTCCACGCAATATAAAGCAGTCGTCTCTATCACGATAAATCAAAGTTCTAGTTGAAATAGAAGGATAGAACTCAAAAATTCTAAACGAGTCACTCGACTGCAATAATTTCTCCTAGTTCTCTGTGTTGTATTTGGTGTATAGGATGTACTTTTCTATTTATGGATGTTTTCCTTGATCCAGACCAACATAGTCCTGCCGTGGATAAAAGGCGATACAAGCAGTTCATTATTAATTTACAGAAAAAGCATCAAAGAGTGTTACAGCACACTGCAACACAAAAAAAAACAACAACAATAGTAGTGTTACAAACACTTCGGGCCCCGTTTATTCCCAGATTTGCAGTACTTGAACGGGAATGAAGGTCGTCTCCTGTCGCTGCGAGGCTCCCGTGGACCAGATGTGCCGTTAGCAGAAGATGATGATTATGGTGATGATATTATCTGGACTCATGGGGGGGGGGTGGAGAATTACTGGACGTTGCAATATGTTATAATAGCTCTCCGGTCAGCCCCTAATGGAGATGGATTCGGTTTCAGCGAGGGCATTAAAATAGCGCCTGTCAGAGCCGGCAGACGGCAAAGCTTTCGCTTGCCACTTGTGCTAATTCTCCACTAATAGCATTTCTTGCTGGGGACACGGATCCTGCAGATACTCGACACTTAACCTCACCGCCCCACAACTCCCGCTGAGCCATTTCGGTCTCTCGTACAACCGGCTGGCATTTCACACGGAAAGCTTCCCATTGGCCTGCTGATTTTAGCCGCGGAATGCGAACCATCTTAATTATCTATTAATTCTCGAAGGTCGGTCGGGCCTCATCCATTAAACGTGAGTCGAATTTCGTAAAACCGATTCTTATTCCTCCCCATGTCGCCGAGCTTCGGTTTTCGAACGGAGAACCTTGCTTTGTCGGTCGATTGATGAGCTCTAAAATACTTCTGGGTGGGAATGCATAGACCTTTGATTTGCCACTGAAAATTGAGTCCGGATCGGTAATGAGCGTAGTCACTTTGTTAGCTTTATTGACCCGGTTTATGCTCAGTCACAGATATATAATATTCGCAAATCAAACAGCTGCCGCGCAGTACGGCATAACTCAATTCTGCGAGCGCGGACGCGGTGCATCGGGACAAACAAACCAAAGCTTTATCTGCATAACACAATAGCATTTTTATCTTTGTAATAGAATAATGTCCTATCCGCAATTCCCCAAGCAATCATTCGCTTAGAAAAGTGTAGAAACAATATCATTTTCCATGCACATATATGATACAATCTATCACGAAAGAAATGAATCCATGGGAAGAAGCTGGAGTTTTCCGATACTGAGCCTGAGAGTGATATACAACGGATGTGGGTTCTGCAACCGCGACCCAGACACCTACCGTGCTTGTGTATATTTTGGGTCCCATGCACCTTCCTAAAATGGCATCAGAATGTAGAAATTAATGTATTCATATGGTATAATTCCCATGTAAAGTGAGTGGAGCGGCACTGTGATGCTGTACGATACAGGGCAATTGCTGGCTGATGCTACAACCTGCGAAGACCTAGGGCCCCATTCCACCCTAGCCTGTAACAGGCAGCCGCTAAATAGATATATTGGTACAAGCCGGTGACTCTTAGTGCCAGTTCTATTACGACCGAGCCGCTCTGTTAGCGTCTCGACTCATAATAGATGGGAACCACTACACAATACCTGCTGTGTTGTTGGGCACCACCGCTAGTATCAGCTCATCAAGTCCATAGGGCTCCATGGAGATAAGTGTGACCTTGCAAACCTTGCTTAAGCATGGTCACACTGGGACCAAAGAGGAACAATGGCAACAGTACTTGTGGTGGAGTGTAGGGAATGGGTGGTGGGCTGTCATTTTGCGTGACGCACATGGACAGAATGGAAAAATGTCCTCCAAAAATCTCAAGGCCACTGCAAAAGTTTTACGCAAGGAAAGCTCCGAAACGCAAGGTGTACTGTCAAACTAAGGTTCTTGCAAATGTTCGGTGTGCCCTATTTGGCCACAGAACACAATCATTGGCATGTTCCCAATATGGTTCCATTCGGATGAAGAAACCAAGAGATGAAACGGTGCTTCTGCCATACTCCAAAACCTCCATTGATCATGGACGGACAAGAAAATTGTAATGGAAAATTGGGAGCAACGTTCGAATAGAGACCAGACAAGTAGAGGCTTAAAGAGGAAAGGAACAGGCTGCTGCACTACGTTACTGATGGCGATACACGGGCATACACATGTAGTCCTTTACTTATTGGTAAATTCCACTTGTGTATGATTTTCCTCAGGGTTTTACGTTCATCAATAAACGGTGGAAAGTATGGGATTCCACACAGGGCCAAATGAAGTGATTGGAGCTGAAGGTTTTAGTGTGCCTCTGCTCCATCCCCACTCTCCCACCCCAAGGTGTCTGTGCTCCTTCTCACTTGTCCTAACTGTGCCTCGACCTCATCTCCTTCAATCCTAGTGTGTTGTACCCATGTGTTTCCCTTGTCGTAACCCAACATTTTTTCTGTTTCAACTTAAATTCTTTGAGTTGTTCATCTGTCAATAAGCGGTGGAAGTATGAGATTCCACCCAGGGCCAAAGGAAGGGACAGGAGCTGACGAGTTTGGCGTGCCTTTGCTCCATCCCTACTCTCCCACCACAAGGTGTCCATGCTCTTTCACGCTTGTCCCAGTTGTGCCTCAACCTCATCTCCTCAACATCTAATGTTCCTTTTCCATGTGTTTCCCTGACTTACTTCCCTTCTCTTACTGCACGCTGTCTATCAATAAACAGTGGAACATATGAGATTCCTCCCAGGGCCAAATTAAGAGACCGTAGCTGAAGATTTTGGCATGCCTCTGCTCCGTACAAACACTAAACTATATATATACTATATAAAGTATCCTACTTACAGGGCTTTACACCACTGTTAAAGTCATAACTCACAAGTTGTCGATGCTCCTTCTCACTTGTCCTAGGTGTGTCTCAACCTCATCTTCTCATCATCTACCCATGCCTTTCCCTTGACTTAACCCAAAATTTGTCTACCAGCTGCCCACCACTTCACAGTCTACTTGATAAACCTCAGGTTTTGGGGCAATCAAAGCCAGATCTTCGGTCAGAGGTGGACACTGTGCTATGTCTTTTGATTTCTGATCCCTGTTCACCACAAAGTCAATTAGAATGGAACTGCAAAGAGAGTAAGCATGATTTAACCCAAAATATTTCAAGTGAAGGAACATCAGAGTCTGACTTTTTTGTGTTATTGAAGTCATAACTCAGTCACAAGGTGTCGATGCTCCTTCTCACTTGTCCTAGTTGTGCCTCAACCTCATCTTCTCATCATCTACCCATGCCTTTCCCTTGACTTAACCCAACATTTTGTCTACCAGTTGCCCACCACTTCGCAGTCTACTTGATAGATCTCAGGTTTTGGGGCAATCAAAGCCAGATCTTGTGTCAGAGGTGGACACTGTGCTTTGTCTTTTGATTTCCCATCCCTGTTCACCACAATGTCATTTAGAACGGAACTGCAACGAGAGAAAGCACGATTTAAGCCAAAATATTTGAAATGAAGGAACATCAGAGTCGGAATTTGTTGTCGAATTTCGCCTACGTTGAATTAAAATGTGCGAGTCCGTGGCAATCCTCCACCGATTCTCCTGCTTAGCGATTAAAAGCCTCTTTAGAGCCTTCCCTGCTTCATTGTGTTCTCCTGCTCAGATCTGTGCTTCTCGATCAACAGAGGGAGAGATAGATTAAAAACAGCCCGGCGCGAACGCTGCAACTCAAATAGACCAGCAGTAAATAACAGGAGCCCCGGCCAGTTGGCACCAGGAGCCTGCGTGACAGCAACTAAAGATGGCGAGCATGTGAGATGATAAATTAATGCTCCACAAACAGGCCCCTGCGAGCTCAGCCTTCGAATTTGCTCTCAGTACTACGGGTCCAACTGTTTAGAAAATCATGTGTTTTTTCTAGCATCGCTCTCGTCCAAATTAAAAACAGAAAGTGGCCGCCATTTTTAATTTTCAGCGTCCGCTTCTTTTTTGTTTTTACTTCGTGGCCGAACCTAATTTTCTTGTGTTTTGGCTCGAGGTTGCTTATTTCATTTATTACGCTTACATCTCCCTGGTGACACTGCAAAAATGGAACGGGTAACGGTAAATGTGCCTAGTGTGCAACTTTACCAGCAGCTGAGGTCAGCCTTGGGACAGCCAACAGTTGAGTGACGCACGGAGCCTAATGACCGTGTGACTCAGCTATTCTGCGAATCCACAAAGAAAAGATCCCAGAATATACTTCATTAAACAAGCAATAATATACATACAGAAAACGGCGAGTCCCCCATCTACTGGGCAGGTCTAAGCATGAAGTGTGATGCCATGGGGAGCTTTCTATCTGGCAGATGTGCTGCTTTCGTGTTTTAGGGGCCTCTTAGGGGTTATTTTTCTATGCTCTCTCGTTCGGTGCTCTTCGGCAAGTTCAATTTGCCAACCCTACGGTGAACGCAGCAGCCAACCGCCGAACAGAACGCCGAACTCAGCTGACGATCTGCCGAATGCCACCGAACAGACTGCCGATAAGCCACGAAAAAAGCCGTTCAGCCGCTGAACAGGGGTAAAAAAAAAAAAAAAAAAAACACAATTTTAAAACAAAAATGCATGAAAATAATATATGAGGTCCTATGAATAATAATAAAAAGATCCGTTACAGAAAGAAACGCCATTTAAAAAATATCGGAATCAAAAATTTCACCGAAAAAATCCCCCAAAAAAAGCCGTTTTAAACAAAAATAAATCGTGAAAATGCATGGAAATAATATATAAGGTCCTATGAATAACAATAAAAAGGTCTGTTACAGAATAAAAAAAAAAAACACCACTTAAAAAAAAAATCGGATTCAAAAAATTTTGCTGAAAAAATCTAGAAAAATGCCTAAAAAAACTAAATAAATAAAAAGACTTTTTGCTGCAAATGAAAAGAATAAACGGCTGAATCTAAAAAAAAAAAAAACGGGATTTTTCTTTTACATCGAAACCTATGGGATTCGCCTGTTTAAACCTGTCGAACTGAAGCACTGAAAATCTGGTCATTTACCAACATTTTGGTGCTGCTCGCCTTTCTCTGAATAGATTAACCATTACTTCTCTATGGGATAATTTCACTGCCGCCAAATTGTGCCGATCCGCAGTGAACCGCACCATATTTTGCTGTCAGTTTGCCAGTATGTGGCGAATTGCCAGCTTTCTGAATAGACGAACTGCCACAAAATTGCACCGCGTGGGGAAATCACCGTTTGGTGCAAAACGGTGGCAAATTCGGCATTCTTTGACAAACCCCTTTAGTCTAAGCCCCTTGTCTGGTCAGACCCCTGACACAATTTAGTCCTGTCCCCTTCAAAAGCAGCCCCGGTGCTACACCCTTAGTTTCGGATGACATAGTGCTTCCCCTCAGCACCAGCCAGAGATGTGCGCGCTGGCAAAATCATTCCCCCATCTCTGAGCGCTGCTGTTCCAGACCCTTAGTAAACGAGGATACAGGGGCCTCCATGGTCATGAAATAAGGGGATACAGGGGCTCCATGGTCATGAAATAAGGGGATACAGGGGCCTCCATGGTCATGAAATAAGGGGATACAGGGGCTCCATGGTCATGAAATAGGGGATACAGGGGGCTCCATGGTCATGAAATAAGGGGATACAGGGGCCTCCATGGTCATGAAATAAGGAGATACAGGGGCCTCCATGGTCATGAAATAAGGGGATACAGGGGCCTCCATGGTCATGAAATAAGGGGATACAGGGGGCTCCATGGTCATGAAATAAGGGGATACAGGGGCCTCCATGGTCATGAAATAAGGGGATACAGGGGGCTCCATGGTCATGAAATAAGGGGATACAGGGGCCTCCATGGTCATGAAATAAGGGGATACAGGGGCCTCCATGGTCATGAAATAAGGGGATACAGGGGCCTCCATGGTCATGAAATAAGGATACAGGGGCCTCCATGGTCATGAAATAAGAGGATACAGGGGGCTCCATGGTCATGAAATAAGGGGATACAGGGGCTCCATGGTCATGAAATAAGAGGATACAGGGGGCTCCATGGTCATGAAATAAGGGGATACAGGGGGCTCCATGGTCATGAAATAAGAGGATACCGGGGCTCCATGGTCATGAAATAGGGGATACAGGGGCTCCATGGTCATGAAATAAGGGGATACAGGGGGCTCCATGGTCATGAAATAAGGGGATACAGGGGCCTCCATGGTCATGAAATAAGGGGATACAGGGGCTCCATGGTCATGAAATAAGGGGATACAGGGGGCTCCATGGTCATGAAATAAGGGGATACAGGGGGCTCCATGGTCATGAAATAAGGGGATACAGGGGCCTCCATGGTCATGAAATAAGGGGATACAGGGGCTCCATGGTCATGAAATAAGGGGATACAGGGGCCTCCATGGTCATGAAATAAGGGGATACAGGGGGCTCCATGGTCATGAAATAAGAGGATACAGGGGGCTCCATGGTCATGAAATAAGGGGATACAGGGGCTCCATGGTCATGAAATAAGGGGATACAGGGGCCTCCATGGTCATGAAATAAGGGGATACAGGGGCTCCATGGTCATGAAATAAGAGGATACAGGGGCTCCATGGTCATGAAATAAGGGGATACAGGGGCTCCATGGTCATGAAATAAGGGGATACAGGGGGCACCATGGTCATGAAATAAGGGGATACAGGGGCCTCCATGGTCATGAAATAAGGGGATACAGGGGCTCCATGGTCATGAAATAAGGGGATACAGGGGGCTCCATGGTCATGAAATAAGGGGATACAGGGGCCTCCATGGTCATGAAATAAGGGGATACAGGGGCCTCCATGGTCATGAAATAAGGGGATACAGGGGCCTCCATGGTCATGAAATAAGGGGATACAGGGGCCTCCATGGTCATGAAATAAGGGGATACAGGGGCCTCCATGGTCATGAAATAAGGGGATACAGGGGCTCCATGGTCATGAAATAAGGGGATACAGGGGGCTCCATGGTCATGCTGCTCCCAGGGCCTGGTGACAAAGCCTCAGGGTGGGCCTGGGTACAGACTAACATATTTTAGGCCACATTAATCGAAGTAAAAGTTGAAAAAAAAATTAAATTCCGTTATCCTGGCCAGGAATATGCCATTCCCTGCAATCCTCGTGCAACTGACTGCTTAATAACTCCATACACTGTATTTTTGAATAGTTTAAACAAAATCAGGTGGAGTCTGAGTCTCCAGGACCCAACCAGGAAGAAGTCCACGTCCTCAGAAGGATTAAAGGAGATCAAGATGGCGCCCGACTGGCGGATCGTCTCTGGAAGGCAGTTGGATTGGGGGAAAAGAAACAACTGTGGGAATTGGTTTTGGATTTTTTTTTTTTTTTGTTGTTGTTGAATATAGCCTTACTCTCCTCCCCTATTTTTAGGGATGGCGCTCCATTTTTAGAAACATCGCATGGAATGTCAAAGGGCAGGTTTACACAAAATTCTGGCGTGTATTAGCGTCCATAACAATCAGCTGCTCCTGCGCCTGCTTTGAAATAACATTCTGGAGGTGACAGCAGATTCCTAAAGTGCCTCGCGGATTCCGTACATTTCTGTTGCCGTCCTGGAAGACGTCGTTATTCTCACATTTGGTGTCTTTTTGCCACCAGTCAAGGAGGCCGAGTCCACCTCACAGCGGTTACACCTTAGCTGTGAATCCAGGCTACCAATTACTGCGAACCTACATATACCGGGCGGCTCAGAAATACAATATATACGTATATATATACACATACATTTGTATTATGTGCACACATACATGTGGAAACACACTCACATAAACATATATATAAAAGTATGCATATATATTTATACACATAGGGCCCTATTACATTCATAACGCTACCGTCAGCGCTCACCTGGGTGAGGATTAATGTTAGCTCTGGTTGCCCTAGCGCGGGCGCATCATATTACAGTCCAGACGCTACCGGGTTAAAAAACCCGTTAGCGATTCGAATCTTGTGCTTTTCAGCGCGAGGTTACTGTACTTTGCGCTCCCTATACTTAACATGGGGAGCGCAAAGTGTTAATCAGCGCTGGATTACAATATACTAACGCTAATTATTACCATCCGGCTGCGGTTAAGGTGAAAGTTAACCCTAGCCTGGGCCTGGTGCAAATGGATTCCACTTCTGCTGAATCCGTCAGCACCAGCCAAAAATCCCCACAAAAATCAGATACTCACCTCCTATCCCGCGGCGAGAATGGCTGCTCCACCCGCTCCTTCTTGCCGTCGGGAGCAGAGAGAGACTGGCGGGATAAGTGCCCAGTCTCCCTCTGCGGATCACTACGCTGACCTGCCGGATCTTGCGAGGCGGGATCCTGCAGGTCATGTGACCGGCAGGGTTAGCCTAAATGGAGTCCTATGGACTGAATGGAGAGGATGCTCGCGGCAGCGCTTAACGCTGCTGCGAGCATCCCGCGGTTTAGCACCGTGTTACGGTGCAGGCTGCTGGATTAGCGCCTGCACCGTAATATCACGCTAAGGCTGGGGTCAGACCAGCGCACTTTTAACGTGTGTTCTGGCGCACTTAATCACGGCCGCAGTAGCAGCAAATGACGGGCAATGACGGCCAATATACGAAGTACGGTCGCACGAAAGTCCTGCCGCGCAACGCAAGTGGAAAATGAACGCATTTTTTCGAGAACGCTGAACCGCTAGTACGGACGTACAGAGTGCGCTGCAGCCGCTAGCGGCGTGTGTGCGTGATTTGGAGACGTCGGACCCTGCTCGTGTCCGGCCAACATAACGTCCAGACGCAAAAAGTTTCCTGGTTTGGATCCGTAAAAAATCACGCACGAAAATGAGCATCGTATGACCATTTTCGCGAATTCCGTGGAAAAAATACATCAATGCGTTCGGACGCACTTTTTTACGTTCGCGTGTAAAAATGCTTTAGTTTGACCCTAGCCTAAAACGTGGACGCTAAGGAGAAACCTGCAGGCGCACATTATCCACCTTAGCGTCCCCGTTTTAGCGTTGGGATCGTAATAGTGCCCATAGTTACACACATAAATATATATATAAACACAAATCATATATATATATATAGATATGCTCTCACACACACGTATAAACATACTTATATTCATACACACACACATATATACAAACACGAATGCATATATGTACATACACATACCTATAGTATATACACACACACATAAATATATAAATATTTATATACATACACACATATATATATATATATATATATATATATACATAAATATTGTACATCCATCGATATTTAAACAAACACAAATGCATACATGTACATACACATATATACACACATACATAGATGGCTCTATTACATTCTTTGCGCAAAAACACACGTGCAACGCGTGATTTTTTGCGCGAAGCGTTGAACGTTAATGCACAAAAAATAACGCTGGTATTACAATCCGCACACATTTTTTCATCCGTCAAAAAATAAAGTGCGTGCAAAAACGCGTGCGCATTAACGTCGCACGCAGAAATCGGAGTGCGGACTGTATTTTTACGCGATTCAGCCAATCAGAATTAAGAACCACAATTGTCTCCCATTAAGTTTTTGCGCCTGTCAAAATCAATCTGCGCATATATGCTGCAGCAATAATAAAAACACGCACAACTTCTCCATTTTATTGTTTGGGTATGTGTAGAATGTGTAACTATACTGTGCTGTATTGTTTTTTTCGTGCTGGTGTATTTGGTTTCAGCCAGAACGTTCAGATTTGCAGTTACCACCAGCTTTTAAAAAACGTTAAAATTATGTGCGCAAACGCTGTCTGTTAAATTTTGCGCATAGATTGTAATACCATCAGCGTACCAGCGCACAAACGTATTTGCGCTCACAATGTTAAGTACAGGACGCGCAGCGTACATTACGCTCACGCAGCGTTCGCGCAGGTTCACCCGCGGCAGACGTTAACGCGCATTTTTCGCGCAGACATTGTAATACGATGTTCAGCGCAAAGGGTTTTGCCCCTCGCGTTAATACATTTTTGCGCACGCGTTAACGTTTGCGCGAAGAAGTTAATAGAGCCCCATAGTATATACAAACACATAAGTACATACTGTATATACACGCATACACAATAACATTTATATCTATGAAACGCTACGCTAGGTCAACAATGCCGGAATAAATCCTATATTTTGAGATATTTAAGTATCCTTGGAGCGCTGGTTCTATTGGATGTTCTGTTTATCCGCAGGCTCATGCACCAGCATACAGGAGTAACGATAAGTCCTCGAGTGCAGGGTCATTTGTCAGTTTATACACACACATACAGTATCTCACAGAAGTGAGTGCACCCCTCACATTTTTGTAAATATTTTATTATATCTATTCATGTGACAGCACTACTGAAGAAATGACACTTTGCTACAATGTAAAGTAGTGAGTGTACTCCTAACTATACATTACTGCAGGTTCTTTGTGTCAGCGCTATTCTATAAATATAAAATAAACTCCGTCCATTAGGAATAAGCAGCCCTTGATGTTTGAATAAAGTTATGATTCATCCTCTGAGTTAATTCAGAAATATATAAACATTACCAGATGTTATAATTGATGCAAAGATATGTATAGGATGTATTCCCACCTCGCTGGGGGGGTGGGGCGGGCGGACCCTTTTTTAATATGAGAGATGGGCATAGGTTGATTTGTTAATCACAGGTTCCATTGCAGCAACGGCAATAAAACCACAAAATGATAACACTCCAGCGGCAATGTATTGGTAGACTCCGGTCCTGTAGGCCCAAACAGGGCGTGCTGTTGTCATGTTGCCCATCCGGGTGCGTACAGGTCTGGATCAGATGCCAGCAGCCCCCGCCTAGTATTGAAGCCCAGACCCCCTGAACATGCCAAGATGAATCCAAGTCCCTTATTGAAATGAAGCTTCATATGGCCATGGCTGGAGGGATCCGCTGTCATGAAGATCGGTGGACATGCATCAGTGGATACCTTATCGTATATTATACGGGTCAATCATTAGGCAGTGAATATAAAAAATGTAGAAGATCTGGGCGCACTCAGGGTCTTCATAAAATATATAGGGCTCTATTACACTCTTCGCGCAAAAATGTGCGCCTGCGCAAAAACGTATTAACGCGAGGGGCAAAACCCTTTGCGCTGAACGTCATATTAAGATGTTCGCGCACAAAATGCACGTTAACATCTAACGCGAGTGACCCTGCGCGAACCCTGCACGAGCGCAAGTCCTTGCGCGCATCCCATACTTAACATTGTGAGCGCAAATGCGTTTGCGCGCTGGTACGCAGATGGCATTGCAATCGATGCGCAAATTTTTACGAACGACGTTTGCGCGCATAATATTAACATCTTTGAAAAGCTGGTGATAACGGCAAATCCGAACGTTCTGGCCGAAACGAAAAACACCAGCACGAAAAAAAAAATACAGCACAGTATAGTTACACCTTCTACACATACCCAAACAATAAAATGGAGAAGTTGTGCGTGTTTTTATTATTGCTACAGCATATATGCGCAGATTGACTTTGACAGGCGCAAAAGCTGAACGGGAGACAATTGTGGTTCTTAATTCTGTTTGGCTGAATCGCGTGAAAAAACAGTACTCACACCGATTTCTGCGCGCAACGTTAATGCGCGCGTGTTTTTGCGCGTCTTTTTTTCGCGCGTTATTTTTTGATGGATGAAAAAATGCGCTCGGATCGTAATACCAGCGTTAATTTACGCGTGTCAATGTTTAACGCTGCGCGCAAAAAAATTTGCGCTGCGCTTACGAATTTGCGCGGACAATGTAATAGAGCCCATAAGCTTTATCTTGATCCATAAAAAACACAGGCGTTTCGGCTGGTGCCAGAGCCTTTTTCAAAGAACCTTGACCATTATGGATTAGAATAAAGGTTATATATTTTATGAAGACCCTGAGTGCGTCCAGATCTTCTACATTATATACACATAAAGGACTTTATGCACCACAGCAGAACTTTTTATGGATGGTGGAGTAAGTAGAGTGCCTTTTCCTTGTGTGTATATATATATACACACACACTTATGCATAGATAGGTTACAGGTAAAGTCCATAGTCTGGATAAACCTAGGATTACCAGTAAACCTGACATTACCCAGGGAGCTTTGAGTAAATCCCGAAATACAATCAAACATCTGGCTTTACCCGGTTAATCTGCAGACTAGCCAACCCCCCTTGGCTAAAAGTGATTGATAGGCATAGGTTTAAGGTTAGCGTCAGGGTCATGTTTTATGGTTAGTGTTAGGATTGGAGTTAAGGTTGGCTAAGGTGAGGGTTAGGGTTGGGTTTAGGTTAGGGTTGGCCTTGGATATGACCTGTTGACTTAGGTTTCGGGTGTACCATAAGCCACTCCAAAGTCTCAGAAAACACATTATCCAGCGGCGTTTGGGTAGATCTAGGTTTACCCAGATGAAGCCCAATGGACATCCGGATAAACCTAGAACCTGAGTAAAACCCAAAGTTTGATTTCTTACCCAAAGCTCCCTGGGTAATGTCAGGTTTATCCGGATTTTGGACTTTACCCTTAACCCATACATATATAGATGCAGTAGGCCTGAGATTTGGAGGATCGGCACACGATGTGGCCGGCCCTGGCAATAGAGAGTGCCCACGTTGTCTGTAGTTCGGGTCTGGGGTGATCAGGGTGTGCCGAGGCACACCCGGCACACCCCGTGATCACCTATGAGAGTGAATGTGCAAAACATGAATTGGGGTCATTGGGAAGAACAAAGGGAAACTGGAAAAAAGGAAAAACCAGGCGACACCTTAAAAAAAGAGCAAAAACAAATGTTTAGAGGTGAAAATAATATTATGGGAAAAGAAGGATAAATACTGACATTGTATGAATGTTCAAAGTACATTAAACTAGGGATGTCCCGATCCTTAGGATCAGGATCCAGAGCCAAACGCGTCATTTTTTGGGATCTAGCATTGACTTTTTCAAGCCGATTCGATCCACGTGACTTTGACCTGCTGGACAGCGAGATTCCCAGCCGTCCAGTTGGAGTCCTGTGGCCTCTTCCCTGCCTGCTCATAAGTAATGGAGTAGGCAGGGAAGATGCTGCGAGTCTCCGGTCTGGCTGTGTGTCCACTTGTATCGCAATAGGACTCGGTGCAGGCCGATCCTGAGCACCGCATGACTTGGATCAGATCAACGGCTCGAAAAATGCAATCGGGACATCCCTACGTTCTACTGTTTATCACTTTGTATTTTTACCATTAAATGTATCAATGCAATAATAAATCCTTAAAGGAAATCATATAGACTGGAACACCCAACCCTAACGCTGTTCCTTCTGTCGGGATCAAGAGGTATCAACAGATCTTGAGCCGCAATGCCTAAAGCACGAGACGTCGATGATGCTAATACTCATGGCAGGCGCACGTAACATCTGGCACTCAAGCTGTTGTGACATGTCGCTTACATCGCCCTGGCCGAAGACCACGCATGATATATATGGGAAAGACGGCGCTCTAGGCACCTGGATCTTGGTATTTTGAATATTGAGAGATTTGATGGGAATGCCCCAAAGTGCAGGAATATTTCAGAGATCTTGGTGACTCTTTCAGTACATAAATAAGTTTCCCCCTTCCAAGAAAAGGAACCCAATGAACAGCTAGACTGATCTGTCTGTCTGTCTGTCTGTCCCATTAATCGATTTCTCTGTCTATCTATTAGTCTATTAGTATGACTGCATATCTTATTTATCCATCTATCTACTATTTATAAATCTATCAGTCTGTCTAGCTGTTTGTCTGCCTACCTTATCGATCAGTCTATCTGTCTGTACATCTGCTTTCCTGCCCGTCTTATCAGTGTATCTATCTATTTATCTATCGAACATTGTATCAACCTATCTATTTATCTATTAACCTGTCTATCTATTGATCAATCTGTCTATTGATCTATCTATTCATCTATCTACTGACCTTTCTATCTGTCTGTTTTATCTATTGACCTGCCTTTATAACTATTAACCTGTGTATTGATCTATCGATTTATCTATAAACATGTCTATCTTTCTATTTATCTATCTATTGACCTGTCTATTTATTGTCCTAGCTATTGATCTGTCTATGTCTATCTATCGATCTCTTTATCTCTTGACCTGTCTGTCTATATCGATCTATCTATTGATATGGCTATCTATCTATCGACATGTCTATATGTCTATCCATTGATCTATCTATTTATTGACAAGTCTACCTATCAATCCATCTATCGAGATGTCTATCTGTCTATATCTATCTATCCATTGACCTGTCTATCTATCTATTGACATGTCTATATCGATCTATCTATTGATATGTCTATCTGTCTATATTTATCTATCTACTGACCTGTCTATATCTATCTAGCTATTGACATGTCTGTCTATACTTATCTATCTATTGACCTGTCTATATCTATCTATTGATATGTCTATCTGTCTATATTTATCTATCCATTGACCTGTCTATATCTATCTATTGATATGTCTATCTGTCTATATTTATCTATCCATTGACCTGTCTATATCTATCTATTGATATATCTATCTGTCTAAATTTATCTATTCACTGACCTGTCTATATCTATCTATCTATTGATATGTCTATCTGTCTATATTTATCTATTCACTGACCTGTCTATATCTATCTATCTATCTATCTATCTCTGACCTAGCTTGATGACAGCCACCGTGTTTGTGGCTGTTGTCTCATTGGTCTGTCTGTCTATCAGCCTGTAAAGCCATCTGTTTGTATTCCTAGTTTTATCGATCAGATAATCTATTTCTCTGTAGATCTGTCTGTCTGTCCACTTTATCAGTCTATCTATCTACTCTTTATTCCATGTGCACATATTAAATATACATTTAAATATGATAAGTGTCTCTTTGCTCCCACCCACACTTCTGCGTTCCTCAGCAATAGAATCAGACTTTATTGTCAATTCAGTCATATACAAATTGTACACAACAAAATGAAACAACCTTCCACCAGGCCCCTAGTGCTACATAAAGAAACACAAGACTAATTATATAGAACCAAAGTATAATAAATAACGAATTAAAGCTAACTGAATTACAACACACATCCGCAATAGCAAACGAATGGTGGTCTGGGGCGTAACAGAAACTCTAGGGCAGGGATGGCAAACTCTGGCCCCCCAGATGTTCTGAACTACAGCTCCCATGATTCCCTGACCATCTGTTGCATTCAAGGAATTCTGGGATTTGAAGGCATCAACATCTGGTGGGCTGTGGGTTTGACAGCCCTGCTCTAGGGGGACCAGAAAAAAGGCAGCAGGGACATAGCTTGTTATTTATTGCGTACCTGCCATACATACATAGAAGGCCCTGCCTTTTTTTTTGGTGATAGCCATGGCACAGCAAGCTGGGATCCAATCAGATCAGCCAATGTTTGCATGTCAGGTGATATCAGCACACCCAGCCTATAGGAGACATGCAATGGCGGCACCCAGTATGTGAGAAGTGTGGTTTAAAAAAGGGGTTTGGTGGAAAACCTATAATAGGATTTTTCAGCTTTTTGACTAATTCCTGGCCTGTCCTACAGCTCCGACTTACCTGCCTATATTTACTTGTAAAATGGTTTATTCACTAAATGGCGAATTGGTAAAGACTTCAATTTTTTATGTCAAAATAGCTGGATTTTCAAAAAAAAAAAAAAAAGGAAAAAATTCCCTGACCTTGCAATTGCCTCACCTCAACTAATCTGGTTTTAACTCCACAATTGCTGCTTTCAGAATAAACAATGTATAAAGACGTCTGCTGGGGAAAATAAAGGTTAATACAAAAAAGTGCCCCTAACCTTCTTACCACAAGGGTGTCTAAGGTTAAAGCAGCTCTGAAAAGGTCAAAAAGGGTTAACGGGATACACACGACTTGCAGGGAATCGTCACTATTTTTTTATATATAAACTTAACGTACGGTTAAGGCTAAGGTCAGACGAAAGCATTTTTAACGTGCGTTTAGCCGCACGAAATCACGGCCGTGCTAGCAGCAAATGACGTCCAATGCCGGGGAACATACGACGAACGGCCGCACGAAAGTTCGTCCGCCCAACGTAAGTGGCAAACGAACGCATTTTTTCGAGAACGTCAAACCGCTACTACTGACGTACAGAGTGCGCTGCGTCCGCATAGCGGCGTGTGTGCGTGATTGGGAGACGTCAGACGTTGCACACGTCCGGCCAACATAACGCCCAGACGCAAAAAGGGTTTTATTGATGATCCGTACAAAATCACGGCCGAAAATGCGCATCGTATGACCGCTATCGCGTATTCCATGAAAAAATACGTCCATTCGTTCGAAAGCACTTTTTCACGGACAACGTGAAAAATGCGTTCGTCTGACCCTAGCCTAAAATCTCGGCAGAAGAAAAGCGCTATTGCAGAATGAGTCAATACAGGAAGATGTATCATTTATACGATCTCTGCACTTGAAAGTGACTAACTCAATAATATCCCATCACCATCTGTTAGGAAAGTAGCCATTGCAGTAAGATGTAGATTTTTTAAAATTTTTTAGTCATCGTTTGTATCATTTGTTTCTTTCCCGTGAAGATCTCGGAATTTAAAATAAAAAATAATATTAAAAATATCTAAAAATATATATATACACATATTCACAGAAAAAAAAAATATTTATATATTCTTGCCAGAAAAATAAAAAAGTAAATTAAATTAATAAATATATATCGATATGTATACACAAATATATATATATATATATATATAAAAGCTCGATCCCCGCACACCTTCTGTTTCAAATACTTGCTCCGGTGCTAGAATCAGGCATAGTCAATACACTCAGAGACTTCTTATTAATTTTTAAAAATATCTTGCTTTATTCAAGTCGACGTTTCAGTCCTTCCGGACTTTTGTCAAGACTGAAACGTCGACTTGAATAAAGTAAGAAATTTTTAGAAAATCAATAAGAAGTCTCTGAGTGGCAGAATATCGAGAAGTTATATATATGTATATATGAAGTACCACATATACATATTCTTCCCATAAAAAATAAAATGTAAAATAAAAAATATATATCTAGATATATACACAAATTTACAAATTTATATAAAATACCACATATATATTGCTCCCATAAAAAATATATATATATTCACAGAAAAAGAAAAAAGAGAGAAAATACATATACACAAATATATTCTTCCCAGAAAAATAAAAGTAAATTAAATTAATATATATATATATATATACTGTATATCGGTATATAAGAAGAGGAAGAGAGGAATCCTCTCGAAAGCTTGTCTTTTAAATGTAACGTTAGTCCAATAAAAAAGGTATCACTACAGACTGCTATACTCGTGATATATAGTACCACATATACATATTCTTCTCAAAAAATAAAATCTAAAATAAAAAATATAGATAGATATATACACCAATTTATATAAAATACCACATACTGTATATATTGCGCCCATAAAAAATATATATATATTTTTCCCCCATAAAAATAAACAAAAATTATACACATATAAATAAATATGATGCCCCGCAACACGGGTCTTAGTAAAAATAAAAAAGGCTTTATTTAATTATTAATCAACGTTTCAGTCCCGAAGGACTTTTATCAAGGCAATTTTTAAATGTATATATATATATATATATATATTCATCCCAGGTGCCTGGAGAGATGACTATAAAACACAAATTCTTCAAAATATACTAATTAAATCCTAATTTATTGCCGATGAAAACCTTTAGGTATTGAATATTGCACATTTATATACATATATATATGTTGTTGTTTTTTTTGCTGTTATGACAGCGTGCATTACCAAGACAATTTTTTTTTTTTTTATCCAAATTAAATATTACAATGACGTTTTCACTGAGCCCCGGGCGCTGCTGCAGCACTCATTTAGCAGCAAATAACTGATAATGTCAGCCAGAAATTAATAGAATTATTACCGCACTTGAAAACAATCAGTTTGCCCTTGACACGCGTGGAAAAGATCAGGCCGCGACATCAACTTTTTGTGGAGAATTGACTTGGACGTCTCTGAATAATTAATTTTGGGGAGGTTTGATCTCACACCCTTAATCTGCCGCTACGATAACTGTAACCATAGTAACACAAGGTTTTTTTTGTTTTTTTTTTAGGGGTTTCTGGGGAGTTCGAAACACGGTAATAAATATAAATGACATATTTAAAGAAAATACAACTCTTATGGAATTCTCCAGGCATCGTCTATTGCCCCGAGTCTCAGGCTGTACCCCCGCACAAATACAGTGCTGGCCTGGAGTCACTATAAGACCTGCAGGGGTTTATTCGCTAAGCAGTGAATCTTGCGGGCAGATTTAGGCCAAAATATCGAAATTCTATTTTTTCGGTCTTTCCACAGCCACACTCTTATCTGTCGACTGGCGGTTTAGTGGATAAACCCCTTTGGTGTCACACATTTGGTTTGGCGGAATTCTCCTGGGGAAAGAGGATTCACCTTTGTCGTTTCATCATATGTTAAGTAAAAAAATCAGCATTTTTTTTGCAATTTTTATCAAATTTCTTTCCGTCAACTCAGAACGACCCAGTCCGACCGCTGACGATTTAACTATTCACATCCTGGCACGGATGGTAAAGGGCATTATCCCAGACTTGGAACCCTCCTTATCTTTGGAATCGGAGGAAGGATGATGGGATTGGGGGGGATTAGCGATTCTGATATGGGGTACCACAAGGCGCCTAAATGTAAGCCACCACCTTCCCTCCTACCATACTGCCTTTCAAGGTGACGGTTGGCATCGCGGAGACCTTTCGGTGGCACCAGGGCCAGGAGGATACTCACATTCCCAGGTCACTGTAGATGTTGAAGAATTCCATTTGGTTGCAAGCTTGTATCCATCCGACCACCCAGGTCTCGTTCCTGGGCAGGGGTGGCATGACCACCCTGGCGGATGCTTTGAAGTAGGGGGTCTTGTACCTTAAGACAATGGGCGAGTTCTCCTCGATGGAGGTAGGGCACTGGTCTATGGTGGCACTCACATCGTACACGGTGATGTTCTCCCTCCGGATGCGGGACTTGCAGGTGAGGCTCTGGAGACAGCCCATAATCGGTGCTTGGCTCTGGGGCAAGAAGGCAGAGGCATCAATGAGACCGACCAGGGGGGCAAGTGCAGTGGTAAAAAATAATATATATATATATAAATAGAAGAAATAGAACAGAATGGAATCTGCTGGGTGGGTGGGTTGGTGGGCAGCAGGGTCAACCACCTGGCTCCTTGGGGGCAGGTTGCACCTACATCACCATCATCTCCTGCAGGAGGACCATGCATGTGGGCTGCAGGTCTGCTCAATCCAGCAGTGATGGTGCTGCCTCCAGTCTTCACTTGTTTCTAGCCAGATGGTAATATTATACTGCACGCTGATGGATGGTGGATACCCCCCTCCCTGTTCCTCCTCCTCCTCTTCATCTTGATCTCACCACCATGCTGTCTTCCAGTGCCACCTGCCCCTGCACCCTCTCCTGCCCCCAGCCCAGGCTAGTCCCAGCCTCTCCTCCTGTGCCCTGCTGGGGTAGCCAGGGCTTGTCATGTCCCAGGTGGGCAGAAGCTGATGTTCTCCTTTGCTGCTGGATGCTCTTCTGTCTCAGCCTCCTTTGTGTTGGGAGAGGAGAAGAAGAGAGAGAGAGGGAGGGTGAGGAGTGGATCTCTCAGTCTGATCCACCCACCCACTGTGCTGTCATAAGAGCAGAAGAATGACTTGGGGAGACCCTAAATGCACCCAGGCTGGAGCTCCAAGGGTACTGCATGATGTCCAGACAGCTAGCAGCACCATGCACCTCTATGTGTCTCTGGCAGGGGAGGGGAGGCTGTGGATTGCAGAGGCTTTGGGGGAGCCACTCTCCATCCTCTACACACACCCTCTCTTTGTCATGCCTGCACCTTCCACCAGGATCCATTTGCCAAACCCCATGCCTCAGCCTGTGGCCCCCAAACCCTGCTCTGTGAAAGGCTGTGCCTCTGCCTGCATGGTGCTGGGGATGGAGAGGTTTGTCCCTTCCCAGCCACACTAAGATTAAGGAGCTTTAAATCCCCTGATGCATTCACATGCAAACTGCAAGACACTGGATAATGTAATGCTGAGAGACAGCCCTGCCTGCTGCCTGCTGCCTGCCTGCTGCCTGCTGCCTGCACACACTGCTGCTTCACTCAGGGAATATGCACAAACATCCAAGAAGATATACATATATATAGTGTGTGTACATATATACATACATATGTGTGTATATTTATGTATAGTGTACGTTAGTCCAATAAAAAAGGTATCACTACGTACCGCTATACTCGTGATTTTGGCATCTGGACTAACACGGCCTATCGAATTAATATATATATATAAGGAGTGTTTGGATATATACATATATGTGTTTATATATATATGTAGTTTGTGTAAATATGTGTATATATAGTGAGTATGGGTATATATATATGTATTTTATGTATAGTGACTATATAGTTATATATAAAGAGTGCATATACATATATATGTGGTCAAATACTTTATAAATAAATAAAATATAGTGTCTATTATGTATATATTTACATATAGTGAGTGTGCGTATATATATGTGTGTGTAAATATTTATATAGTGAGTGTGTCTATATATGTGTGTGTGTTTATATATACAGTGACTGTATATATATATATATATGTTTGCGTGTGTATATATAGTATATATACATGTGTGTCTATCTATATATATATATATAGTGAGTATGTGTATATATATAGTAACTGTGTATATATGTAGTATATATATAGTATGTGTATATTTATATATATATATATACTGAGTGTGTGTATATTTATTTATACTGAGTATGTGTATACACAGGGTTATTCAGAGAGGTGAAAACCAGGAGAACTGGCAGGAGAAGAGAACGATCCAGACCAAATAATCAATTTGGAAAGTGAGATAAATGGGAGAATTTTTCTGGTTTGGCTATTTTGACCTAGAATTTTCACTTCTCCAGTCATTCTCCTGAGTTTCACCTCTCTCTGAATAACTCTGATAGTGACTGTATATATATATATAGAAAAATTTGATAGGCCGTGTTAGTCCAGTTTGCCTAAAGGTATCACTACGTACTTATATACTCGTGATTTTTATATCTATATATATATATATATATTTGGGTGTGTGTAAATATATATTTGAAAATATAAAGGTGTGTATATATATAGTAACTATATATATATGTGTGTTTGTGTGTATACATATATAGTGAGTGTGTGTATGTATTTATATATCTATATATAGCGTGGGTAGATGTATAAATACTGTATATATGTTGTATCTACTTGCTTTTCAGCTGTCCCATTGTGCATTTATGTTGTGTGTCTTTATATATATATATGGCCACATACAGCTGAAAAGCTAGTAGTTACAACATATATATATACAGTTGTGTTCAAAATTATTCAACCCCCAATGCTGTAAAGGGTTTTAGGGAATTTAGTGTACATTTGTAATTGTATTCAGAATGAAATCCTACAAGGACTTTTTAAAGAACCATATGCAACTAAAATGACATCAATTGGTTTTGTAATACAGTAGTAAATGTTTCTTTTGTGAATTCTTCATTGACACAATTATTCAACCCCTTAAAGACTACCACTCTGAAGAACAGAGGTTCATTCAAGTGTTTTCAATCAGGTATTGAAAACACCTGTGGATGTCACGGAGCAGCAATAAGGCTGGGTTCACACCTAAGCGTTTTACAGCGCGTTCCTACGCACTGTAAAACGCTCAAACAGTGGAATCCCATGATTCCCTATGTGTGCATGTCACACCTGGCCGTTTCTCAGCGCGCATGAACGCGCTGATAAACGGCCGACGCACAAAGAAGTTCGGGAGCTTCTTTTCTGCAGATAGCCGCGTGTTCACGGCCATATCATAGCCGCGAACGCGCGTGCGTTTGTTTGTATGCGCGAACGCGCGTAAAAAAAACGCACGCATTGCGCGACGCTGCGCAACGCGTAGGTGTGAACCCAGCCTAAAGCATAATAAGCATCAATTAGGCAGCTTTAAAATGACTGTGATACTCAGCTCCTTCTAGACATTTACTGGTGTGGTTACAAACATGGTGAAGTCAAGAGAATGGTCCAGGAAGACAAGAGAAGAGGTGATTACTCTTCACAGGAAGGGCAATGGCTATAAGAAGATTGCAAAGATGTTAAACATACCAAGAGAGACCATAGGAAGCATCATTCGCAAATTCAAGGCAAAGGGCACTGTTGAAACGCTACCTGGTTGTGGCAGAAAGAAGATGCTGACTTCGACTGCTGTGCGCTACCTGAAGCGTAGAGTGGAGAAAAGTCCCCGTGTGACTGCTGAGGAACTGAGAAAAGATTTGTCAGATGTGGGTACTGAAGTTTCAGCTCAGACAATACGGCGCACACTGCGTAATGAAGGCCTCCATGCCAGAACTCCCAGGCGCACCCCCTTGCTGTCTCCAAAGAATAAGAAGAGTCGACTGCAGTATGCCAAAAGTCATGTGGACAAACCACAGAAGTTTTGGGATAGTGTTCTGTGGACTGATGAAACAAAATTAGAACTGTTTGGGCCCATGAATCAACGCTATGTTTGGAGGAGGAAGAACAAGGCCTATGAAGAAAAGAACACCTTGCCTACTGTGAAGCATGGCGGGGGGTCAATCATCTCAGTTCCTCAGCAGTCACACGGGGACTTTTCTCCACTCTACGCTTCAGGTAGCGCACAGCAGTCAAAGTCAGCATCTTCTTTCTGCCACGACCAGGTAGCGTTTCAACAGTGCCCTTTTCCTTGAATTTGCGAATGATGCTCTTGGTATGTTTAACATCTTTGCAATCTTCTTATAGCCATTGCCCTTCCTGTGAAGAGTAATCCCCTCTTCTCTTGTCTTCCTGGACCATTCTCTTGACTTCACCATGTTTGTAACCACACCAGTAAATGTCTAGAAGGAGCTGAGTATCACAGTCATTTTAAAGCTGCCTAATTGGTGCTTATTATGCTTTATTGCTGCTCCGTGACATTCACAGGTGTTTTCAATACCTGATTGAAAACACTTGAATGAACCTCTGTTCTTCAGAGTGGTAGTCTTTAAGGGGTTGAATAATTGTGTCAATGAAGAATTCACAAAAGAAACATTTACTACTGTATTACAAAACCAATTGATGTCATTTTAGTTGCATATGGTTCTTTAAAAAGTCTTTGTAGGATTTCATTCTGAATACAATTACAAATGTACACTAAATTCCCTAAAACCCTTTACAGCATTGGGGGTTGAATAATTCTGAACACAACTGTATATTAAATACTGTGTATTTGACTGGTTTGAATAATAGAGGATGCGCAAGAGTGGAGATAATATTTTGGGTGTGTTTTTGGACACAATTTCAGTGTGGACTGGAACGCATACAGGATCTTTAAGCGCAGATGAAGAATTATTAATCTTTATTAAGCATTCAGCGAACCAGCATTAAGGGGTGTATTCGCTAAACAACTGAAAATCTAATTATCAGTGTTAAGATAATAAAATAAAGGATAGAATTTTCGGGTTATTCACTAAGCGGTGAAATTGCAGTTTTTATGCCAAAATAACTCAATCTGAACATTTTTTTTAACTCCTCGGTTCCTTCAGATGTACTGGGGTTTTTTTGCCTAATTTTTACTAATTCCACCACTAATTAACTTTTATCCGACTCGTTCGATTTTGATTTCGTTGAGTTCCACGATTCAATGTAAAAGGCTGTTCAGCCGAGGCTGACAATGCAGGGAATGAGATTTTACCGTTAATTATTAGTTCAGGATCTTAATTGACTTAAAGGGATTGTTATATGAAGAGTTTTGCTTGACGAGCGCCTGGCAACGCACACATCAAAACAGCTGAGTTAGGAGATGGGATTTGATTAAATTTTTTGTGGAAAACTGCCTTTTTTTTTGTTTGTTTCTCGTTAATATTGACTGCGTGCTCAATAAATGTCATCGTGATAAAGTGGCGGTCAAAGTGGAACAGTCACTCGCGCCGTGTCTGCGTTTTATGGCATCAAAACGATAAGTTCAAAACGTCGGGTGTAATAAAGCGATGCTGTAACAGCGCTGGGTCCGCAGGAGCAGAGCGTGGTGGAATGCGATGCTGCGACCAACTGCGGACATCAGTGGTGTAACTAGAGCCCCGTTCAATACTTCAGCAGCTGCTGAATTGCTGCAGCGCAGCAATTCAGTTTGCTGCAGCGCAGCAATTCAGTTTGCTGCAGCAGTGTCACTGAACGCTTTGGATGAGAATTTCGAAGTAAAATGGCCGACGATTTCTTAATGAAAGATTCAGATTGTTTTTCGCATGACTCGGACAAAATATGATAAAGAAAAGCAGTCAGCACAATTCCGTTTTGTCTGCACACACCACAAATGATAGTTTTTATTGAATAAACCTTATGTTTACTTCTGAAACAAAATATAATTGAGCTGTAATATATGTCTATGTGCAGGGGTAAATAATAAATAAATATTTTGTGCTTTGGTGAACAAAAACCTCAAAATTAACATTGTCGTACTGAATTGTTACTTGCTTCATGGCGGCGGCCATCTTTACTACGTCACACTCCGCTACTCGCAGCATCTCCTCAGGTCGCTGCAAGTGCTAAGTTAGCAGTGCTGAGCGCTGAGTGGCTGAACGGCGTTCAGAGGCAAGTTGCTAACTTAGCACTTGCAGCGGCTGAGGTATTGAACGCACCTCAGGGCTGCCAGGTCGGCCATGTTTTCCTGGTCACATATAATTTATTCATGCTAATGGGCAGTGCATGAAAAATACCACCCCGCAGCATGTAGAATTCATACCCTGCAGGTAAGAAAGCAAAAAGGAATCCCAGGTGACCTGCCTTGATTTCCTTCTGGCAGCATATGAATTATACATATTGCAGGGCAGCACTTTTTCCTGTGCTTCCCCTCTGCATGAAAAATGAATGTGTCCTCTCCAGGAAAACATGGCCGACCTGGCAACTAGGGTTGCCAGGTCGGCCATGTTTTCCAGGACACGTATTACTATTTCCTGCAGAGGGGGAGCACAGGGGAAAGTGCTGCCCTGCAACATGTATAATTCATATGCTGCAGGAAGGAAATCAAGGCAGGTCACCTGGGATTCTTTTATGATTTCTTACTAGCAGCGTATGAGTTATACATACTGCAGGGTTGCTTTTTTTCTGCACTACCCATGAACATCAATAAATTATGTGTCCAGGAAAACATGGCCGATCTGGCAACCCTAATGCATACAGAGTCCAGGGTTCAGCAACCT
This sequence comes from Leptobrachium leishanense, assembly GCA_009667805.1. Lineage (NCBI taxonomy): Eukaryota > Metazoa > Chordata > Amphibia > Anura > Megophryidae > Leptobrachium > Leptobrachium leishanense. Next base: position 153,535,653 of record CM019070.1, on the reverse strand, counting down.
TGGCTCCCTGATGTTTTGGGGACTACATCTCCCACGATGCTCAGTCACCCATTAGGCTGACTGAGCCACATGGGAAATGTAGTCCCCAAAACATCAGGGAGCCAAGGTTGCTGACCCCTTAGGCTAGGGTCAGACTGAGGCAGTGCGAACGCGCGTTCTGGCGCACATAATCACGGCCGCACTAGCAGCAGATGACGGGCAATGACAGCCAATATACGAAGTACGGTCGCACAAAAGTCCGGCCGCGCAACGCAAGTGGAAAATGAACGCATTTTTTCGAGAACGTTAAACCGCTGGTACTGACGTACAGAGTGCGCTGCGGCCGCATAGCAGCGTGTGTGCGTGATTAGGAGACGTCAGACGCTGCTAGTGTGCGGCCAACATAACGTTCAAACAGCCGGATTTCCCTAGACTTCTTTTCACCCCATCGTCATGAAATACGTCCAGAATTGCGCATCGTCTGACCACTTAAGCGTATTCCGTGAAAAAATGCGTGCGCACGCATCGACGTACATTTTGACGGTGGCCGCAGAAAATGCGCTCATCTGTCCCTAGCCTTAATATCGTAGTTTTCTTCTACCCATTGTACAGCGCTGCAGCATATGTTGGCACAGTTTCTCACTGCTTTTAATGAACCTAGTATTTACAAGTCGGTGGGCTGCGTGTAAAAAGTGCTGCCCTGCAGTATGTAGAATCCACACGCTGCAGGTAAAAAATCAACTCATTAATCAGGGTGGGATGCCGAATCAATTGCCTTGACTGGTTCATTAATTTTCCTCCTATAAGGTCTACATATTGCAGGCAGATCTTTTCATGTGCTCCCCCTCTCCATGATGCAGTAACATGATGTATTCAGAAAAACATGGCAGCTTTAACGCCCTTAGGTAAAGCTACTTAACCCTTTCAGGCCCAGTGGTTTCAATCTGAAGCTTTATTATAATTGTGTTTGGTCTCGCATGTCTTTTTATTTATACAAATATATCATTGTTATACATTCAGCTTTCATTTCATGGTTCTGAAGGGGTTAAATAATATTCATAAATCCCCCCTGACCCTAAATTTGTCTGTTTTTATTAAAGCAGGAATCTCAAACATAGCGCCTCTCCGTCTCTCTAGTCCGAGGATCTCAAACTGCGGCGCCCCCCAGATGTTTCTGAACTACACCTCCCATGATTCTCAGGCCATACAATGCATTCAAGGGATTCTGGGAATTATATGCAATAAACATCCGGGGGGGGGGGCAGAGTTTGAGAATGGATACCTGTATTAAAGGGATGTTCAAGGCATTCAACATAATTTTAGTGGTCACAGTGACCTGAGTGCTCTCACCCCTTTCCTACCCTCCATGCAGGTCTTGGAGGGCCAATTCAGCCCTCTGATTGTGAGAAATTAGTCCTGTCCAGAAAATGAGGTCAGTGAGCCCCGCTCTTAGCTTTCTCTGAAATCGTGACTCTTCAGGACTCTCATGCACCCAATGGTCCAATGGTTCTCGTTGCTTGAGTGTCCAGCCTCCCACCAGTTATCTAACAGCTGCAGCTTGACAGTTAGTCGGCAGCACCTCATGTCCATGGGAAAAAAGACTATGGGGTTAAGACGTGAGTGGTGGAGTGCTTAGGGGGTCAGGATGGGTGTATGTCTACCCTCCGTTTCCAACGCGTTTCATCCTAAAAGAGCTCTGGGGACCAGAGGGGATCCGAACTGGTGTTGCTCATGAATTGTGGAGGAACAAGGTCTCTTCCTTCTTTTATTTGCCTCGCTTGCCTGTGCGCTTCGTCCCTGAGAAAGCCAAACGTTTAAATGCGAAATGCGTCGGACGTTTCAGCACCTTTCGGTTATTTTATTTATGTAAGATACGGGAGCCCGCGGGAGCACGTTGAGACCTTCCTCCCTGAGAGCGTGGATATTATACTCTAGCCGGCGCCGGATGTTGACTGTCTACAATTCCCATAATTCTTTGAATGCAATAGATGGCCAGAGAATCATGGGAGCTGTAGTTCAGCAACATCTGGAGGGGGGGGGGGCAGAGTTTGAATCCGAGGCTCAGAGGTTCTCCTGACATTGTAGATCTCCAGAATGAGTATCATATTTCCGTCAAGCACTACATGGCAAGTGGTCTCTATCATTTTGTGAGTGTGACATCCTACAACACTTACATCCTGTCCTATGCGCCGTATACCGGTTCCCGATTGTCAGATGTACATTTTCTCAATGGGTATTTAAAAGCACACAAGCACTAACTGTAACTAGATTACTTGTGCATTACAAGCTAAAACACATTATAAAACACATTATAAAACAAACGCATTATAAAACATACACATTATAAAACGCCTTATAAAACATTTTATAATGTGTTTTATAATGTGTTTTATAAGGTGTTTTATAAGGCACCTTATAAAACACATGCTGCGTTTCTTTTCTTTCTTTGACGTATTTTGCATGTAAAAAGGAAAGATAACGTTTTTTTATTCTCCAGTTTCTATTTTGTGGATTTTTCCCATAATGCAGCATTTACCAAAATCTTTGCAAACGTTTTACTTTACAGCTGTGGTTCAGCTTCTACAGTAATGAACAGGCAATAGGTGGAGGAGTGAATGTTTAGACAAGGCAGCAGGAGGTCTGTTGTGGTCCAGGCTACCCAGATAAGAGATGGCAGCTGAATGAGATCTGATAGTGGGCTTAAAATACCTCTTATCTACCCCCTGGTGATGTCCTTTGAATAAATCCGACACAATACAGTGCTGTGAGTCGGTTTACTGGACATTCTGACCCATTCACTCCATTCTATGGCCAAAGCCACACAGTGAGGAGCAAGTGATGGAAAGATACTGGGGGGGGGGGCAGTTTCCAACACACAATATCACACAATGGATGCGCCCAGTGACACATAGAGGGAAATATCACACAATGGATGCGCCCAGTGACACATATACAGGAAAATATCACACAATGGATGCGCCCAGTGACACATATAGAGGAAAATATCACACAATGGATGCACCCAGTGACACACATAGAGGAAAATATAACACAATGGATGCACCCAGTGACACACATAGAGGAAAATATAACACAATGGATGCACCCAGTGACACATATAGAGGAAAATATCACACAATGGATGCACCCAGTGACACATATAGAGGAAAATATCACACAATGGATGCACCCAGTGACACATATAGAGGAAAATATCACACAATGGATGCGTCCAGTGACACATATAGAGGAAAATATCACACAATGGATGCACCCAGTGACACATATAGAGGAAAATATCACACAATGGATGCACCCAGTGACACATATAGAGGAAAATATCACACAATGGATGCACCCAGTGACACATATAGAGGAAAATATCACACAATGGATGCACCCAGTGACACATATAGAGGAAAATATCACACAATGGATGCACCCAGTGACACATATAGAGGAAAATATCACACAATGGATGCACCAGTGACACATATAGAGGAAAATATCACACAATGGATGCGTCCAGTGACACATATAGAGTAAAATATCACACAATGGATGCACCCAGTGACACATATAGAGGAAAATATCACACAATGGATGCCCCAGTGACACATATAGAGGAAAATATCACACAATGGATGCACCAGTGACACATATAGAGGAAAATATCACACAATGGATGCGCCCAGTGACACATATAGAGGAAAATATCACACAATGGATGCCCCAGTGACACATATAGAGGAAAATATCACACAATGGATGCACCCAGTGACACATATAGAGGAAAATATCACACAATGGATGCACCCAGTGACACATATAGAGGAAAATATCACACAATGGATGCACCCAGTGACACATATAGAGGAAAATATCACACAATGGATGCGCCCAGTGACACATATAGAGGAAAATATCACACAATGGATGCACCCAGTGACACATATAGAGGAAAATATCACACAATGGATGCGCCCAGTGACACATATAGAGGAAAATATCACACAATGGATGCGCCCAGTGACACATATAGAGGAAAATATCACACAATGGATGCACCCAGTGACACATATAGAGGAAAATATCACACAATGGATGCACCAGTGACACATATAGAGGAAAATATCACACAATGGATGCACCCAGTGACACATATAGAGGAAAATATCACACAATGGATGCACCAGTGACACATATAGAGGAAAATATCACACAATGGATGCGTCCAGTGACACATATAGAGGAAAATATCACACAATGGATGCGCCAGTGACACAGATAGAGGAAAATATCACACATGGATGCGCCCAGTGACACATATAGAGGAAAATATCACACAATGGATGCGCCCAGTGACACATATAGAGCAAAATATCACACAATGGATGCATCCATTGACACATATAGAGGAAAATATCACACAATGGATGCGCCCAGTGACACATATAGAGGAAAATATCACACAATGGATGCACCCAGTGACACATATAGAGGAAAATATCACACAATGGATGCACCCAGTGACACATATAGAGGAAAATATCACACAATGGATGCACCCAGTGACACATATAGAGGAAAATATCACACAATGGATGCACCCAGTGACACATATAGAGGAAAATATCACACAATGGATGCGTCCAGTGACACATATAGAGGAAAATATCACACAATGGATGCACCCAGTGACACATATAGAGGAAAATATCACACAATGGATGCGCCCAGTGACACATATAGAGCAAAATATCACACAATGGATGCACCCAGTGACACATATAGAGGAAAATATCACACAATGGATGCACCCAGTGACACATATAGAGGAAAATATCACACAATGGATGCACCCAGTGACTCATATAGAGGAAAATATCACACAATGGATGCACCCAGTGACACATATAGAGGAAAATATCTCACAATGGACGCACCCAGTGACACATATAGAGGAAAATATCACACAATGGATGCACCCAGTGACACATATAGAGGAAAATATCACACAATGGATGCACCCAGTGACACATATAGAGGAAAATATCACACAAAGGATGCACCTAGTGACACATATAGAAGAAAATATTTTCCTAACAAACATGAGAAAACACGTAGGATATCAGCAACTTTTAATAATAATTAATAATAATAATTAATTTCATTAATTGGAGGTAGTGTCCCTTTAAAATGTTTTTTTTTCCTGGTTTTGCAATCCACCATTATATCAATAAATATATATATTGTTTTGGTTTTTTAGATTTTTTGGGATTTTGCAATTTGTACTCCTAGTCCGTGCTCCAAAAGAACCTTCTTTTTAATAATATTTTTTTTAAATGGCTTAGAGGGAACGTGCAGAAGCATTGCAAAGTGACAAAAAGAGATTTCCATGGCCGTCGGTCGTAATCCTGTGGGTCAGAATGGAAACCTTGCGGTGTCACTAGACAGATTATAAATAGTCATGGAATGCGCTCCGCGAGATTGGATTCCTTAACTCTGGGTGTACTGTGGAGCAGTGCAAAAAACACAGCATATAGGGGATAAAAAGGCCTATCAATATTTTTTTAAAGAGATAATACATTAAAAACAAATTAAGATAAACATTGACATTTCGATTTAATGTTTATATTTTGATCCTACCTCGTGCAGCTCAGCTATTCAGAAAGCGAAATACGGTGCAATTCATCTCAGAGCGCAGCAATTCGGTGACCTTAAGGCTAGGGTCAGACGAAAGCAGTTTTAACGTGCGTTTAGACGCACAAAATCACGGCCGTGCTAGCAGCAAATGACGTCCAATGCCGGGGAACATACGACGAATGGCCGCACGGAAGTTCGTCGGCGCAACGCAAGTGGCAAACGAACGCATTTTTTCTAGAACGTCAAACCGCTAGTACTGATGTACAGAGTGCGCTGCGTCCGCTAGCGGCGTGTGTGCGTGATTAGGAGACGTCAGACGCTGCTAATGTCCGGCCAACATAACGTCCAGACCCAAAAAGAGTTTTATTGACGATCCGTACAAAATCACGGACGAAAATGCGCATCGTTTGACCGCTATCGCGTACTCCGTGAAAAAATGCGTCCATTCGTTCAAATGCACTTTTTCACAGACAACGCGAAAAATGCGTTCGTCTGACCCTAGCCTTAGCGGCAGTGAAATTCACCATAGAGAAGTAATGGTTAATCTATTCAGAGAAAGCCAAACTGCACCGAAATGCCCTGATTTTCGGTGATTCAGGTTTAAACAGGCGAATCTCATTGGATTCAATGTAAAAAAAAAAATTGCATTTTTATACATTTTTTATTCAACTGTTTATTCTTTTTATTGTATTTATTTATTTTTAGAATTATTTAGGTATTTTTCTGGATTATTTCGGCAAAATCTTTGACTCACATTTTTTTATAATGGCATTTTTTTTATTTGATAACAGGCCGTTTTATTATTTTTTTAAAGGGCCGTTTTGATTATTTCCTTGCATCGTCGTGCATTGTTATTGTTTTAAACACCATTTTTAAAATAGCAGAGTTCCGATCTTGTTTTTTACCCGTTCGGCGGCTGTTCTGAGGTCAGTTTGGTGGCTTTTCGGCGATCTGTTCGGCGGTCTGTTCGACAGATTGTTGGCCGTCTTCGCGCAGCATTCGGCAGTCTGATCGACAGATCGTTGGCACATTCGGCGGGCTGTTTGGCATTCGGCAGGCTGCTCGGCAGGGTTCTGTGGATCCCGTTCTGCACGTTTCAGGGACCCTGTGATCAATACTGAATTCAGCGCAGGGTCTGCGTACTGAAATCGCCAAAGCGCACCGAAATTTCAGTACTCTCTGAATAACCCCTTATATATCCCAACATGTCAATTTTGGGGGAAAATTGCGTTTTAAGGGGCTATTCACCAAGTAGTGAATTATGGTAAATGGCCAAATTCAGTTTAAATGAGCTGTGATTATTGGCAAGACTTTTTTTAAAAAATTATCTATATTGTGTGATATTGGATTTCTGTGTTTAGTTTCTTTTTTTTTATTCACTAAAATTTGCCGTACACTCAATAAACCCCTTACAGGGCTATTCAGAGAGAGGTGAAAACCTTGAGAATTGGCAGGAGAATGAAAAATCTAGACCAAATAGCCAAATTGGAAAGTGAGATAAATGGGAGAATTTTTCTAGTTTGACTATTTTGACCTAAAATTTTCAATTCTCCAGCCATTCTCAAGGTTTTCACCTCTCTCTGAATAGCCCTGATAGTGATCACCCTGGCTTTACCATTACTTCCACTGGCAGAATGTGTCTTTTCAATTGTTGATACGGATGATGTTACACATTTGTTACATGTATTCTTGGCAACATTCCACTTGTGTTTGTTATAGTAACTGCCAGAAGTCTAAAGTTTTTAAAATATTCTATATATATTACAGGCAGGGCTGGCACCTGCCGAACCACAGAAACAGGAGACGGGAAAATAAACTCAATTATGTATACTCTAAAATATCAATCTAGCAACAAATTAATAAATCTTTTGGATAATATAAAAACTTTTATAAACTATAATAATTTAAATAGAACATAAAAAATAGTAAATATTCTTTTGGATAATGATTTTTTATATAATATAATAATTTAAATAGAACATGAAAAATAGTAAATATTCTTTTGGATAATGATTTTTTATATAATATAATAATTTAAATAGAACATAAAAAATAGTAAATATTCTTTTGGATAATGATTTTTTATATAATATAATAATTTAAATAGAACATAAAAAATAGTAAATATTCTTTTGGATAATGATTTTTTATATAATATAATAATTTAAATAGAACATAAAAAATAGTAAATATTCTTTTGAATAATGATTTTTTATATAATATAATAATTTAAATAGAACATGAAAAATAGTAAATATTCTTTTGAATAATGATTTTTTTATATAATATAATAATTTAAATAGAACATAAAAAATAGTAAATATTCTTTTGAATAATGATTTTTTATATAATATAATAATTTAAATAGAACATGAAAAATAGTAAATATTCTTTTGAATAATGATTTTTTATATAATATAATAATTTAAATAGAACATGAAAAATAGTAAATATTCTTTTGGATAATGACTTTTTATATAATATAATAATTTAAATAGAACATAAAAAATAGTAAATATTCTTTTGAATAATGATTTTTTATATAATATAATAATTTAAATAGAACATGAAAAATAGTAAATATTCTTTTGAATAATGATTTTTTATATAATATAATAATTTAAATAGAACATACAAAATAGTAAATATTCTTTTGGATAATGATTTTTTATATAATATAATAATTTAAATAGAACATAAAAAGTAGTAAATATTCTTTTGGATAATGATTTTTTAAAATATAATATAATAATTTAAATAGAACATTAAAAAGTAGTAAATATTTGGTATCAGCACACAGATACAAGTTTTATATACATTTTATTAATGAAAAATTTAATAAAATTGTTTTATGTAAAGAATATAATAAAGATCATTAATGTGACACCTTAATGTGACTCACGATAGAAATAAATACAAAATTCTGTCTAATAAAAAAGACAGGGGGAAAATAAATTTAAAATCCCCCCCCCCCCCTATAGACTACAATGTGACTGAGAGGTAAATAAAAAAAATCACAATCTACACACCCTGAACCCTTTTAGATTTTTAAAGTGTGTGGTGTACCCTCTCCCTCCGGAGTGTGAAGAGGAGGAGTTCCATCCGGTCACACAATAATCGCCAGCAGCCGGGATTTTAAGTTTCCCGGCTTTTGGTCACCAATGATGTCAGCGAGCTCTGAATGCTGACATCATCCTCTCTCAGAACGCTCAGAATAGCGAGCGCCCTGAGCGAGGCATTTGATGGATCAGTTCTGTGCATGTGCCATGGTTCTGCACAAGCGCTATGCAACTTGTGTCCAAAAAGCACAAATTTCATTTGCTTTTGGGCTGCAGAAGACGCCCCCAAAGTTTTAGCCCTGTGGGCATAATGTCTGAAGTGCTAAAACTGTAAAGTCAGCTGCTGTATGCTGTGAAATATTGGGCTTTCAGCAGCCGATGCAGGAAAAAAGAATAGACCTGCTGTTTAAACCTATGTAACTCAATTAGGCAGTAGATGGCGCCATCTACTGGCCAAATAGGTTATTTACAGTAATAGATATGGATTACTGTATAATTAAATAAAAATTATTTACAAAAAAACACTGGTTTCCGACAATCTATTTTTGGAAAATCACTTGGTAATGAAGGGGTTAATGACGTTTATTCTTTTTATTTTTTGCATAAACCCTTTGTATTTTTTTAAAAGACCTTTTTTATATTTTTTTGTATTGTTTAGTCGCTATTTTTTAAAACTTTTTTTAACCCCTTCGCTGCGGATGACGTGTGGGGCAAGTCCTGATTGACTCCCGCTATATGCGGAGGACGTGCCCCACACGTCATCCGCTTGTGGGGGCCCCGGCGGTGATACTCACTTCTCTGTCCGGGATCCTGCGGCGTTCTGGCTTCAGGGAAGCCAAGCGCCGAAGATAGGCCGGCCCCCGTCGTAAATGACATCATCGCGCCTGCGCGATAACGTCATTTCCATGCGACCCTCGGCAATGCCGGGAGATCGCCTGAAAGGGAGGGGGGATCCTTTTGGATCAGTCTCCCTCCCAATCGGGAGGGTTTTCAGCCAAAAAACAGGCACCACTTTGAAGGGCATTGTCTGCCCTTTAAAGTGGTGCGTGGTTTTTAACCCTATAATTGCCAGATTGCGATCATCGCCGCTCGGCAGCCGATTGTAATCTGGCTCCGGTGGGGGCCGCCATCTTGGATGGCGGCTCCACCTCTGGGTTCCCCCTCGGCTCCTGATGTGTCCTGCATAGCACGATGATGTCAGATAGCCGGGGAACCCCTAGCTGCCCCGGGATTTCCCAAGGAAATCCCCTGGTGGAGTTACAGGGTTCATATGGCCTTTCGAATGATACCAAACATGACCATGTTCAAAGTAAAAAGAAAATAAAATTTAAAAAAAAAAAAAACATGCTTTTTTTTTGTGTGTTGTTTTTTTAATGCAGCAATATTGTTCACATTTCAATTATAAAGTGAACAATGATGCTGCACTAATGATTTTTTTTCTATGGGGTGCGTTTGCAAAAAATCCCGTAATTCCCCCCAAAAATGTAACGAGTCCCCATTTCTAATTTTTATACAAGCGCACCCCATAGAAAATATAACCGCAAACGCTCATGTGAAAAAATGTGAAAAAAAAACACTTTACACACTGTAAATGATTGAAAACTCTAATTTTATTGCATTTTTGTTATAATATATAGGCAGGAAATGACGTATACATATAAAAATGATATATTATAAATCTGCCGGGTCTGCCGGAAAGAACGATATATAATAGGTCTGGGTCGTGTAATAAAATGTGGCTTCTAAACGCGTTTAAACATGATGAGCAAAACCGGTAAAAATGGCTCAGCAGCGAAGGGGTTAAAAGACCTTTTTTTTTAAATTTTGGAACAGACATTTTTATTATTTTTAAAAAAAAACTATTTTTTTTATTACTTAGACACATTTCTATTGATTTATTGATTTAACCTCCTATTAGGAACACAGGAGACTTCCATTATTTTTTTCTCAGGTCGGCAGAATTCACCCACGCCAATCGGGTGGTTTTCGCTGACGTCCAATAACTGCTCCAATTTCGGCACAATACGGTGACCGTTCGCTAAATAGTGAATTCGCCGTATCTTTGGCGAATTGGAACGACCGAAGTGCCTCGAAATACGGCGAAGAGCAAAGCGCAGAAATTGTACGCGATTTCGGTATTTTGTGAATGGACGCTTTATATCATAATATTAGTTATACTGGGAATGGTGGTTTTAATAACACACGAAAAACCATTCAGCAAAAAAGCGGCTGCTGTTTTTTTTTAAAAAAAGCAGTTTTCCATTACTAATATCCTCTCTCCGACAGGATGTACCATACTTGACATTAATATTCTTTGAAAAAGATGGAGAAAGCAGATTTCTTTACCGTTTGTCTCCCAACTGTTGTCCTTATGTAAGCTGACACATGATTATAAATTTATGTGCATTCTGTGAGTGATTGCTTTGGGCATCTGTGCGTTACGGAGACGCCCTGGGGGTAAATATTACTTCTGCTATATCCAAACAAATGAATGGAATATAGTGAAATACATATGCATTATGTTTAAAAAAAACAGGATGGGAAGCTCTATCTTCTCACTGCTGGCTGGTTAGTTGTGGCAGGAAGAGGCTAAGCTTTTTTGGATGTTCCCTATCTGGTTCATGAAAACTGACTGAGCCTTATTCCAACCCAGCCATTAGAGCATGAGGTCCGTAACCTTGGCCCTATTCCTTGGTGAAGGCTAACGTTAGCGTTCAGATGTGTAAGCGTTAAAGCCAAAATAAGTGACTGTAACTGAAGCTCCCTCCTCTACCTTTGTGCCCACACCCTTCTTGGCACCCTTCCCCACGCTACACATGCCCTCTGTGCCTGTTGGAGAAGTGTGGATGCTGACTTCATGCCAAGAGATCGTTGACCAATTTGGCAAAGCCAGTTCTCAAGGACAATGGGCACCTAAAGGTTAACAAGTTAAATGTATTTCTATCTTGAAACTGTTTGTATTTCAGGAGTTAGTTTGTGTTAGTGATACAATGTATATGTATTGTTCTTACTATCTGTTTGTCCTTCGATCGATCTGACGATGTCTGCTTGCTAATCTCTTCTAGTGTGTACTAATTAGGTTTCTGCGTCTTCTGTAGGAATGTGACTGTAACCAAAGCTCTCTCCCTTTCCTTGGTGCCCACACCCTTCTTGTCACCCTTGCCCACACTACACATGCCCACTGTGTCTGTTGGAGAAGTCTGGATGCTGACTTCCTGCTAAGAGATCGTGGACCAATTTGGCAAAGCCAGTTCTCAAGGACAATGGGCATAAGGGAAACCAAAGGGTTAATCAAGTTAAATGTATTTCTATCTTGAAACTGTTTGTATTTTAGGAGTTAGTTTGTGTTAGTGATACAATGTGGATGTACTGTTCTTACTATCTGTTTGTCCCTCGATTAATCTGATGATGTCTGTTTGCTAATCTCTTCTAGTGTGTAACTAATTAGGTTTCTGTGTCTTCTGAAGAAATTCACCTCCCCTCGTGTAGACAATGTATTCAGTTGGTTGTGTCATATACCTCCCCCTCTTTGTCGCTCATATAACTGCTCTCATTTCCATTAAAACATATTCATTCCCCTGCATTAAGCTGTGTGTCTGTTGTTTGGGGAGAGATACATAGAAAAATAAAGCACTCCCTCAAGTTCTGGCTGAGGGTTGTGAGAAGGAAAGCTGCTGTGGATCAGCTTGGCTGAAGAGAAGGGACGGATGCTGTAACAGGTTCGGGTCTGGTCCACAAGCCGGAGACCAGTAAACCCCAGTTGCTGTTAGAGTGACCTTAACGCTTGCCCCCCATATTACATTCCTGACGCTAAACCTGGGAATAATCCGTCAGCGCATCAGTGATTGCGCTAGCTTGCGCGAGTTTACTGTACGTTGTGCATCCTATTTTTAACATGGGGAGTGCTATCAGTAATTAGCGTTTTGATAAGTAAGGTATTACAAAGCGCTAGCACTAATTACCGCAGCGACGCACTAGCCAACATTTTTGCGATACCTAAAAGGCACAGATAGTTCCCAGTCTCCCTCTGTGATCACTCCGCAGCACAGGGCTCGCAGCCAGGCAGCGCAACCCTCCATGGAGTCTATACTATACTCGCAGCGGCGCGGAAACGCTACCGTGAGTATCCCAGCGCTTCTTTCCTGGGCAAGGTGTCAAGCTAGCGCCTGCCGCTAAAATGGGGAATCTACAGGTGCAGGTTATCCCCCTTAGCATCCCCATTTTATTGCAAAGAATGGAATAGGGCCCTAGATGTTTCTGAACTACAACTCCCATGATTCTATTGCCATCTAATACATTCAAAGGATTCTGGTACTCGTAGGCCATGAACATCGGGGGGGGGGGGTTGGAGTTTGACTTTCCTGTACTAATACATGGATGGGCAACCTTGGTCCACCAGATCTTGAGGAACTACATTTCTTCTGACGATTAGCCGGTCATAATGAATGTGTTTGAGACTGGTTTTATTGTTCACCGGCTGCCGGGAAATTTAAAAAACCGGGCTGCTGGTGATATGCTGGGTTGGATGGAGGAAACTCCTCCACTTCACCCCACGATTTCTGCCAGATCGAGGGAGAAGGTGAGGTCACTCCTCCGAGTCACAACCTGACCGCTTTAAAACTATAAAGTGGTCAGGATGTGTAGAGTGTCCCTATATGCTAATTTAAGTGGTCACGGTGGTATAATCATGTCCTCCCCTCTCTCCCTCCTTTGCTGTCTGTGGCTGCTGGGACAGGGTTTTAAAGCGGAGGTCTCTCCTCAGGCCTAGAAGGCTGTCAGTCAACAGACACTGCGCAGCCTTCCAGTGGGTTGGAGTCAAGCGGAAAACGCGCTGGTGCAATTCACGAAAGACTTGGCTGGTGGTGTTAGCGTTCAACCGGCCGACTCGTTAGACTCCAGGCTCTGGCAGCTGGAACAACCGCGAGGAGACTGCACCAAGGAACAAAGCTCTCTGGATAGAACAGGCGTCAGTAACATTCACTCTCTCCAGAAGTTTTGGAACTACATTTCCCATGAGGCTCTGCCAGCATGACAAGTATCTGAGCATCATGGGAGATGTAGTTCAAAAACATCGGTGGGGGGGGTTAAGGTTGCTCACAACCGGCTCTAAGCGAAAACAAGCAGGGATGGGTTAAAAATTAACTCTTTTCGTGCCTTAGCCGTGTATTCCTACTCTCGTTAAAACGTTGCTTTTTCCCCCATTGTATGGAATTCGACATAATCGTATTCATTAATAATAGAGTCTTCATTGTGCCGGATCATCATCTGCATAACTTGGCCCGTCTGCGGTGATCTATAAAGTGGCGTTTCCTGCTTACCTTGATAGCTTTATAATTGTTTAATCCATTCGCTCTGAAGTGAGCGTTTTCTATCTATTCCACCGAATGCAGCAGCGCGCTAATAACCTCCGCTAATTGCCATTAACTGGTATCCGCAGCGTTATACATCTCAAATGATCACACACAATCTGTATATATATATATGAGTTGTGGGCGAGCGATCACTACAATACGATGATACGGTGGCAGATATTGCCCTTGATCTGGGAATCTATATAAAGTTACACCGCATGACTTTGCGGTGAAGGTCACGGACGTGGATTGTGGACCGGTGGATTTGTTTACGTGTCAGGAGAGCCCCGGGCATTTAGGCTGCTTTATATCATTTTGTTTTTCAGGCGTCATTAATTTGTTGTTTTTTTTCTTTTTAATACCGTTAAAGAAAAGGATTCTTTTGTCTTTTGTCTCTTTTATCGTTTGCCATGAAATCATGTTGTGTTATTTTTCTATCACTCGCACATCTAAGGTCGTGTTGTCTGACTGTATTTAAAGAGACAAAAAAAAACTGTCCGCTTTTTTTTGCCCTTAAATAATTGGGCAGAGGATGCTGACAGCCGGCGCCCAGTTATTATTATTATTTTGCCAGTTACAGTTATTTATAAAACGCTAACACGTTCCATAGCGCTGTACAACTGGAGAGACAGAATAACAAATATACATACAAGTTAAACACCTAGAACAGTAGTAGAGAGGACCCTGCCCCAGAGCTTACAATCTAAGAGGAGAGGGGACGCTGCTCCAGAGCTTACAATCTAAGAGGAGAGGGGACCCTGCCCCAGAGCTTACAATCTAAGAGGAGAGGGGACCCTGTTCCAGAGCTTACAATCTAAGAGGAAGGGGACCCTGCTCCAGAGTTTACAATCTAAGAGGAGAGAGGGACGCTGCTCCAGAGCTTACAATCTAAGAGGAGAGGGGACCCTGCCCCAGAGCTTACAATCTAAGAGGAGAGAGGACCCTGCTCCAGAGCTTACAATCTAAGAGGAGAGGGCCCTGCCCCAGAGCTTACAATCTAAGAGAGAGGGGACCCTGTTCCAGAGCTTACAATCTAAGAGGAAAGGGGACCCTGCTCCAGAGTTTACAATCTAAGAGGAGAGAGGGACGCTGCTCCAGAGCTTACAATCTAAGAGGAGAGGGGACCCTGCCCCAGAGCTTACAATCTAAGAGGAGAGAGGACCCTGCTCCAGAGCTTACAGTCTGAGAGGAGAGGGGACCCTGCTCCAGAGCTTAAAATCTAAAAGGAGAGGGGACCCTGCTCCAGAGCTTACAATCTAAGAGGAGAGGGAACCCTGCTCCAGAGCTTACAATCTAAAAGGAGAGGGGACCCTGCTCCAGAGCTTACAATCTAAGAGGAGAGAGGGGACCCTGCTCCAGAGCTTACAATCTAAGAGGAGAGGGGACCCTGCTCCAGAGCTTACACTCTAAGAGGAGAGGGGACCCTGCCCCAGAGCTTACAATCTAAGAGGAGAGGGGACCCTGCTCCAGAGCTTACAATCTAAAAGGAGAGGGGACCCTGCTCCAGAGCTTACAATCTAAGAGGAGAGGGGACCCTGCTCCAGAGCTTACAATCTAAAAGGAGAGGGACCCTGCTCCAGAGCTTACAATCTAAGAGGAGAGGACCCTGCTCCAGATATTACAATCTAAAAGGAGAGGGGACCCTGCCCCAGAGATTACAATCTAAGAGGAGAGGGGACCCTGCCCAGAGCTTACAATCTAAGAGGAGAGGGGACCCTGCTCCAGAGCTTACAATCTAAGAGGAGAGGGGACCCTGCCCCAGAGCTTACAATCTAAGAGAGAGGGGACCCTGCCCAGAGCTTACAATCTAAGAGGAGAGGGACCCTGCTCCAGAGCTTACAATCTAAGAGGAGAGGGGACCCTGCCCCAGATATTACAATCTAAGAGGAGAGGGAACCCTGCCCCAGAGCTTACAATCTAAGGAGAGGGGACCCTGCTCCAGACTTACAATCTAAGAGGAGAGGGACCCTGCCCCAGAGCTTACAATCTAAGAGGAGAGGGGACCCTGCTCCAGAGCTTACACTCTAAGAGGAGAGGGGACCCTGCTCCAGAGCTTACAATCTAAGAGGAGAGGGGACCCTGCTCCAGAGTTACAATCTAAGAGGAGAGGGGACCCTGCTCCAGAGCTTACAATCTAAGAGGAGAGGGGACCCTGCCTCAGAGCTTACAATAAAAAGGAGAGGGGACCCTGCTCCAGAGCTTACAATCTAAGAGGAGAGGGGACCTGCCCCCAGAGTTTACAATCTAAGAGGAGAGGGGACCCTGCTCCAGAGCTTACAATCTAAAAGGAGAGGGGACCCTGCTCCAGAGCTTACAATCTAAGAGGAGAGGGGACCCTGCTCAGAGATTACAATCTAAGAGGAGAGGGACCCTGCTCAGAGTTTACAATCTAAGAGGAGAGGGGACCCTGCCCAGAGTTTACAATCTAAGAGGAGAGGGGACCCTGCTCCAGAGCTTACAATCTAAGAGGAGAGGGGACCCTGCTCCAGAGTTTACAATCTAAGAGGAGAGGGACCCTGCCCCAGAGTTTACAATCTAAGAGGAGAGGGGACCCTGCTCCAGAGCTTACAATCTAAGAGGAGAGGGGGACCCTGCTCCAGAGTTCAATCTAAGAGGAGAGGGACCCTGCTCCAGAGATTACAATCTAAGAGGAGAGGGGACCTGCTCAAGAGTTTACAATCTAAGAGGAGAGGGGACCCTGCCCCAGAGCTTACAATCTAAGAGGAGAGGGGACCCTGCTCCAGAGCTTACAATCTAAGAGGAGAGGGGACCTGCTCCAGAGTTTACAATCTAAGAAGAGAGGGGACCCTGCTCCAGAGCTTACACTCTAAAGGAGGAGAGGACCCTGCTCCAGAGCTTACACTCTAAGAGGAGAGGGGACCCTGCTCCAGAGCTTACTATCTAAGAGGAGAGGGGACCCTGCCCAGAGCTTACACTCTAAGAGGAGAGGGGACCCTGCTCCAGAGTTTACAATCTAAAAGGAAGGGGACCCTGCCCAGAGCTTACAATCTAAGAGGAGAGGGGACCCTGCTCCAGAGCTTACACTCTAAGAGAGAGGGCCCTGCTCCAGAGCTTACAATCTAAGAGGAGAGGGGACCCTGCTCCAGATTTACAATCTAAAAGGAGAGGGGACCCTGCCCAGAGCTTACAATCTAAGAGGAGAGGGGACCCTGCCCAGAGCTTACAATCTAAGAGGAGAGGGACCCTGCCCCAGAGCTTACAATCTAAGGAAGAGGGGACCCTGCTCCAGAGCTTACACTCTAAGAGGAGAGGGGACCCTGCTCCAGAGTTTACAATCTAAGAGGAGAGGGACCCTGCTCCAGAGTTTACAATCTAAGAGGAGAGGGGACCCTGCCCCAGATATTACAATCTAAGAGGAGAGGGGACCCTGCTCCAGAGCTTACACTCTAAGAGGAGAGGGACCCTGCTCCAGAGCTTACATCTAAGAGGAGAGGGGACCTGCGTCCAGAGTTTACAATCTAAGAAGAGAGGGGATCCTGCTCCAGAGCTTACACTCTAAGAGGAGAGGGGACCCTGCTCCAGAGCTTACACTCTAAGAGGAGAGGGGACCCTGCTCCAGAGCTTACTATCTAAGAGGAGAGGGGACCCTGCCCCAGAGCTTACACTCTAAGAGGAGAGGGGACCCTGCTCCAGAGTTTACAATCTAAAAGGAGAGGGGACCCTGCCCCAGAGCTTACAATCTAAGAGGAGAGGGGACCCTGCTCCAGAGCTTACACTCTAAGAGGAGAGGGGACCCTGCTCCAGAGCTTACAATCTAAGAGGAGAGGGGACCCTGCTCCAGATATTACAATCTAAGAGGAGAGGGGACCCTGCTCCAGAGCTTACAATCTAAGAGGAGAGGGGACCCTGCTCCAGAGCTTACAATCTAAGAGGAGAGGGGACCCTGCTCCAGAGCTTACAATCTAAGAGGAGAGGGACCCTGCCAGAGCTTACAATCTAAGAGGAGAGGGGACCCTGCCCCAGAGCTTACACTCTAAGAGGAGAGGGGACCCTGCCCCAGAGCTTACAATCTAAGAGGAGAGGGGACCCTGCTCCAGAGCTTACACTCTAAGAGGAGAGGGGACCCTGCTCCAGAGCTTACAATCTAAGAGGAGAGGGGACCCTGCTCCAGAGTTACAATCTAAGAGGAGAGGGGACCCTGCTCCAGAGCTTACAATCTAGAGGAGAGGGGACCCTGCTCCAGATATTACAATCTAAGAGGAGGGACCCTGCCCAGAGTTTACAATCTAAGAGGAGAGTGGACCCTGCTCCAGAGCTTACAACTCTAAGAGGGAGGGGACCTGCTGCCAGATATTACAATCTAAAAGGAGAGGGGACCCTGCTCCAGAGCTTACAATCTAAGAGGAGAGGGGGACCCGCCCCAGAGCTTACAATCTAAGAGGAGAGGGGACCCTGCCCCAGAGCTTACACTCTAAGAGGAGAGGGGACCCTGCCCAGAGCTTACAATCTAAGAGGAGGGGGACCTGCTCCAGAGCTTACACTCTAAGAGGAGAGGGACCCTGCTCAGAGCTTACAATCTAAGAGGAGAGGGCCCTGCTCCAGAGTTTACAATCTAAGAGGAGAGGGGACCCTGCTCCAGAGCTTACAATCTAAGAGGAGAGGGGACCCTGCTCCAGATATTACAATCTAAGAGGAGAGGAACCCTGCCCAGAGCTTACAATCTAAGAGGAGAGGGGACCCTGCTCCAGAGCTTACACTCTAAGAGGAGAGGGGACCCTGCTCCAGAGCTTACAATCTAAGAGGAGAGGGGACCCTGCTCCAGAGTTTACATCTAAGAGGAGAGGGACCCTGCTCCAGAGCTTACAATCTAAGAGGAGAGGGGACCCTGCTCCAGATATTACAATCTAAGAGGAGAGGAACCCTGCCCCAGAGCTTACAATCTAAGAGAGAGTGGACCCTGCTCCAGAGCTTACACTCTAAGAGGAGAGGGGACCCTGCCTCCAGATATTACAATCTAAAAGGAGAGGGGACCCTGCTCCAGAGCTTACAATCTAAGAGGAGAGGGGACCCTGCCGCAGAGCTTACAATCTAAGAGGAAGGGGACCCTGCTCCAGAGCTTACACTCTAAGAGGAGAGGGACCCTGCTCCAGAGCTTACAATCTAAGAGGAGAGGGGACCCTGCTCCAGAGTTTACAATCTAAGAGGAAGAGGGACCCTGCTCCAGAGCTTACAATCTAAGAGGAGAGGGACCCTGCTCCAGATATTACAATCTAAGAGGAGAGGGAACCCTGCCCCAGGCTTACAATCTAAGAGGAGAGGGGACCCTGCTCCAGAGCTTACACTCTAAGAGGAGAGGGACCCTGCTCCAGAGCTTACAATCTAAGAGGAGAGGGGACCTGCCTCAGAGCTTACAATCTAGAGGAGAGAGGACCCTGCTCCAGAGCTTACAATCTAAGAGGAGAGGGGACCCTGCTCCAGAGCTTACAATCTAAGAGGAGAGGGGACCCTGCTCCAGATATTACAATCTAAGAGGAGAGGGAACCCTGCCCCAGAGCTTACAATCTAAGAGGAGAGAGGACCCTGCTCCAGAGCTTACAATCTAAGAGGAGAGAGGACCCTGCTCCAGAGCTTACAATCTAAGAGGAGAGGGGACCCTGCTCCAGAGCTTACAATTTCCTGGCTGCAGGTGACTCTGGGGGGGGAGTTAGGAAACTCCTCCACCTCACCGAGCTTTTAAGCAAAAACAGGGGGGCTGGGGGGGCACTCCATACATCCTGGCAATTTTAAAAATATAACATGGTCAGGATGTGTAGAGTTTTCCTTTTACACCTTCACGACACTTGGGTGTCGCCCATCAGGGGTGGGTTAACGCCAGCGAGGCGCCTAGGTACGGCTCGCCAACAGGTTCTGCGCGATCCACTGATTTCGGCCTGACCCAAAGCCGACGTGCGTCAATGGCTGTAGGGGGACGACCTGAGTTCAGGCCGTCTCTCTGCAGCAAATGGCGCGCGGCACGCGGTGCGTAGGCGGCCCATTGAAGACAGCAGGGCGTACCTGTACTCCCTGCGTCTTCAAGGCCCACCAACTGTATAGACGGCATAGAACATTCTATGGCAGGAAGGGGTTAAAGGACCACTCTACTACTCATCCAGACCTTGTGTTTCCAGGTCGGCCATGTTTTCCTGCCACATATAATACATTCATGCTGATGAGCAGTGCATGAAAAACGCCACCGGCAGCATGTATAATCCATACCCTGCAGGTAAGAAATGAAAAAGGAATCCCAGGTGACCTGCCTTGATTTCCTTCCTGCAGCATATGAATTATACATGTTGCAGGGCAGCTCTTTTCCCTGTGTTCTCCCTCCGCATGAAATAGTGATATGTGTCCAGGAAAACATGGCCGACCTGGCCGGTCTATCCAGAACACTTCATTTTTTTTTAATGTGGTCAGGATGTGTAGAGCGCCCCCTTTGTTACTCCCCTTCCATGCTGCCCCAATCTGGTGTAATCACTGGGTGAAGTGGAGGAGTTTCCTCCTCCCCACCCTGCGTCACCAGCAGCCGGGGACTTTGAATTTCCTGGCTGCCGGTCTCAAGATCGGTCAACAGTGACGTCAGCACGCAGAGCATGAAATTTGTTTGCAACCAGGGAATTTAATTTGCTGTCATCCTGCTCGGCTGCAGATCGAGATAACTCGATATCGGGCATCTGATGATGCCTGTGAAGACCAGAGTAATCGCCAGTATTTGGCGAATTAACAGCTTTCTGAATAGACGAACTGCCACGAAATCGCACTTTAAGGGGAAATTCACCGTTCAGTACAATTCGGTGCTTTTTGAACAACTCTTTATATCGAGCGCTAAACACCACGGGCTCTATTAACTTCTTCGCGCAAAAGCGCACGCGCAGCGCTATTTTTTTTGCACGCAGCGTTAAACGTTAACGCGCGTAAATTAGCTCTGGTATTACAACCCGAGCTCATTTTTTCATCTGTCAAAAAATACCGCGCGCAAAACCGCACGCACATTAACGCTGCGCGCAGAAATCAGTGTGCGGACTGTTTTTTTCACGCGATTCAGCCAATCAGAATTAAGACCCACAATTGTCTCCCGTTAAGTTTTTGCGCCTGTCAAAGTCAATCTGCGCATATATTCTGCAGCAATAATAAAAACACGCACAACTTCTCCATTTTATTGTTTGGGTATGTGTGGAATGTGTAACTATATTTTGCTGTATTGTTTTTTTCGTGCTGGTGTATTTGGTTTCGGCCAGGACGTTCAGATTTGCCGTTAACACCAGCTTTTCAAAGACGTTAAAATTATGCGCGCAAATATAGTCCGTTAAATTTTGCGCATAGATTGTAATACCATCCGCGTACCAGCGCACAAACGCATTTGCGCTCACAATGTTAAGTATAGGACGCGCGCAGTACATTACGCTCGCGCAGGGCTCACGCAGGTTCACCAGCGGTAGACGTTAACGTGCATTTTTTGCACGGACATTATAATACGAAGTTCTGCGCAAAGGGTTTTTCCCCTCGCGTTAATGCGTTTTTGCGCACGCGTTAACGTTTGCGCGAGGAATGTAATAGAGCCCCATAGCTTTTCCATCACGATACAAATATCAGCCTCTTAGATTGTCGATTGCGGGATCGTGTTGCGGCCGGGAGGCTGAGACTCAGAGCGGGATCGCTCTCCTTATTGTCGCACTAAAACCCTGAGACCAAAGCCGGCAGCAGGAATTAAAAGCACGAGAGGTATTTCTATATCGGTGGCCCCGGCCTGCTCGGGTGGCCCTCGCTGAATGCCACCGTGCCGCTGCAGAGACGTCTATTGATTGCTTGCTAGCTCAGCACCCTGCCTGTAATGGACATTATCAGAGGAGGCCTCCAACTGCTCCGATTAACCCTTTCGGCCACTTGACATCTTGCAGAGGAATGCGGAGGAGAATGCCAAACATTTCTCATAGTGCCTGTTTCTTTCCAGCAATTGTACCTGCATTATTACCGGAGGGTTTTAGGCTGGGGTCAGACCAGCGCACTTTTAACGTGCGTTCTGGCGCACTTAATTACGGCCGCAGTAGCAGCAAATGACGGGCAATGACGGCCAATATACGAAGTACGGTCGCACGAAAGTCCGGCCGCGCAACGCAAGTGGAAAATGAACGCATTTTTTCGAGAACGCAGACCCGCTAGTACTGACGTACAGAGTGCGCTGCGCCCGCTAGCGGTGTGTGTGTGTGATTAGGAGACGTCAGACCCTGCTCGTGTCCGGCCAACATAACGTCCAGACACCCAAAGTTTCCTGGTTTGGATCCGTAAAAAATCATGCACGAAAATACGCATCGTATGACCGTTTTCGCGAATTCCGTGAAAAAATACGTCAATGCGTTCGGACGCACTTTTTTACGTTCGCGTGTAAAAATGCTTTCGTTTGACCCTAGCCTTAAAATGCAGCTTTAAAGTGCGGTCACTATATGTAATAATGCTTAATATATATATACCACATCCTTATAGATCAAGCTCACCGTAATATTAGGTACCAGTCTCAATTGAAAAATTCTTATATATATATACTGTATGTTACGGGTAAAGCCAGGAGTGCGGTTAATCCTAGGATTACCCGGGTAATCCTGACACCACCCAAAACCACTGGGTAAAGCTGCAAAAAAATGTAAATTTCGGACTTTACCCGGGTAATTTTAGGACTAACCAACTGCCTTGGTAACAGTCTGGAAGAGCTGAAAAATTCACACTTTACCCGGATAATGTGCAAGTCTGAAGCTTCACCCGGGTAATCTGAGGACTATCCACAGCTTCACCTGGGAAATCTGCAGAGCATCCAACCCGCTTGGGTAACAGTGAATTTTGCTATTATCTATGGATATTATCAACGAAGATGGCAAAAGACCAACATTAAAATGTATTGCGGATATAATGAATATACAGAGTAACAGGATATGTTTCTTATATGAATGTTAAAGAGATGCATCATCTTTATTATGTGTCATATGTGCTTATATATCATTTATAAAACATAATAACCATCAGGTTACTCTTTATATAATATCTTTATCCTCATGAATTAATTTTCAGACAATTAATGCACAGAGTCACATGACGGTTATTTAGTGTGATTTGTGACTGTGGATACAATTTGGTTAAAAATAACAAAAAACACTATTTTGTTATCAGTCAGATAACAGTTTGCAGCTTTACCCGGGTAATCCTCGGACTTCAGTCACCTGTAACCTGCTGAAAACCCAAGAAAAGCGGAAAACCCAGAGGCCTCTGGATACTTTGCAGATTACCCGGGTAAATTCAGAAATTTCATTTCACTTCGGACTTTTGCTAATGACGCCTGGGTAATGTCAGGATTACCTGGGTAATCCTAGGATTAACCGCACTCCTGACTTTACCCATAACATTATATATATGTATATATTACTCGGAAATTCCTGCACTGTGAAGCGCCGTCCAATGAGTTCTGCAGCATTTGGCTGAATGTGAGCAGATAATATTGCCCCAAACACTTCAGAATTCATCCTGCTGCTTTTGTCAGCCGTCACATCATCAATAAATACAAGAGAACCAGTTCCATTGGCAGCCATACATGCCCACGCCATGACACTACCACCACCATGCTTCACTGATGAGGTGGTATGCTTAGGATCATGAGCAGTTCCTTTCCTTCTCCATACTCTTCTCTTCCCATCACTCTGGTACAAGTTGATCTTGGTCTCATCTGTCCATAGGATCTTGTTCCAGAACTGATAACCTATTCATTAACAGGTCTATACATAGGACAAGGGGTCATCCATTTAGACTGGAAGAAAGAAAATTTAGCTTAAAGCATAGGAAGGGTTATTTTACGGTGAGAACAATAAAGCTGTGGAATTCTCTGCCTGTTGAGGTGGTTGGGTCAGAGTCTGTACAGACTTTTAAAAAAAGACTGGATGACTTCCTGCAGACAAAGAATATTAAGGGTTATAATATTTAATATGTGGGTAAAAGCTTCTTGATCCAAGGAGAAATCTGACGCCATCTGGGGTCAAGAAGGAATTTTTTCCCGGTATGTTGCATATTTCAGACTGGGTTTTTTGCCTTCTTTTGGATCAACAGCAGTAGGTTATGTGGGAGAGGCTGAACCCGATGGACGCATGTCTTTAGTCAGCCTATATAACTATGTAACTATGTAACTATGTAACTGTGAAGGCTTTGTTAGGTGTTGTTTGGCAAACTCTAATCTGGCCTTCCTGTTTTTGAGGCTCACCAATGGTTTACATCTTGTGGTGAACCCTCTGTATTCACTCAGGTGAAGTCTTCTCTTGATTGTTGACTTTGACACACATACACCTACCTCCTGGAGAGTGTTCTTGATCTGGCCAACTGTTGTGAAGGGTGTTTTCTTCACCAGGGAAAGAATTCTTCGGTCATCCACCACAGTTGTTTTCCGTGGTCTCCCGGGTCTTTTGGTGTTGCTGAGCTCACCGGTGCGTTCCTTCTTTTTGAGAATGTTCCAAACAGTTGTTTTGGCCACGCCTAATGTTCTTGCTATCTCTCTGATGGGTTTGTTTTGTTTCTTCAGCCTAATGATGGCTTGCTTCACTGATAGTAAAGGCTCTTTGGATCTCATCTTGAGAGTTGACAGCAACAGATTCCAAATGCAAATAGCACACTTGAAATGAACTCTGGGCCTTTTATCTGCACATTGTAATTGGGGTAATGAGGGAATATCACACACCTGGCCATGGAACAGCTGAGAAGCCAATTGTCCCATTACCTTTGGTCCCTTAACAAGTGGGGGCACATCTGCAAACTGCTGTAAGTCCTACACCATTCACCATGAGTTGGATGTACATACCCTCAAATTAAAGCTGACAGTCTGCAGTTCAAGCGCATTCAAGGTTATTCAAAGAGATCCGAATTGCCGGCGAAAGGTAACGAACTGCATTCGGTTACCTTTCTTGGCCATTCGGCTATCCAGAGAGCAGGCAATTCGCCAAATCTAGGCGAATTGCCTGCACATTCGGTGCCTGTTCGAGGGCAGTGAAATCCCCATAAAAAAGCACTGCTTCGGCTATTCAGAGAACACAAACCAGCAGTGAAAAGTTGCCGAATTGCCCTGCCATTTGGTGGTTTCATTCGACATGTTTATTCAGGTTTTTTTTTCTACGTTTACTTATTTTTTCTGTAACAACCCTTTTTATTATCATTCATTGGATTTTATATGTAAATTTCAGACATTTTCGCTCAATAGTTTCTTTGCAAACAGCGTTTCACTTCAAACATTCATGCAAACTGGAACGGATCAAATACCAGCAATGCTGCTGAAAATCAGTGCACCGGCAATTGCAAATCCTGTCGTAACCCTAATAAATGAGTCACTGGCGACTGGATACATACCCAAGCTTTGGAAGACTGCGAGAGTGGTACCTATCCATAAAAGTGGTGACAGTACTTTGGTATCCAACTACCGTCCGATATCTTGTTGCTCCCTGTAGTGTCAAAAATCTTGGAAAAATGCGCTCTACACACAATTACGTGATTATTATCAGTATTGAACTACTTAACCCCGGATCAATCAGGCTTTCTTCCCAAATCACTCAACTACAACCGCCCTTTTAAAAGTCTGCAATGATATCCAAGCTGGGATGGAACAAGGAAACCTAACTGGAGCATCTTCCTTGATTTTGCCAAGGCTTTGACACGGTAGACCATGGCATCTTGTTAGAAAAACTTAAAAAACTCTGCATTGGTGATCGCACGCTAACCTGGTTTCAATCATATGTATCCGACCGATCACAATATGTATATTTCTGGCAGCTCCTCCCTCCCGCTCCCAGTCACTTGCGGTGTACCCCAAGGCTCGATACTCGGCCCCCTGCTATTCACAATATTCATAAATGATCTGCCCAACGTCTGCAAAGCCTCAACTGTACATATGTACGCAGACGACACTGTGATCTATACCAGCAAACCAAATCTCCCGCAGCTGGAGGCCGTGCTGCAAGAACAATTCACAGAGGTAGAAAAGTGGATCAAAAACAACAAACTTTTTTTAAAATACTGACAAAACTGTAACGATGCTCTTTGGAACAAAACCTAAACTACACAAATTGCAAAATCCCCATCTATGTGTTGGGACAAAATCAAATGTCACGCTGACCACAGTCACTTCTCTCAAATATCTAGGTATGTGGTTGGACCCTAATCTATCCTTTGCCCCACATCGAAAAACTCTCCTAAACTTTTACCCCAAACTAGGTGCCCTGTACAGAAACAAATCCTGCCTGAACCCGCGGTAAGAAAGCAGATTGTACAACAAATGCTTATGCCGGCTATTGATTACGGAGATGTAGTGTATGCAGCGGCCCCGCAAATACACCTTCATAAACTTACTGCATTGTATAACTCATTCTGCCGCTTTGTGTGCTACAATGTAACTACATGACCCACCATTGTGACATGTTAAAAGAGCTAAACTGGCCATCGCTGGAATCCAGACGCACCCTTCACCTTTCCAACCTGGTGTTTAAGAGCTTTTCTGGGAAGCTGCCACTCTACCTGAATAGACTGCTTCCCCCAGCAGTTCCCTCATCCTATAACCTCCGATCCAGGACCAGCACCTTACTTGCAATACCACAATACAAAAAGACAGTGGCTCGATCCTCATTTTCCTACAGAGCACCACAATTATGGAATAACCTCCCAGACACCATCAAATCTTCCCCCAGTCTTAAGTCACTCAAGAGCTCCTTACTAACATACCTCAATACAGAATGCACCTGTAAACATGTAACATAGTGACTCTATACAGAATGCACCTGTAAACATGTAACCTAGTGACTATATTTCCTACATATTTATTTTCTGTTAATCTGTATATTTGTGGTTTTTTTTAATATCTTGCATTTTATTACTTTGTATTTCTGTAACTGTAACACTTCAATGTTCTTGAACCCAGGACATACTTGAAAACGAGAGAAATCTCAATGTATCCTTCCTGGTAAAATCCTTTATAAATAAATAAATAAAATAAATAAACTGTTTTTCTAATTTATTCACTTAATTCGTCTGCGGTGTCTGCTTTTTCCGGCGGCTTCGCTGCGTGTGATCGGCTCCTGCTCGGGTTTTTCCGGCGGCTTCGCTGCGTGTGATCGGTTCCTGCTCGGGTTTTTCCGGCGACTTCGCTGCGTGTGATCGGCTCCTGCTCGGGTTTTTCCGGCAGCTTCGCTGCGTGTGATCGGCTCCTGCTCGGGTTTTTCCGCCGTCTTCGGCGGGTTAATACAGATGTTTTTGCAGGTTTCGGCGTGCATTCGCCGGGTTTTTGCAGTGACTCTTCGTCGGGTTTGCGGCAGCTTTTCCCTGCGCTTCGACGGCCTTGTGGTTCTTGCTGAATAGACCGCAGGGTCGCCGAAATGGGATTGCCGAAACGGCCCGAATTGAAGAGAACGAAAAGTCACCGAACGTGCGGTGACTTTTCGATTCTCTTGAAATGAAACAAACACTAACAGGGTTATTCAAACTCCGTTGCGATGGTGTATAGAGCCAAAGATGTTAGAATTGTGTCGATGTCCCAATATTTCTGGACCTGACTGTATATATTACTGTGTTAGAATATATAGAGGGGGATCCCCCTTCTTATATACACGGACTCTGAGACACTTTTGGATCAGGCTACCTGCCATATAAATGATCCCCAGCCGTCGGCCATAAGTGAAGACGCTCCGGAGCCTGCTGGGACCCCCCTCCGGACATGCGATCGGTGAGCGGGCCGCTGCGCTGCTTCCTGCTCGGACTGCTGGTGGCCATCTCTGGGGCCTGGTGTTGGGCGCGCTCTCTCTGTCCTGTTTGGGTCGCGGTTTGCCCGGATGGGGAAGAAATCTTAAAGCGAGCGGACCGGGGGAAGATTCCGGAACCCCGGACATTCGAATCTCCCTTGGTGGGGCTTTGGGGCGGCGGGTACCACTACGCGTGGGGCCTGACTCAGGGGCTCAGCAGGCGGCTGTTCCTTCCGTCTCCCACGTCGGTCCCACGCGGGGGTACCATCAGGCGAGGGAGAAGATGCGCTTCCCGCCACTAAAGGGGACATACGCACTTTGTTAGAGGATGCCAGGAAAGTGTGGCAGGCGGATTTTGAGTCGCTCGGGACGGCTGTAGAGGAGACACGGATCCAGGTGGAAGACCTCCGGGAACGCACACAAGCAGTGGAAGACACACAGGCCGCGGCCTCCACAAGTGTGCGCGCCCTACAAGCACAGGTTAGCAGTCTGCACTCGGCCGTGGTGGCGCTGGAGACGAGACACAGGCGACGGAACGTGAAATTACGCGAATACCAGAATCAGTCCCGGACTCGGAACTGTTGCAATATACTACACGATTCCTGGAGACTGTGCTCGGTTCCTCGGAACCTCTTAGGGACCCTATTCACGTGGCCTTACGTGTACGAAAAGCCGCCATGGCACCCGCTAAGGCGCCGCGCGACGTTCTCATCACGTTGCGAGATGTCACCCAGCATTCCTTTTTGTTCCGAGCTGTGAGGAACGTATCTACGGTCCCTTTTGACGGAGCCAATATTGCAGTGTACAGAGACGTCCCCTTTTTGGTATTAGCCACCCGGAGACAATTCAGGCCGGCCACGGTCATTTCTTCGCACTCATGACGTAAGATATACGTGGGGCATTTCTGGCTCCCTTATAATTTCCCCGCAAGATGGGAGAGTATTGGTGGCTAATACGCTGGAGGAGGCTGAGGGACATCTTCACGCCCTGGGACTGCTTTCCGCCGCAGCGGAGCTACCTGCAGTGACCCAGCCCGCTAACTCTCCAGTGCCCCGGGTAACCTGGTCTGAGTTGGGATGTCCACATGGCCCCGGGATGACACGCTGTCTATGTCTTAACCTCTGTGTAAGGCTCACTGTCTCACCCCTGCAACGTTACTTTTTGGCGTAATTTATGCTGCATACAACTGCTTTTTGTTTATGCAAGCGATTATTATATTGTTTTCACGATAGCTGTTGTTATTACCCCCCAGTTGCGTTCCTCCTTGCTTGGTGCTTGACCTGCAACTAATGGTGACCCCACTCCCCCCACCCTCCCCCTTCCCCCCACCCTCCCCCTTCCCCCCCTTTTTTTTTTTTTTTTTAAGATGTCTCGGGGTGTGCCACCGTGGCAGTATTAGCCATGATTGGCCCTCGAGCCTCTTGGCTCTGTGACATTATCCCTCCATGGCCTCCCCTGGGAGTGCGCCAGGAGCGTCACGGCAAAGGCCACTATATTTCTCCCACCTCCCACTTTTTCCTTCTTTTTTCCTTCCCCTCTTTTTTCACTCCCTCACCGAGGTCACCATCCCCGCAACACGTACCACTTAGCACCGTAATACCCCCCAACCACCCTTTGTTTATCT
This sequence comes from Leptobrachium leishanense, assembly GCA_009667805.1. Lineage (NCBI taxonomy): Eukaryota > Metazoa > Chordata > Amphibia > Anura > Megophryidae > Leptobrachium > Leptobrachium leishanense. The sequence continues at coordinate 153,506,249 of CM019070.1, read as the reverse complement.
TCGCAATGTATTATGAATCAGGCCCTGCGAGGCCTTCTTTGTCGGTCAGCATGTGACACATTTTTCTTCAATAAAATTATAATTAATAAAAAAGAATATATAGAGGGCTGTAGATGAAGGAGGAGAAAATTCTAGCTTAACGTTCCTAATGTAGGGCCTTTACAGGCCAAGATTTTTTCATATCAAAAGCAGTTATTGGACCAAAAACATGATAAAAATGTACTCGAACTCCTTAAACTCTAAGGCTAGGGTCAGACGAACGCATTTTCGCGTTGTCTGTGAAAAAGTGCGTTCGAACGAATGGACGCATTTTTTCACGGAGTACGCGATAGCGGTCATACGATGCGCATTTGCATCCGTGATTTTGTACGGATCATCAATAAAACACTTTGTGCATCTGGACGTTATGTTGGCCGGACATTAGCAGTGTCTGACGTCTCCAATTCACGCACACACGCCACTAGCGGACGCAGCGCACTCTGTACGTCAGTACTAGCGGTTTTACGTTCTCGACAAAATGCGTTCGTTTGCCACTTGCGTTGCGCAGCCGGACTTTTGTGCGACCGTACTTCGTATATTGGCCGTCATTGCCTGGCACTTGCTGCTAGTGCGGCCGTGATTAAGTGCGCCTGCACGCGCGTTCGCACTGCCTCAGTCTGACCCCAGCCTTAATGAATAAAGAAAGAGTGGGCTTCGTGTTTTAAGGGACCAGTAATAACAGTTTGATGTCCAGAAAGGAGCTGCTACATTGTTACATGTGCTGTGATACAATTCTAAAAACAAACAAACAACAAACAGAACATGTTTATATTAAAGCGTTATTGATCGGGATAACGACAGACATATATACTTGTAGGAAATGATTATAATGAGTTGAACGCAGGAACTTTTTGCCGGATAAAGCACACGTTGGGGGCAGCTGGACCAGCAGAGCAGAGTGGGCTCTTACTGAGTGGTACTGAAATTTAGGGAGATTCCAGCTCAACGGTAACGGGGTCAAATGAAACGTTAGATTATACTGGAGGGACCAGCTGTCACATAAATCCCAGCGATTCAACGGAACAAACAGGGGCGCTTACATTTCAGGGAATGTCGCTGGAGGCGGGGCCAGAAAGATTTTACTTTACATGAGGTTATGACCTATCAGAGCCATGTACATAAATAAATATATCAGCTAGAACAAAAACAAAGTATAGAATTCACGCGCGATGATTTGTAACAGCATTTACTATAGAGATTCAGTGCTGAGTGTTATATTGCTTTGTAGCTCTGTTATACACCCGCACACCCCAAATATATGGAGGAGCCCCTAAAAAGACACCCACACCCCCTGAATATATGGAGGAGCCCCTAAAAACACACCCGTACACCCTGAATATATGGAGGAGCCCCTAAAAGACACCCACACACCCTGAATATATGGAGGAGCCCCTAAAAAGGCACCCGCACACCCTGAATATATGGAGGAGCCCCTAAAAAGACACCCGCACACCCTGAATATATGGAGGAGCCCCTAAAAAGGCACCCGCACACCCTGAATATATGGAGGAGCCCCTAAAAAGACACACGCACACCCTGAATATATGGAGGAGCCCCTAAAAAGACACCCGCACACCCTGAATATATGGAGGAGCCCCTAAAAAGACACACGCACATCCTGAATATATGGAGGAGCCCCTAAAAAGACACCCGCACACCCTGAATATATGGAGGAACCCCTAAAAAGACACCCACACACCCTGAATATATGAAGGAACCCCTAAAAAGACACCGACACACCCTGAATATATGGAAGAGGGATTAAAAAGACACCCACACACCCTGAATATATGAAGGAACCCCTAAAAAGACACCCACACACCCTGAATATATGGAAGAGGGATTAAAAAGACACCCACACACCCTGAATATATGGAGGAGCCCCTAAAAAGACACCCGCACACCCTGAATATATGGAGGAGCCCCTAAAAGACACCCTGACACCCTGAATATATGGAGGAGCCCCTAAAAAGACACCCACACACCCTGAATATATGGAGGAGCCCCTAAAGACACCCACACACACCCTGAATATATGGAGGAGCCCCTAAAGACACCCACACACCCTGAATATATGGACGAGCCCCTAAAAAGACACCCACACACCCTGAATATAGGGAGGAGCCCCTAAATAGACACCCGCACACACTGAATATATAGAGGAGCCCCTAAAGACACCCACACACCCTGAATATATGAAGGAGACCCTAAAGACACCCACACACCCTGAATATATGGAGGAGCCCCTAAAGACACCCACACACCCTGAATATATGGAGGAGCCCCTAAAAAGACACCCACACACCCTGAATATATGGAGGAGCCCCTAAAAAAGACACCACACACCCTGAATATATGGAGGAACCCCTAAAAAGACACCGCACACCCTGAATATATGGAGGAGGGATTAAAAAGACACCCGCACACACTGAATATATGGAGGAGGGATTAAAAAGACACCCGCACACCCTGAATATATGGAGGAGGGATTAAAAAGACGCCCGCACACCCTGAATATATGGAGGAGGGATTAAAAAGACACCCGCACACCCTGAATATATGGAGGAGGGATTAAAAAGACGCCCGCACACCCTGAATATATGGAGGAGGGATTAAAAAGACACCCGCACACCCTGAATATATGGAGGAGGGATTAAAAAGACACCCACACACCCTGAATATATGGAGGAGGGATTAAAAAGACACCCACACACCCTGAATATATGGAGGAGGGATTAAAAAGAGAGCCATAGAGAAAACAGTGACTAAAAGATCTGACACCAAAATTGAGACGAAACAGGGACACATAAGAGGTTCCTTCAAATTGTGTCCTTAAAACACATACAGGGTTATCCAAAGAGATTCGAAAAGTCACCGCACGTTCGGTGACTTTTCGTTCTCTTCAATTCGGTTCCTTTTGCCGATCCCATTTCGGTGACCCTGCGGTGTATTCAGCAAGCACCACAGGGTCCCCGAATTGCAGGGAAAAGCTGCCGAAAACCTGACGAACACTAACCGAATGCACGCTGAAAACAAGCAAAACATCTGGATTAACCTTTGAAGAAGCCGAACAGGAGCCGAACAGGAGCCGAACAGGAGCCGAATCACACAGAGCCGAAGCAGCTGTGATGTAGAGGAGGCAGTGAATAAATTAGAAAAACCATTTGTATGAATCTGGGAAAAAGAAACGCTGTTTGCAAAGAAACTACTGAGCGAAAATGTCTGAAATTTTCACAGGAGGTCCAGGGAATGATAATAAAGAGGGCTGTTACAAAAAAATAAGTAAACTGAAAAAAAAAATCAAAAAAAATCGGACTTTTAAAAAAAAAAAAAAAAATATCAGAAAAATGCTTAAAGTATCCTAAAAAATCTATAAATAAAGAGACTTTTTGCTGCAGAATTTTATAATGAACGGTTTATTAGATATTGAATTAAAACGGGAATATTTTTAACATTGAAGCCTATGGGATTCTCCTGAATTAACTTGCCGAATTAAACCACCGAATGGCAGGGCATTAGGGGAACCTTTCACTGCTGGTTTGTGTTCTCTGAATAGCCGAAGCAGTGCTTTTCATGGGGATTTCACTGCCCTCGAACAGGGACCAAACAGGCACCGAACAGGCACCGTATGTGCAGGCAATTCGCTAGGATTTGGTGAATTGCCTGCTCTCTGGATAGCCGAATGGCCAGGAAAGGTAACCGAACACTGATTTTCAGCATTCGGTTACCTTTCTCCAGCAATTCGGATCTCTTTGGATAACCCTGCTACATATGATCTGACTGTGAAAAAAAGTAGATTAGAAGAAGAAATAATTATTATTAGAGGCAACCATTCAACAAACGAGAGAAATCTCAATGTATCCTTCCTGGTAAAATCCTTTATAAATAAATAAATAAATAAAACAAGTGTAATATTACATAATATTACATTTGAGCTGCACTGCTGCCACCTGGTGGTAGTACATGATAGGTACAGTGCAGTAGTTTGTAAATCACTGCAGGACCGAGGCCAGTTCAGGCTGGAGATGAAATCCCTGTAAAAGTATGATATGAAAAATCCATTTACATAAAAAAGCTAAAAAAATAAATATAAAGAGGTTTTGCTGAATCTTGCTTCGCTTGCAGCGAACTCACACCCTGCAGGATGAATACACAGACCCAGAAGTGACTCGACCAATCAGGAGCCACTCACTCTGGCTGCTAAAGACTGAAAATATCCCCGTCCAGTGAAGGATAATGGGATATGCAGTTCTGTCCCCAGAAGCGACTTCATTCTTTCGTGTCAATGTAAACGGATGTTAGTCACTTGCTGTCCAGCGCTTCTCCATCTCTCTAGTCCAGGGATCACAAACTCTGACCACCCAGGTGTATCTTAACTATAACTCCCATGATTCTCTGGCCACCTATTGCATTCAAAGAATTGTGGGAATTGTAGGCCATCAACAGAAGCAAAACTCCTGAGCGACATCAACATGCTGGCTGAGGCTAGGGTCAGACGAACGCATTTTTCACGTTGTCCGTGAAAAAGTGCAGTCGAACGAACGTACGTATTTTTTCCCGGAATACGCGATAGCGGTCATACGATGCGCATTTTCGTCCGTGATTTTGTACGGATCGTCAATAAAACACTTTTTGCGTCTGGACGTTATGTTGGCCAGACGTGTGCAGCGTCTGACGTCTCCCAATCACGCACACACGCAGCTATGCGGACGCAGCGCACTCTGTACGTCAGTAGTAGCGGTTTGACGTTCTCGAAAAAATGCGTTCGTTGACCACTTGCGTTGCGCGGACGAACATTCGTGCGGCCGTTCGTCGTATGTTCCCCGGCATTGGACGTCATTTGCTGCTAGTACGGCCGTGATTTCGTGCGGCTAAACGCACGTTAAAACTGCGCTAGTCTGACCCTAGCCTTAGTTGGCAGGGATTTGGCAATCACTGACTCCCTGATGGAGAGGAGGAGATAAACCTGCTGCACCCTGTCTCTCCTGATCTCTCCTGTCAATCAAACTTCGGCATTGTGACAACAGTGGCGAGTCGACCGAAGAAAGAAGCTGCTCATTGAGATGGCGGAAAGCGTTGTTGCCGTAGCGCAGGCGAGTATGAATGACAGGATGGCATGCTTTAAGGCTGGCAGAGCATCATGGGCACTTGAGTGACATTCGATTGCAGAGGGTGCGCACGCGTGGAACATTTATTAATTACTAATATATGCCCAGAGGATTTAACACAAAATACACACTTTTCGGCAGAAATACCCTGACGATTTGCAGAGTTCAGTGCACTTTCATGCTATTTATCATTAACAAGAGAAGGACCTTCCAAAATGCTAACGTAGTGCAGGGGGACAGCAGCCTCCAGATGTTTAGGAACTACATTCCCCATGATGCTCAGACGGTCTGTAGTTCCAAAACATCTGGATGGCCAAAGTTGCCGATCCTTGACGCAGCGCAAGGATCTCAAACTCTGAGCCCCCCCAGATGTTGATTGCCTACAATTCCCAGAATTCCATAAATGCAACAGATAGACAGAGAATCGTGGGAGTTGTAGTTCACAAACATCTGGGGGGGGGGTGGATTTTGAGATCCCTGACGTAGCGGGTGAAAGTGCTCTCTTCACCCAAAATTAAGGTTTGCTCGGCACTCCTGTGATCATTAGGGATGTGCGTTTCGGGTTTCGGAATTTCGGAATTATCACAAAATTTCCCGATTCGTGCATTCGGATTCGGCCCATTTTCCGAAATTTTTCAGATCCGAAAACGGCAGATCCGAACAAATTTTCGTGCCGAAACGAAAACGTTTCGAATGGACTAGAAATGTGTAAAATCGAAATTCATTTTCGCTCCATTCCTGATTTCGGTTCCATTTCAGTAATTTCGGACATCGTATTTATATCGTGATTCTGTAATTAAATTTTGTATCATTCCCATCTCAATGTATCCTTCCTGGAAAACATGAGAAATCTCAATGTATCCTTCCCGGGAAACCAGAGAAATCTCAACGTATCCTTCTTGTAAAACATGAGAAATCTCAGTGTATCCTTCTTGTGAAACATGAGAAATCTCAATGTATCCTTCTTGTAAAACATGAGAAATCTCAATGTATCTTTCCCGGGAAACCAGAGAAATCTCAATGTATCCTTCTTGTAAAACATGAGAAATCTCAATGTATCCTTCCTGGAAAACATGAGAAATCTCAATGTATCCTTCTTGTAAAACATGAGAAATCTCAATGTATCCTTCCCGGGAAACCAGAGAAATCTCAATGTATCCTTCTTGTAAAACATGAGAAATCTCAATGTATCCTTCCCGGGAAACCAGAGAAATCTCAATGTATCCTTCTTGTAAAACATGAGAAATCTCAATGTATCCTTCCTGGAAAACATGAGAACTCTCAATGTATCCTTCTTGTAAAACATGAGAAATCTCAATGTATCCTTCTTGTAAAACATGAGAAATCTCGATGTATCCTTCCCGTGAAACCAGAGAAATCTCAATGTATCCTTCTTGTAAAACATGAGAAATCTCAATGTATCCTTCCTGGAAAACATGAGAAATCTCAATGTATCCTTCTTGTAAAACATGAGAAATCTCAATGTATCCTTCCCGGGAAACCAGAGAAATCTCAATGTATCCTTCTTGTAAAACATGAGAAATCTCAATGTATCCTTCCTGGAAAACATGAGAAATCTCAATGTATCCTTCTTGTAAAACATGAGAAATCTCAATGTATCCTTCTTGTAAAACATGAGAAATCTCGATGTATCCTTCCCGGGAAACCAGAGAAATCTCAATGTATCCTTCTTGTAAAACATGAGAAATCTCAATGTATCCTTCCCGGGAAACCAGAGAAATCTCAATGTATCCTTCTTGTAAAACATGAGAAATCTCAATGTATCCTTCCTGGAAACCAGAGAAATCTCAATGTATCCTTCTTGAAAAACATGAGAAATCTCAATGTATCCTTCCCGGGAAACCAGAGAAATCTCAATGTATCCTTTTTTTAAAAAAATTAGAAATCTCAATGTATCCTTCTTGTAAAACATGAGAAATCTCAATGGCAGAATTATCGTATCGGCAGAATTATCATATCGTATAATTATCGTATCCGAAAAACCATTAGTTTACGTCAAAACGAATAGACACTTTGAAACGAGGTGAACAGACGTTCCGAAAAACACGAAAATTTTCGAAATCACGAAAAAAAAAGTCGATACGAAAAACTAAACGAAACGAACCGAACCGAAATGGAAATCGGCCGAAACGAGTCGAAACGAAAATTTACAAAATCCGAACGAACCGAACCGAAAAAAAAAATCGGTGCACAAGTCTAGTGATCATGGTAGTTGTTGTTCTACAACAGCTGGGGATCTACCTTTTGCCAATGTACCAGCCAGCCTGTCACTACACTATCACAAGTCACTCAAAACACATCAAAGCCCAGAATCAGGTTACAGTCAAGGCTGTACGTGATCCCGCGAGGTATTTGTACCTTTTTGTTTTGTCATTTTATGACTTTTTCGCTGCCATTAATGAGTTAAATACAGGGAAAACGACATTGGCGCAACAGATGCCCAGAAAGTATCTGCTGACGCTCACATAATACTGATGGATGCAACGAAATTGCAGCTTCAAGGCCCCTCCCCCCTCCAGTCATTCGGCCTATCTAACCAGCGGCCAATATTTTCAATGTTTCTGTATCCTCGCGCCGGACTGCTGATAATGCAAAGTGTATAACACTAAGCAATCAATCCCATTCAATAAGCTCTGGCAGCCTGTTTCCCTGCCGTTATTTATCGCAAAATGAAATGTTCTTGAGACGGGGAAAAGGTCACAGGAATAAAAGCTCCGGCTCGTCAAAACCATCGCTTATTTATGGACGTGCAAGAAGTTCAGATGGCTCGTAGATTATTTTTAGGGCTAGTGAGGCCGTTACATTTATTGGCGGACAGGGAGCGACTTGAATACAATGTTGCCAACAGAAACCGCAAACCTCTACAAACCTAGTTGTAAACATAAGGCCTGTCTCACTAAATACTGAAAACAGCTCAGGGCTCTATTCCATCCATGACGTTAAGGCTAGGGTCAAACGAACGCAACATTCGCAGCGACCGTCAAAAAGTGCGTCCGAACGCATTGACGTATTTTTTCACAGATTGAGCGAAAACAGTCAGGCGACGCGCATTTTCGTGCGTGATTTTTTACGGATCATCAATAAAACACTTTTTGCGTCTGGACGTGATGTTGGCCGGACATTAGCAGCGTCTGACGTCTCCCAATCACGCACACACGCCGCTAGCGGACGCAGCGCACTCTGTACGTCAGTACTAGCGGTTCTGCGTTCTCGAAAAAATGCGTTCATTTTCCACTTGCGTTGCGCGGCCGGACTTTCGCGCGGTCGTACTTCGTATATTGGCCGTCATTGCGCGTCATTTGCTGCTACTGAGGCCGTGATTAAGTGCGCCTAAACGCACGTTAAAAATGTGCTAGTCTGACCCCAGCCTAAGATATCATCTGGAGCCTATATACAGATCTGCCCCAGCTGATCTCTTAACGGCTGTACAAGCTATTCTGCTCTTGCCATAAGCTTTGCTAGCGGCATGGGCGTACCTAGAACATTTGGCACCCGGGGCGGATCCTATATATGGCACCCCCCCTAACTTTAAAATGTAAAAAAAAAAAAATCAGACGCACTTTTTTTAATGTTTTCAAAAATAATTTTAGTTATAGCATTCTGGCAGGACATGACGTATACATATAATAATGATATATTATGAATCTGCCAATGGTGGATCATTCATGCATCCTCTGTGCTGTGTAATAAGGGGCGAGTGTAGATTCTTTTTGAATAATTGTTATTTTTAAGTGATTTTGCAAACTCACAACATATTCATCCTATAGCAGTTTTTCTTTTTTCTGTAACAGACTTTTTTATTATCAATCATTGGACCTTATATGTAAATTCCAGACATTTTCGTTAAGTAGGCCGACTCCCTGCACTTTGGGGACCCTGCGGTCAATGGTGAATTCACTGCAATGTGGGGAAATTTGATTCCCCGAAGTGCAGGGAGCAACAGAACACCAAAATGTCGGCGTCATTTCGGTGCTCTGTGAGTAACCTCTTTAGTGGTGGGTTTTTTGCCGCCCCCTGGATAGTGCCAGCTTAGGCTTTGCCCACCCAGGACATACTTGAAAATTAGCGAAACCTCAATGTATCCCTCCTGGTAAATTACTTTGCAAAAGTAAAAAAAAAAAATCCTTTGTGGGATCCTAGGGGGTTGTGTCACCCGAAAATTAATGACATCTCAATGTATCCCTCCTAGTAAAATACTCTGCAAAAGATAAAAAAAAATAAAAAAATGTAAGGGTGTCACCCTAGGGGTGGTGTCACCTGTTGCGGACCGCCCACCACCCCCCCTAGGTACGCCCCTGCTTGCGGCTCGGACATAGCCCATCCCTACTGTAAATTAACCCCTTAAGGACACGCAAGTACGCCTCGCCGACAGGTACAGTCGCGCGGCACTGATTTTGGCCCACCCCGCAGCCGATGTGCAGCGTGTCACTGGCTGCAGGGGGACGGTTTCAGTTCAGGCCAATGACGCAAGTCGCGCACCCCGAGCAGGCTGTGGGGAGGGGCCGCAGCAGCCCCGTTGAAGACAGCAGGGACTACATGTACATGCTTTGAAGACATGTATGCCCTATGTCTTCAAAGCCCTCCCGCCGCAAGCATAGAAAACATAGAAACATAGAAAAATGTCAGCAGATAAGAACCTTTCGGCCCATCTAGTCTGCCCAATTACATGGATACTTTACCTGGATTTATCTTTTGTTTAGGATAGCCTTATGCCTATCCCATGCCTGCTTAAATTCAATTACTGTTTTGGCCTCTACCACTTCTACTGGAATACTGTTACATGTATCCACCACCCTCTCAGTAAAATAATGCTTCCTGATGTTACTTTTAAACCTTTGCCCCTCTAATCTAAGACTATGTCCTCTTGTTTTGCTACTTTGTTTCCTTTTAAATGGAATGTCCTGCGGCAGGAAGGGGTTAACATTTCCTATACCTTGTTTACCTTGTATGGGATACGTTATTCTGCGCCTGGGACTAGAAGAAAGAGCTATTCCATAGTCCATACTAGCCCGTCCGTAGCCCGTTCTCCTCGTCCATAGCCGGGATTTGCAAAATCGGTGAATTTCACTGAACAGTGCAATTACGTGGCAGTTCGCCTATTCTGAAAGCTGGCAATTCGCCAAATAGTGCCGAATTGACAAAGAAATACGGTGCAGTACGCCTCAGATTTGGCGGCAGTGAAATTGTCCCATAGAGAAGTAATGGTTAATCTATTCGGAGAACGCCGAACGGCACCAAAATGTTGGCGAAATGCCCAGATTTTTGGTGCTTCAGTTCAATGGGTTTAAACAGGCGGATCCCAGAGGTTTCAGTGTTAAAAAAAAAAACAACCATTTTTACAATTTTTATTTCCATTTGCAGCAAAAACGTTATTTATTTTTTTACGCATTTTTCAGGATTTTTTAAGCGAAATGTTTGATTCCCATTTTTTTGCCTTTTTTTCTATTCTGTAACAGACCTTTTATTGCAGGACCTTTTTTATTTCAGCGGCTGATCGTCTGCTGCGTAAAGGCTGAATATAGAATATTTGATACATCTGAGGGTTGGGATTTAGGGGTTATTATTTCAGAGGATCTAAGGGTAAGTAGTCAATGTAATAGAGCAGCAGGAAATGCTGGCAGAATGCTTGGAAATGCTGGCAGAATGCTTGGTTGTGTAGGGAGAGGTATTAGCAGTAGGAAAAGGGAAGTGCTCATGCCACTGTACAGAGCACTGGTGAGACCTCACTTGGAGTACTGTGTGCAGTACTGGAGACCGTATCTCCAGAAGGATATAGACATCTTAGAGAGAGTTCAGAGAAGGGCTACTAAAATGGTGTACGGCTTGAAGGAGAAAAGTTACCAGGAAAGGCTTAATGATCTTAACATGTACAGCTTGGAAAAAAGACGAGACAGAGGAGATATGATAGAAACATTTAAATACGTAAAGGGATCCACAAGGTAGAGGAAGGGAGTATATTTAAAAGGAAACAAAGTAGCAAAACAAGAGGACATAGTCTTAGATTAGAGGGGCAAAGGTTTAAAGGTAACATCAGGAAGCATTATTTTACTGAGAGGGTGGTGGATACATGGAACAGTCTTCCAGTTGAAGTGGTAGAGGCCAAAACAGTAATTGAATTTAAGCAGGCATGGGATAGGCATAAGGCTATCCTAAACAAAAGATAAATCCAGGTAAAGTATCCATGTAATTGGGCAGACTAGATGGGCCGAAAGGTTCTTATCTGCCGACATTTTCTATGTTTCTATGTTTAGCGGCTGCATTTGGCAGATCGTCGGTTGCGTTTGGCGGATCCCGTTCCATGCACCTCGGCAACCCTGCGGTGAATGGTGGTGGTGGTGGGGGGAGGGGGTGCCAGTTTGCTTAATCAATAATGTTAGGCTCTGGCTAGATTGTGTTTTTTGCTCAAGAGACGGGTCCAATCGAGGCTGGTGTCAGACAAGCGCACTATGGGCCCTATTACATTCTTCGCTCGCGCAAAAACGCATTAACACGAGGGGCAAAACCCTTTGCGCTGTACATCGTATTACGACGTTTGCGCACAAAATGCGCGTTAACATCTAACGCGAGTGACCCTGCGTGAACCCTTTGCGAGCGCAATTTAGTGCGCGCGTCCTATACTTAACATTGTGAGCGCAAATGTGTTTGTGCGCCGGTACGCGCGTGGTATTACAATCTTAGCGGAAAATTTAACGGACAACGTTTGCGCGCATAATATTAACGTCTTTGAAAAGCTGGTGGTAACGGCAAATTGTAACAACCTGACCGTACCAAACTGCGGATTCACAACGGAGAACGTCGATGCGCACGTTTTTTTTTACTAGATCCGTCAAAAATGACGGCCACTACCTTGTCTTCCGTCAGAACGTACGTCTGTTGTGCGCAGTCTGCACAAAATGACCAACTTGCGTTAAAAATTACACCGCGCTCACTGATTCCTGCGTGCAAAGTACTTTGCGTGCATTTTTCGCGTCATTTTTACGAGCGCAATTTCCCGACGGATGAAAGAATGCGCGAGGAATGTAATTCCAGCAGTGATTTTCGTGCGTTAACGTTTCACGCTTCGCACAAAAAACCTTGCATTTAGCGTGCGTTTTTGCGTTAAGAATGTAATAGGGCCCTATGTGCGTCCATACTGACTTGCCTCCCTGCGTCCGTTGCAGTGTTGTGAAGCTGTGATGGGGTCAGCCACACGCTGTAGCGCACGCGCTTGCTGCGTTTGTTTAGGCTGGGGTCAGACGAGCGTAGTGTTCACGTCCGTGATTGCGCCTAAAAGTACGTCCGTGATAGCATGAAAGAAAGTCCATTGGAGCCTGTTACACAAAGTACGTCCGCACTGAACTGCGGGCGCACCACGGCCGCGGCAAACGGACGCAGGTTAGGCAAGAACGTAATACTGCTAGAACGGACGTGCGGAGTGCGCCACGTCCACAACGTCTGCATAGCTTTGTGTGTGAGTGATGGAGCATGGTCAGACGGACTGCATTTATACGTCCAGCATTTTTGACGGACAGAATGTTTTTTCATTGTAATTTATTTTCCCCTCCTACATCCGTCAAAAAATAACTTCAGTGAAAAAACGGACTGTGTGACCACTACTGCGTCATCCGTACTGACGATGTCCGTACTGCACGGACGTACAGTCCGTAGAAATCACGCTCGTCTGACCCCAGCCTTAGAAAGCCTCCCCGCTCTCACGGACATTCCTTCCGCTCTTAAAAACGCTGGCCCGACCCCGGCATAATACAATACTTCTCAGTTCGGGGTGAGCCAAGTGTATTTTCATAGAGAATCAGTCGCCACTTATTCGAAATGTTTCCATTGAAACGAATGGGGGGGGGGAGGGGTAGTTATGGCGTCGTTTATCAAGATAAATGAATTTCTTCTTCATAAGATTTTGTGTTAGAAATGTCCGTTTCTTTAAACTGCTTTTTATTGACATAATTCTTTCATCAATAAGAACCTGGGTGAATAAGGAGTTAATTTCAATCCCTGAATAAGATGTTAGGAGATCACTTCAGCTTCATCACTAATTGTCCGACTTATAGGATACATTTCTTGAGATGTACATTTAATGAGGTGCCGCCGTCATGCTAAGGTTGGTTCCCTGTAATAATGTGCAGTAAGGGTTAAGTAGTTGGGCCTGGGGATGAATGGGTTAATATGCAGTGAGTAAGGGTTATGTAGTTGGGGCTGGGGATGAATGGGTTAATATGCAGTGAGTAAGGGTTATGTAGTTGGGGCTGGGGATGAATGGGTTAATATGCAGTGAGTAAGGGTTATGTAGTTGGGGCTGGGGATGAATGGGTTAATGTGCAGTAAGGGATGACTGACTTAATGTGAAGTAAGGGTTAAGTAGATGGGGCTGGGGATGAATGGGTTAATATGCAGTGAGTAAGGGTTAAGTAGTTGGGCTGGGGATGAATGGGCTAATATGAAGTAAGGGTTAAGTAGTTGGGGCTGGGGATGAATGGGTTAATGTGCAGTAAGGGATGACTGGCTTAATGTGCAGTAAGGGTTAAGTAGTTGGGGCTGGGGATGAATGGGTTAATATGCAGTGAGTAAGGGTTAAGTAGTTCGGCTGGGGATGAATGGGTTAATATGAAGTAAGGGTTAAGTAGTGGGGGCTGGGGATGAATGGGTTAATGTGCAGTAAGGGTTAAGTAGTTGGGGCTGGGGATGAATGGGTTAATATGCAGTAAGGGTTAAGTAGTTGGGGCTGGGGATGAATGGGTTAATATGCAGTGAGTAAGGGTTAAGTAGTTGGGCTGGGGATGAATGGGTTAATGTGCAGTAAGGGTTAAGTAGTTTGGGCTGGGGATGAATGGGTTAATATGCAGTGAGTAAAGGTTAAGTAGTTGGGCTGGGGATGAATGGGTTAATATGCAGTGAGTAAGTGTTAAGTAGTTGGGGCTGGGGTTGAATGGGTTAATATGCAGTAAGGGTTAAATAGTTGATGCTGGGGATGAATGGGTTAATGTGCAGTAAGGGATGACTGGCTTAATGTGCACTAAGGGTTAAGTAGTTGGGGCTGGGGATGAATGGGTCAATATGCAGTGAGTAAGGGTTAAGTAGTTGGGCTGGAGATGAATGGGTTAATATGAAGTAAGGGTTAAGTAGTTGGGGCTGGGGATGAATGGGTTAATATGCAGTAAGGGTTAAGTAGTTGGGGCTGGGAATGAATGGGTTAATGTGCAGTAAGGGATGACTGGGTTAATGTACAGTAAGGGTTAAGTAGTTAGGGCTGGGGATGAATGGGTTAATGTGCAGTAAGGGGTTAAGTAGTTGGGGCTGGGGATGAATGGGTTAATGTGCAGTAAGGGGTTAAGTAGTTGGGGCTGGGGATGAATGGGTTAATGTGCAGTAAGGGATGACTGGGTTAATGTGCAGTAAGGGGTTAAGTAGTTGGGGCTGGGGATGAATGGGTTAATGTGCAGTAAGGGGTTAAGTAGTTGGGGCTGGGGATGAATGGGTTAATGTGCAGTAAGGGATGACTGGGTTAATGTGCAGTAAGGGTTAAGTAGTTGGTGCTGGGGATGAATGGGTTAATATGTGCTCCTGGCTGGGCTTCACACATGGAGCCAGAGTGAGCAGCTGCACCTTTAACAGTGGGAGGAGACAGTTTACAGCTCAATGCCCCGCCCTCCAGCAGAGCGTGCGCGTGCACGGGAGCCCCGGTAACATATTGTAACCAACCTTCGCGCGACACCGCCATGCTTTGTTTGGCAGCTCTGGGCTCCATGAGCTCTGCCATCCAAAGCATGGCCGCCCCCCCAGCCATCTATGTTAGAAGCACATCCGAGGCGTCAGGAGCTGCGTCATCCGCGCCACCTGTGTTTTGCCAACCATAACATGGCTGCCTTTACGTCTCCTTTAATTCCCTAAGGCCTTCCCTGTGTATTGTCAACCAGTCGCCTTCGAAGGAAATTACGGAAACGGCGTTAGGACGCCGCCGCGGCTACGCTGTCGTAGTCATCAGGTAGCTCACGTAAGTGTCGCCGTGAATACAGATGAGTTGCCGTCCGGGCGCAGCTGTGTGAATCGCCCAGGTTAGTGCTGTGGGGGGCGCCGCCTCCTCCATTCATTCTAATAGCCCTATAAACTCTGTATTCGGATGATATAAACCCTGACACCTCCCTATTACAGCTTAATGGATGCTATTTGTCTTTTTAGCTCTTCTGGGTTGGAGCTGTTTCTGACCCTGTGACCTCCATTCAGGGACCCCCCCCCCCTCCTGTTTCTGTGTCCGGGTCTCCTTTCAAGCCCTCTGTTTATCCTTGGGCTGCAGTGTCTGACCTGTCTCACCACTTGTACCTTGCTACCCTTCCTGTATGTGCCAGGCTAGACTTTCACCCCTTGTACCGTGTTATTCTACTGCCAGGCTAACCTTTCACCCCTTGTACCCTTCCTGTGTGTATGCCTGCCACTAACCCCTTGTACCCTTCCTGTGTGTATGCCTGCCATTAACCCCTTGCTTGTACCCTTCCTGTGTGTATGCCGCCACTAACCCCTTGTACCCTTCCTGTGTGTATGCCTGCCACTAACCCCTTGTACCCTTCCTGTGTGTATGCCTGCCATTAACCCCTTGTACCCTTCCTGTGTGTATGCCTGCCATTAACCCCTTGTACCCTTCCTGTGTGTATGCCTGCCATTAACCCCTTGTACCCTTCCTGTGTGTATGCCTGCCACTAACCCCTTGTACCCTTCCTGTGTATGCCTGTCACTAACCCCTTGTACCCTTCCTGTGTGTATGCCTGCCACTAACCCCTTGTACCTTTCCTGTGTGTATGCCTGCCACTAACCCCTTGTACCCTTCCTGTGTGTATGCCTGCCACTACCCCTTGTACCCTTCCTGTGTGTATGCCTGCCACTAACCCCTTGTACCCTTCCTGTGTGTATGCCTGCCACTAACCCCTTGTACCCTTCCTGTGCGTATGCCTGCCACTAACCCCTTGTACCCTTCCTGTGCGTTTGCCTGCCACTAACCCCTTGTACCCTTCCTGTGCGTATGCCTGCCACTAACCCCTTGTACCCTTCCTGTGCGTATGCCTGCCATTAACCCCTTGTACCCTTCCTGTGTGTATGCCTGCCACTAACCCCTTGTACCCTTCCTGTGTGTATGCCTGCCACTAACCCCTTGTACCCTTCCTGTGTGTATGCCTGCCACTAACCCCTTGTACCCTTCCTGTGTGTATGCCTGCCACTAACCCCTTGTACCCTTCCTGTGTGTATGCCTGCCACTAACCCCTTGTACCCTTCCTGTGTGTATGCCTGCCACTAACCCCTTGTACCCTTCCTGTGTGTATGCCTGCCATTAACCCCTTGTACCCTTCCTGTGTGTATGCCTGCCATTAACCCCTTGTACCCTTCCTGTGTGTATGCCTGCCATTAACCCCTTGTACCCTTCCTGTGTGTATGCCTGCCATTAACCCCTTGTACCCTTCCTGTGTGTATGCCTTTCACCCCTTGTACATTGTTATCCTTCCTGTTTTTTATCACCAGGCTGCGCTTTCACCCTTTGTAAGGCTTGTATTCCTGCCAGGCTAGTCTTTCACAGATTGTACCTGCTACACGTCCTGTATTAGTGCCCGGCTATCTTTTAATCCATTGTATTTGGTTATCTTTCTTATATCAATGCCAGGCTGCCCTTTCACCCCCCCCCCCCCGTGCCTTGTTATTCCTGTATTTGTGCCAGTCTAGCCTTTTACCCCTTGTACCTTGCTACCCTTCCCGTATGTGTGCCAGACTAGCCTTTCACCCCTTTTATGCATGTTATTCTTTGTGCCAGGCTAGCCTTTGACCCCTCGCACCTTGTCACCTTTACTGTAATGGTGTAATTTTTGTCTTTCCCTCTTGTACCTTGTGATCCTACCTGTATGTGTGCCAGGCTCGCCTTTTTTATACCATGTACTTTGCTACCATTCTGTATTCGTGCCAGAGTAGCCTTTTTCCTCTTGTACCCTGCCATCCTTCCTGTATTCGAGACAGAATCAGTGTATCTGATAATAATAATACACTGGTGAGAATAAAACCATGGTCGTGCTAGGCGCAAAGAACATCAAACACGTAAAAAAAGTGGCAGTGTCAAACAACGGCTATAAGATACAGGGTTATTCAGAGAGAGGTGAAAAGCAGGAGAATGACTGGAGAATAGAAAATTCTAGGTCAAAATGGCCATTTTGGAAAGTGAGATAATGGAAGAATTTTTCTGGTTTTTGGCTATTTTGACCTAGAATTTTCACTTCTCCAGTCATTCTCCTGCTTTTCACCGCTCTCTGAACAATTTTCTCATTCTGCATATCTGCACACTATTTTATGGACATTGAAGACTGACTGAAGGCCTTGGTGGCCGAAACGCGTCTCAGATATATAAGATATAAGATATATATATCTCCAACCTTTTATTCTTCTTAATAAATTCACATTTTAACCCTTTACTGGCCAGCTGTGCTTCTACTCCCTACACATTGCACTAGGGCTGAAACAACTAATCAATAATGGAAATAGTTGACCACTATTTTAATCCTCGATTAATCGGTGTCGCTTAATGGTCCTGTGTGCAGTACACACTGTTTAGCGTCAGACTGAGTTAAACGTGAATAACCTCAGCTTCGGAGCTGATTGGAGAAGACGCGCCGCTGCTTTACTAGCTAGGATTTAGTTCTAGGGTTATGTCAGACACAACCAGTTTGTTTTTATTCCATTTACAACTGCAGCAGAACTAGAACACAAACAATAGGACACTGCCACTGGGTGAAGGAGCTGTATGCCTGTGTTTTATCCTTACTTGAAGCTGGAGTCCTGTGCCACCACCCCACCCTCCCTCCCACACACTCTTTGGTCGGGAACTGACATTCACTCCCTTTGGTCTGGTCCCTTTCCCCAAACTCACTCCCACACTCAGATCATGTCTTTTGTCCATACCCACTCCCTCTCACACTCAGGTCACATTACTTGAGCAAAGTCACCCCCTTCCACCTCCAGTCCCTCCTCCCACTCCGTTTGTTCACAAAATTATTTAAAAGGCACACTCTACGCACCCTGAACACTTGAGCTTATTAACCCCGATTTCACGCTGACATCTATGACCAAGTGCTTGTAGCCGCCGTCATTTGAGAAAGCAAACCTGGACTTAGGCTGGGGTCAGACGAGCGTAGTGTTCATGTCCGTGATTGCGCCTAAAAGTACGTCCGTGATAGCATGAAAGTAAGTCCATTGGAGCCTGACACATGAAGTACGTCCGCACTGAACTGTGGACGCACAACGGCCGCGGCAAACGGACGCAGGTTAGGCAAGAACGTAATACTGCTAGAACGGACGTGCGGAGTGCGCCACGTCCACAACGTCCGCATAGCTTTGTGTGTGAGTGATGGAGCGAGGTCAGACGGACTGCATTTATACGTCCAGCATTTTTGACGGACAGAATGTTTTTTCATTGTAATTTATTTTCCCCTCCTACATCCGTCAAAAAATAACTTCAGTGAAAAAACGGACTGTGTGACCACTACTGCGTCATCCGTACTGACGATGTCCGTACTGCACGGACGTACAGTCCGTAGAAATCACGCTCGTCTGACCCCAGCCTTAAACTGTGCATGCAGCATCAACCCATCCCTCTGACCAAGCACTCACACACCTTGTGTGTGAAAAATACACAACATACGCAATTTGGTTAACCACTTCAATGCGGAGGACGCGCTCAGCGCGTCCTCCGCATTACTGCTGGTGTGCGGAGGACGCGCTGAGCGCGTCCTCCATTGGGGTCAGCGTTCGGCCGGGTTCCGGCCGATTGCTGGCCCCCCCGGTGCGGGCTGATATCCTCGATGTCAGCCCGGCATCCGGAACCGCAGCCGCTGAAATTAGGTGTCATCGCGACAGCGCGATGACACCTAATTCAGGTGCCCCCCCGCATGTGCGGAGGAGGCGCCTGAAAGGGAGGGGGGGAGGTCCTTCGGACCTCTCTCCCTCCCGATCGGCAGCGTTGCGGGGGTTAACCCAGGCACCATTTGGAAGGGCACAGCCTGCCCTTCCAAATGGTACCTGGCATTAACCCCTGGGGAGCCGGATCGCGAATCGGCGCTGAAAAGCGCCGGTACGCGATCCTTTCCTGGAGCTGGACGACATCTTGGATTTCGGCCAAGCCTCTGGGAACTCCCCCTGAGGACTGGCGTCATCGTGCGTAGCACGATGACGCCAGTCCTAGAGTTAACCCCTAACTGCCACCAACGGTGGAGATAGGGAGTTCCAATGAACTCCTTATCTCCCGATCCGTGGCAGCTAGGGGTTAATGTTTGGTATGGTTGGATCGGCCAGAGCATGGCCGTTCCAACGATACCAAACACGAATGTGAAAAAAGTTTTTTAAAAAAAAAATTTAAATTAAAAATAAAAATATATATTTAAAAAAAAAAAAAAATTATAAAAAAAATATTTTTTTTTCTTTTTTTTGGTTCGTTAATGCAGCAATATTGTTCCCATTTCAATTATAATGTGAACAATGATGCTGCACTAACGATTTTTGTATGCGGTGCGTTTGTTAAAAATCGCGTAATTTTCCCCCAAAAAAATGTAACGAGACCCCATCTCTAATTTTTTAACAAGCGCATCCCATACAAAATATAACCGCAATTGCTCGCATGTTAAAATGTGAAAAAAAAACACTTTACACGTTGTAAATTATTGAAAATACATATTTTATTGCATTTTTTGTTATAATATACAGACATGACATAACGTATACATATAATAATGACATATTATGAATCTACCGAGTCTGACGGAAAGAACGATATATAATATGTCTGGGTCATATACTAAAATAAGCCTTCAAAACACGTTTAAACATGATGAGCAAAACCGGTAAAAATGACCTCAGCACAGAGGTGTGAAAAGCCTCAGCAGCGAAAGGGTTAAGTTAACAATTTTATTTTTTTTTCAAATTTTTTTTTTTATCCGATGAATCGATTAATCGGCCAACTAATCGATTTTATGAGAATAATCGTTAGTTGCAGCCCTACTTTGCAGCAACCAAGGATTTGCGAAACAAGGGGCCAGAATATTCACTTCAGAAGAACCTTAAAGACACAGAGCTCCTATAATTGGCGAGTGTTGCCCTAAGGCTGGGTTCACACCTGGGCGTAGCGCTGCGTCGCGCAATGTGTGCGTTTTTTTTTTTCCGCGCGAACAAAAAAAACACGCGAACGCGGCTATGATATGGGCGCGAACGCGCGTTGCAGCGCATTCGCGGCTATATGGCAGCGAACGCGCGTTGCAGCGCGTTTGCGGCTATGATATGGGCGCGAACGCGCGTTGCAGTGCGTTCGCGGCTATGATATGGCAGCGAACGCGCGTTGCAGCGCGTTTGCGGCTATGATATGGCAGCGAACGCGCGTTGCAGCGCGTTCGCGGCTATGATATGGCAGCGAACGCGCGTTGCAGCGCGTTCGCTGCTATGATATATTGTTTACTATTCTGCACTATTTTTTTTTTTTTTTGTTTCTGTTCTATTTGAGAGACGTCGATGGACGTAACTGCAAACACTTTTCGCCCTCAGGAGGATCCCCCAGTTTAAGAGTATTCCTAGACAACTCTACTAACACTCCCCCCCCCCCCCCCCACAACATTGATACCATCACGGTCACTTTATTGACTATCTTATAGCCGTTGTTTGACATTGCCACTTTTTACGTGTTTGTTCTTAAAATGCCTCTAGGAGGACCATTGTTTTATTCTCCCCACCGTGTATTATTATTATCATCAGATACATTGATTCTGTCGCTGCTTTATTATTGGCACACATTGGCTAATTTACAGGCCTCGTTTGCTAATTTTACTGATTACTGCACTGTTGGATGCGCTTTATGGACTCTTTTTCTGCATAATCCCTGTATGGCACATATTTTGGTTGTTTTATTTGTGCTTTTACCTTTTTGTTATATCCATTTTAGGCAGCATTACATCTACTCATTTATTTTCTGCATGTTTGATTTATACCACTTAGGCTAGGGTCAGACGAACGCATTTTTCACGTTGTCCGTGAAAAAGTGCGTTCGAACGAATGGACGTATTTTTTTCACGGAATATGCGATAGCGGTCATACGATGCGCATTTTCGTCCGTGATTTTGTACGGATCATCAATAAAACACTTTTTGCGTCTGGACGTTATGTTGGCCGGACGTGTGCAGCGTCTGACGTCTCCTAATCACGCAAACACGCCGCTAGCGGACGCAGCGCACTCTGTACGTCAGTAGTAGCGGTTTGACGTTCTCGAAAAAATGCGTTCGTTTGCCACTTGCGTTGCAGGGACGAACTTTCGTGCGGCCGTACTTCGTGTGTTCCCCGGCATTGGACGTCATTTGCTGCTAGCACGGCCGTGATTTCGTGCGGCTAAACGCAGGTTAAAACTGCTTTCGTCTGACCTTAGCCTTAATGTAATAGGAATTTACAATATCGTGCCGGCACTATTGTATTAGTACCAGGCTATCCTTTCACCCCTTGTACTGTGCTACGTGTTTTGTGTCTGTTCCAGGGTAGTCTTTTTTACCCCCTTGTACCCCGCTTGCCTTACTGTATTCGTGCCAGAGTAGCCTTTCAGTGTTGTACCGTGCTACCCTTCCTGTTTGGTTGTCGGGCCGCGCTTGTCTTTGCCGTAGTCCGCTTTACACTTCCTGTCCGTGTGCCGGGTCTCCAGCTTCTGTGCCACGCTATCCATTCTGCGTTGTGCTCGCTTTATGGGAGTCTAGCCTGGCACAAATACAAGGGGAATCTTCCTTTTCTCGTGGCACGTTGCCCCTCATCCCATTTTACCACATCACGTATAGGCGCCTCATCTCTGTGCCAGTCTATCTGCCTGAACACCGCATTAACCCTTGTGTGTGTGCGCCTTGTATGTCTACCTGGAACGGGCTGCCTCCTCTCCAAATCCATTCAGCGAGTTAAAACCAGAGGCGCGTTCAATACCTCAGCCGCTGCAAGTGCTAAGTTAGCAACTTGCCATTGAACGCTGTTCTGACGCTCAGCGCTCAGCACTGCTAACTTAGCACTTGCAGCGACCCGAGGAGATGCTGCGAGTAGCTGAGTGTGACGTAGTAAAGATGGCCGCCGCCATGAAGCAAGTAACAATTCCGTACAGCAAGATGGCCGCCACCACGAAGCAAGTAACAATTCAGTACAGCAATGTTAATTTTGAGGTTTTTGTTCACCAAAGCACAAAATATTTATTTATTAGTTACCCCTGCACATAGACATATATTACAGTTCAGTTTATATTATGTTTCGGGAGGAAAGTGAACGTTTATTCAATAAAAACTATCATTTGTGGTGTGTGCATACAAAAGGGAATTGTGCTGACTGCTTTTATTTATCATATTTTGTCCGAGTGATACGAAAAACAATCTGAATCTTTAATTAAAAAATCGTCGGCCATTTTGGATTAAAAATTCGCATCCAAAGCGTTCAATGACACTGCTGCAGCAAACTGAATTACTGCGCTGCAGCAATTCAGCAGCTGCTGAGGTATTGAACGGGGCTCTGTGTTTTACTCATTTATGCTTATTTATCTCCCACCTTTTTTAGAGTTCTATGTAATAGAGATGTCTGCAGACTTCTCCCTCCTGACATAACGTGACCTCACATGTATCATGATGTAGTGATCGATGTGTTTGTCTCTAGGGCTCTTCATACCGGTTTAGCAAACAATAGAAATCCTATTTAAAATAAAGAGAAACATTTTAACTAATTAAAAAACCCTCTAATTATGAGCCCAGTGACTGGATGCTTCTATCTGCTTATTGACTGCCCTGGATGAGTAAATGACTTGGTGCTCACCGCCTGCGTCACCATACTTTGTACTTTGCTCATTGCACACGTTTACCTGCATGAAAATCCGGTTCGGGAGCATTCAATACCATTTAAAAAAAAAAAAAAAAAAAAAAACTCACACAAGATTTAATTTGATCTTTTTGTTTAAAAATAAAAACAAAATTTAAAGTATTTTTGTTTTAATGTTTTTTTATTTGTAAGACCATGTAGATAATAGTCTAAAAAGACCAGACCCTTTTTATTTTTATTTTTTTATTTATATAAAAAATATTTAATAGTAATTTAGACTAAAAAGCTTTCTGCCTTTTTTTAAATTCTCTTCATAAGTCATGCAAAGAGTATACCAATATAGTCTGAAAAACCCTATCCTTTTTTTAAATCTCTTAAAATAATAAGGGTTAAAAAAAAATTAGATTGTATAAATTCTGGCTTTTATTTTTAAAATAAAAAAACAGAACTGTTTCAATCTAGACTAAAAAGCACTGGCTTTTAAAAAAACAACATATTTTTAAGTTAGAAGCGGTGTTTAAAAAAAGTGTATAGATCTACAGGGTTATTCAGAGAGCGGTGAAAAGCAGGAGAATGACTGGAGAATGAAAAATTCTAGGTCAAAATAGCCAAACCATATTTTAACCTAGAATTTTTCATTCTCCAGTCATTCTCCTGCTTTTCACGCTCTCTGAATAACCCTGATCGTCTGAAAATCCCCTGGCTTTTTTTTTTTTTTTTTTTTTTTAACCCATATTATTTAAAAAGACTGTAAAAATACAGACACATAACCGTGTCAACAGACTAAAAAGCCCTAGCTTTTTTAAAATTTACTTTTAAAGTGTTTAAAAAGAAAAGGTGTATAAATATAGTCTTAAAAAAAACTGCCCCCTTTTTATTATCTTAAACCCTATTTTAAACCTTAATTTTTTTATCATACCATATTAAAACATTTAAGTATTAAAAAAAAAGTGTCCAATATTGACTAAAAAGCTTTGGCATTTTTAAATGTTTAAAAACCGTGTCACTTTAGTCTTACCCAAGGCCAAGCCTTCTTTATTATCTTCAAATAGGGTTTTTTTATTTTTTTTAACCCGTTATTGCACTTTTTATTCTGGGTCCCGGTGAGGGTGCATTGCTCCTTTCTGCAGGAAAGTGTGGAAAAAAATAAATTTATTTATTTATTTTTTTTACTTATTTTTTTGTTTTTGTTTATATATTTCTGATGACCCTTAACCCCCTGTAGGTTTAGGTTGTCTTGTGCTGTATCAAGGCACCCTGTCTACTGTTCCATACCTATAAAATAAGTAAATAGAAAAAAATTTAAAGCAAAGAAACAGGTACCACCATCTGCTGCTTCCTGGACCATGACATTTCATGACACCGAATAAATGCAGTCTTGGTAAAATACCAACCTTGTAGAATTTTTTTATATATATGAAAATGACATTTTTGGGGGGGGATTACCGTGTTCTACTGTGATCTACAGACACTCCACTTTTTCTCCCGAGCAATAAAATGTTTTCTTGTCTCCCTGGCTTTTAAATTTGATATAAATTTATTAAATCCACTCAAAAATCCCTCAAATGTGAAGGATGCATGGATTAGTTTTGGTATTTTTGGTTGAGGAGTAGGACAGACAGGTGGGGGGAGGAGGAGAAGGAGGCGGCGGTGGGAGGTGATGGTGGTTGGTGAAAACGAAGGGATCAAATAAATTCCTGGTTTTCGTCTTTCCCTTCACCTGGGCGAGCCCTGATCTGTAGGCTTGTTTTTTATAAACTTATAGCAAATTTATCTTTCTTGGATTTCCTACAGACGTTTTTTTTTTTTTTAAGACGGTAGACTAGTATTGGCTTTTTGACTTTGAAGATTAACTCTTCGGTGTCTTGGACAACCGTGACAGTTTGCCCGAAGACGGTCCGCACCTGTGCGGGGAAAAGTGGAGTATATCGGATACGTATTACTCCGGAGTTCCTTGCTGAGACGAATACTGCGGGACTGGTGAGAAGTCCTATTCGAGCAGGGCTTGACAAACGTAGGAGCCGGTGAGAAAATGTAGGACCCGACAAGATACTTGTCGGTGCCAGGAAATTTTGGAATATAGGTCTGTTCAGAATAATCCAAGAGGTTTCGGCGGCATGAATTCGAAGGAGCCGGTCCCTAACTGCCCTCTGAATTTGTCCAGTCTTGTGTTTCAGTAGGTGATTGTAGGAATGGGCGCATTAAAATGGTCTGTATTTAAAACCGGTGGGAAATAAAAGGTCCAACTTTACATTTGTTTGTAGAAGTCTTGGTCCACTGGGAATAATCCACGGAGAACAAGATAGGACAGTAAAACATGGAGAAAAGCCACCCATGTATAGACTGGTTGGTTACCATGTCTTTCAGTGTTGAAGCCGAGCAGTCTAGTTTGCGGTTGACCCCAGTAGATGACCACTTCATGATGAGCGACCTATAGATAAGTCACGACCAACGTGATTTAAGATGTCTAGAGGACCAAGGTTGAGGAACATGCCTTTTGTTAGACCATAACAAGACCTGAAAGGGTGATTAGAGTTGTCTTCCCCACAATTAAAACGTGCGGCACTTGCTTATCCAATTTCCTGGGGTTCCTAATTCTAGTTTCCCCTCTCCCACAGGTTGAGTTTGAAGATTATTATTTGAAGCAACCAGAGATGCCGAGCCCAAGGGTCACAAGAGCGGCCAACGCCAACTCTACCAACCCCAACAATCGATTTGAGTTCATGTCCCTGCTCACTAACAGGACGAGCTCCTCCGAACCTGTACCCACCCGGCACCGACTGTCCGACAGCCCGGTTCACCGCAAGGACTCGTTCAACTCCAGCTCTCCTGCGTTCCAGCAGCAGCTTCCAGAGGAAGACTGTATGAAACTGAACCCGTCTTTCCTTGAGATTGCACTGAAGTCACTTCTGGCCATTGACCTGTGGTTAACCAAAAAACTGGGAGTATGTGCCAGGGAAGGGTCCTCTTGGGGCAGCGCCCGCCCGTTGATGAAGCTGGTGGAGATTTCTGGACATGGCATCCCATGGATTGGTGGCACCATATACTGCTTTTACAAGAGTGACAGCAATGCGGGGCGTGAGGTCATTCTCAACCTACTGTTTGGTGAGTAGAGGTTCACGATGGAAACCCAAAATCCAGGGACCGTGCAGCCTCGGGGGGGACTTTTACTATCTTACCTATAACCCCTAAAAAGTGTGGATTATTCCACAAAAATGTGTCGGTAAGTTCTGGAGTTGCTTTTCCGTGCCCCACGTTCCATTTAGGCTGGGGTCAGACGAATGCCCGTGCAGCCGCACTTTATTACGGCTGTAGTAGCAGCAAATGACGGCCAATATACAAAGTACGGCCGCATGAAAGTTCGACCGCGCAACGCAAGCGGCAAACTAACGCATTTTTTCGAGAACGTAGAACCGCTAGTACTGACGCACAGAGTGCGCTGTGTCGGCATAGCGGCATGATTAGGAGACGTCAGACGCTGCACATGTCCGGCCAACATCACGTCCATTTGTTTTTAATAGCTCCGTCAAAAATCACACACGAAAATGTGCATCGTATGACCGCTTTCGCGTCTTCCGTGAAAAAATACGTCAATGCGTTCGGATGCACTTTTTTACGGACGATGCCAAAAATGCGTTTGTCTGACCCTAGCCTTAACATTGAAGTAACCTATATTTTTTTTGCCATAGTATATTTTCATTTAAGGGTATTTTTCATCCAAAAAACACACAATGTAGCGCAAATATGTCCACACCAGCTTGTTCCTTGCCTAGATCCTTGTGCATTTGTCCATATTTTTCCACGCTCCTCTTTAAACACGTCGCACTCTTTCGTGCTCGTTGTGTTGAACGGACCCCTGAGCGTTGCATGGATTAGTTTGCACGCATAGTATTTGGATTCCCCCCCCCCCCCCCTGCACATTTTTCATGGGTTTTTGGATAATTCAGAGTGGATTCTAACCTGTGCATTCTTCTCCCTGACCCAGCTCTGTTTTTGGATCTCCTCCTGGTGGCCATCGTGAAAGGGATAGTGAAGCGCCCTCGCCCGATGCAGAACCGAATGGACATGTTCGCCACCTTCTCCGTGGACAAGTATTCCTTCCCGTCGGGCCACGCCACGCGGGCAGCCATGGTGGCACGTTTCATGCTGAAACACCTGGTGCTGGCCGTTCCGGTCAGGATCCTAGTGGTGCTCTGGGCCATCGTGGTCAGCCTGTCCAGAGTCGTGCTGGGACGACACAACGTAACCGACGTGGTGTTTGGCTTCATCATGGGGCACATGCAGTTCACCCTGGTGGAACATCTCTGGCTGTCGCCGAACGCTCTACCGTCCTTATTCAAGGTGTGAAGCCTCTGGCAGACAAGTAGTCGCCTGGGGTGGTGCCATCGATCCCTTATCTTCATTCCCACGGACATGACTATGCTGACCACCGCGTATAGCTGCTTCATGCTACACGTGCCTCCTATTATATCGGCGAGGACGATACTCTGTAACCCTTAGGTGACTACAGAGTTAAAAACTGAACAAGAATCCTTTTAGTATGGGGGGGGGGCAATAGTAATTTTAGGAACCTTGCACTCGAAATCCTACATTCTATCTGCTGCAGTGCTGTCTTTGGACCCATCGACACCACATATTCCTGCGACCACCAGCCAAACTGGGATGAGGGAAACTATGGGAAAATAATGGTATATTGTGCTTTTATTGTGTTATCTAAACCGTGTAATCATTCCCCTGTCTGAGGGAAGCCAAAAGCTGGAGGGGTAACACGCCTTCACACATCGAACTGATGTTTATTAACCCTTAGTGCAGACCTGGTTTTGTGTTTTGTTTGTTTTTTTGTTGTTGTATTTTTCTTACATACTGTATGACTGGCGGCGCTCGATCTATGCGATGACACATTAGCCTACACGGCAACGGTCAAGGATCTGGTGTCAGCTGAGAACCTGACTTCTTTGCCTGCATGGGGAAAAAAACACACGTGTAGTAAACCTTGACGCTCCAGATGTTGATGATGTCAGCGCTGCGGAATATGCTGGCGCTTTATAAATAAAGAATAATAATAATGTTTTGGAACTACGCTTCCCACGATGCTCAGTCAACCTAATGAGTGGCTTGGCATCATGGGCGATGTAGTTGTAAAATATCTGGAGGTCCAAGGTTGTCGAGTTGAACAGTCAGTCACTACGGAGGCCTTTTTGTTCTACCCGACCTGCGCGATAATATTTTTTATTTTTTTTATTATTTCTGGACATAGACTCGACAGTCACACAGATGAAACTGAATCCAGTTCCACCAGAGCATCAATACGGGGGTTATTTTTTTTCAGCGGGGGCGTAACATTTTTGGCAAAACGAGTACAATATCAAATTGCACTAACAGAACGGTTAAATCTCTGCATCGGGATTGAGGTATCAGTGACTACTTTTCCATAATTTCACTGTTTTAGAACCCCGCGCGTGGTGTGTGTTTTTTTTTTTTTTTTTTTTTCCTCTTGGCAAAAATAGCATTGGCGTATGTTAACATACGTTACTGTATAGTATATATATTGGTTTTCACTTTAATTTTCTCCGACCTTTTTGTAAGTGTCAACTCTCGCATGTTAAAGTAAACCTTTCTATTGGTTTAAAAAAAAACCACCCCCTCAAAGAACATAAGCATTCCAAAGAAACCAACAAACCTTTTCTCTTGAAATATTTATGCATTTTATTACCCCCGCCCCCCCTTTTATTTTTCCATTTTTAACACCCCTTAAGCAGATTTATGAAGACGCACTTGGGAACATTAAATTAATTCAAGAAGATCCTCTTTGTAGGAGACGCATGTCGTTGTTTACGCGTCGGCTCGTTTAATTCGGGACTTAAATTCAAACTTTTCTGTATAGCTAAGTAATCTACTATTTTTAGTTTGAGAGTTTTTCTCTTCTGAAGCCACTGCCACCCGTCAAACAGTTGGCTCAGCCGCCAACTCCGCCCATTGCGCTAATGAGCAGCGTCACACTACAGGTAGATTCGCCGTTCCCTGTTGCTGTTCTTGTTGTGGTTAAGTCGCTATATTGGATGTCTCCTCGATTGATGTCATCACGTCGGTCCTTTATGATCTGATAGAGATCCTGCTGAATGTGAATCTGTTTATCAGGTTCACTTTTAAGCCGTGGTAATCCATGTGTCACCAAGGCCAGAATTATACTGTATTTGTGAACCTTGTGGTTTTTTTCTTTTTTTTGTTGCATTATTGCCTTTTTTTTTTCTTTTTTTTTTTTAACTTGGTTATTACACCCGGGAATACTGTGAGTCTCCCTGACTTATTAAACAAGTCCCAGAAATCTGAAATCGGTGAACTTTGAGGGTTTGCTCCCTCTAAATTTGGCGTAGGCCTCTAAAGCAACGGGCTCGCTTTTAATGCTGCTCCGCTGGCGGTGTTTACGGTGCATGCGCGAAATAGTCATCACTAGACTGGGTCACCTTGCGAGCCCCAATGCTCAGCAATCCTCTGTGTTCGGAAATTCTAATGGTAGCACCACTTTCTCTCCACTGTGAATATTGTATCTTTTTTATTCTGTGATATTTCCAAATTTGTTTAATTTCGTTACAATACAATTTTTCTTGCTGGGTTTTGTGTATTGTATCAAACTGTCCATTTTAATATATTCCTGGTCAAATCGTAAGAATATTCCTATTGGTGGCATGCTTCCTCACGCATGTTCGTGTATATGTATGAAAATTTAAAAAAGGCCTATATTTCATATATTTTTTTTTACATTTGTTTTGTGTTTTTTTTTTTTTTTCTTTTGTGCCTGTGTTTTGTGTGTTTTTTTTTTTTTTTATTATTATTTTTTTTTTTTTTCTTTTGTGCAACTGTATAATGCAGGAGGGACCAGTGCACCGTCTGCAAGTACCAATATCCGTCATTGTCCAGGCAAGTAATGGAAGTGAAAACTGCAAACTCAAATGTTACCTTATGCTGCAAATTTGCCAGTTGATATTATTAGAATTTATTATTATTTACATAATAAACCTCTGGGAAAACCTCCGGCCGCAGTTTATGGTGCAATGGACTGCATGCAAATCTGCATTTATTTTGTCTTCGTTTCTTTAGCGCTGTCATTGTTTAGAGATCTTTTAGAATATGAAACGGGAACAAAAACTATATAAAAAAAAAATCATCAAGCCTGAAACGAGGTGTAGGAGCTTACAAACCTACTTATCTATGCATCGTCTGTCTGGCAAGGCGCTTTAAGCTTTGAGCATTGCGTGATAAATGATAGAAACTCAATCATTTCATCAGCCGGTAGAAAAAGAGATCGCCAGATCACAATGTGACTTTGTGTCTTTTTTTTCTTTTACCATCCTGTTATTTTGTAGTTTCTCTCATCCAGACCTCAGGTGCTCACGTTACGGGTGGCGTTGCTTTATTACCATTATTACAAGTCCGCCTGCAATGTGGCTGACATATTTTTTTTTTTTTTTTAAAGTGGTGTTTTTTTTTTTTTTTTTTTTGGTTTTTTTTTTTCTTCATTTCAATTTATTTCTTTTTTCTTCATTATTTCAGTTATTTGGGAAATAGCGAATTATTGCAGCTGTATCTAATTTTAGCTTTTTTTTTTTTTTTTGAGTACGGCTGTAAATAGATAATAATACGCTGTTTACCAGATAACTGGACTTCTTTGAAAAGAAGAATAAAAAGGAAAGATAATACAAATAAATTGAGTGCAAACAATAAAAAAACACACCTTCTATGTCCCATAACAGGTACTTCATTTACTTGCCCAATTTGAGACCAAGGGCTCGACCTTTTAATTCGATTTTGATTCCATAAATTTACTGATTATTCAACTGCAATTTGGCAGTTTTTGAGTGGGCAGATTTAATTCGGGCCAAAGAAGAAAAAAATCTAAATTTATTGTCACTCGCTAATGGAATTTTCGGCTCAACTGATTCAATTCGAATTTATTGGTAAACTGATTTTTCAGAAAAAAAAAAATCAAGTGCTAAGAGGGGTTGATAAGGGTTTTATCCATCATTTAAAATCCATTTATTTATACACTGGGTTTTCAAATCGGCATGGTTGGGAGCAAAAATCAAAAAGATGTTAGCCAAAAATATGCTATTTCGGGATTTCTACCGGCGTGCTTTATTGGGAACAGCATAATTTCTTTTATTAAATGAGCCCGCATTTACAAAAATATTTTTTATTTTTTTACCCCCAAAAAGTACCTGGAAGAATTAAATCCAGCCTTAAAATTAGTTGGCAAAAGGAAATTATGTTCTCTAATAAATATTGGTAACAAAAAACACAATTCTAACCACCAGTGATGGAATTTGAAGCACCCCCCCCCCCAATCTCACCAATAAAATGAAAATTATTTTCTGTTTTTGCTGGAAGATGTCACCTTTGCTCATCATTCCAGTGGTTGCCTACAGCTTCCAGCTCTCCAATACAAGGTAAACCCTATTGTATTCCTGTGCATCGCCTTACACATTGTAATTCTTATTTTACCCAGTGATTGTGTCAGTGGTTTAAAATCCTTTGTTATTTGTCATTTTTATTTTTTTCTTCGTTCTCTTGCTGACGTGTCATTTAAAAATCTGTTTTATTAAAGGCATAAATGGGGTAACGGGTGTCTGTCGTGTCTGTTTGCTTTCTGTTTTTGTCTCTTTGGGAAAACTTGTACCACTGCAATATTAAATAATAGAAACTTAAACACCACCTGATGTCATTTTAAAAATAAAACCAGCAATTTTCTTACTGGTTTTTTTCCGACTGAAGCTAAACAGAATATAGGCAATAAATACATTTAAAGGGCCAGTACCAGAAAAAGCAAAATGTCCTTATTGTGTTTATTCGATGTTGCTGATATCTTACATGTGTTTGTTTTTCTCTTGTATGTTTAATTAAAATATTTTCCTGTGTCACTGGGTGCATCCAGAGGAAAATATCACACAATGGATGCGCCCAGTGACGCATATAAAGGAAAATATCACACAATGGATGCGCCCAGTGACGCAGATAAAGGAAAATATCACACAATGGATGCACCCAGTGACGCATATAAAGGAAAATATCACACAATGGATGCACCCAGTGACGCATATAAAGGAAAATATCACACAATGGATGCGCCCAGTGATGCATATAGAGGAAAATATCACACAATATATGTGTCACTGGGTGCATCCATTGTGTGATATTTTGTGTTGTTAACTGCCCCCCCCCCCCCGTAGCTTTCCATCACCTGCTCCTCACTGTGTGGCTTTGGTTATAGAATGGAGTGAATGGGTCAGTCACCGACTCACATCATTGTATTGTGTGGGATGTATTCAAAGGACAACACCAGGTTCAGCTCCCTGTCTTATCTCGTGCACCCTGGGGATCACCATACACCCTACCCCCCAGCTGCCTTACCTAAACATTCCCTCCTCCACCTCATTAGCTGTTAAATAGTGTATAGGATAAAGCACAGCCACAAAGTAAAACTTTTGCACAGATTTTAGTAAATGTTTCATCAGGAAAAATCCACAAAAAAAGTGGAACCGGAGATAAAAAAAAATACTAACTTTGGAGTAGTTGTATGTAAAAAGGGAAACCAAACAGCAGCGTGTGTTTTATAATGTGTTTTTTATAATATGGTTTATGTTTGTAATACACCAGTAATCTCGTTACAGCTTGTGGTAGTGTCCTTTTAAAGGAAAGTGTCTTCACATTCTATTATTGGAATGTTGCACAGCCGTAAAATAGAAATACAATTTCTGTAAGTTCAAAATAAAAGTTATACGCGATATCGATAAAATGGACCATTATCATAATCCAATAATTGGAAAAACTCTGAACTCGTCCATACACAAGATTTGTAGGGGAACCTCTCAAATTCAGGTACAACTGGGGCCAATCGCAAAGGAGGATCCAGGCACGCCACTTGAGGTTCAAAGCTTTAATGGAGCATCATAGACAGCAATGTTTTGGCTACACGTCATCCGCCTGTGTCGAGGCGCAAAAAAAAAAATCTGTTGCAGGGATGCACAATTTTTTTTTTTCTTTCTTAAATTCTCCAGAAATTAAGAGCCTTTTGAAGGAGTTAAAGTTCACAGCAGCTTTGAAGGCCCCTGTCATTGAATTGTAGGCACTCTAGGCACCTGGACCAGTTAAATGTAAATGGCCATGGTGTTCTTAGTGTGTTGTCTCCCCACCTCAACACAACTGTTGATGGGAGCCATGCCAGCCCTCCATCCTGAAG
The DNA here is from genome assembly GCA_009667805.1 of Leptobrachium leishanense. Classification (NCBI taxonomy): domain Eukaryota; kingdom Metazoa; phylum Chordata; class Amphibia; order Anura; family Megophryidae; genus Leptobrachium; species Leptobrachium leishanense. Next base: position 153,473,021 of record CM019070.1, on the reverse strand, counting down.
GCTGTCAATCCAGCCCTTTGCCATTTGCAGGCCGTCAATCTGCTCCAGCTAGACAAACTTCCAGGGCTTCGATCAGATTCACACAGGTCGTGCAAAGCTCCTCGCCCAATGACTCCCGATGAAGAAGCGTTGAGGCATCCAACTGAGTGTATTCAGAGTGATGACTTTTGCTGCTTCCTTTGATGTTTTGCATGGAGTCATTCTTTTAAACCTTTTTAAATATATTCAACTGCAAAACCACCAGGATGACCACCCGCTGGATACCTCCCAGCATTCCCGATCATATCCAATCAAAGGCTGCTAACAGAGGAACGCTTATGACCGAGACGTTATTTCAACGCATTACACTAGTTATCTGGACGCCACATCTTCCTTCCTCCTGGAGATACTCGTTATTTATTCATACAGAGGGGGAGCACAGGGAAGGTTCTGCCCTTTTAGATATTGCAGGAGAGAAATCAATTACTTAATCAAGGCAATTCCTTTGGGATGTCACGCTGATGGATTAATTTATTGATCTCCTAAAGGTGTGTAATGCAGACCTTGACTTGACACAGTGCCGTCCAGCACGTATGTATGCACCAGAAACGCACAGAATCTGACTGCGCAAATAGGGCCAGATGTATTTGTAAAAACACATTATCGACTCACAAGATCAAACACAAGAATAATAAATAATGTTCTACAGGTCGTGCATCCCTTATCCGGAAATCTGGAAGACTATAAAAGTATGGAATTCTTGGGAGTCTTACGGATTTCAGTCTTCCTTGCCTCCCTGACACTCCAGGTGGGTCCTGCAGCGCGTTGATAGTCGTCTGATAGCTGCTGCACCACGAGGAACCCACCTGGGGTTCCGTGCAGCTCAATTGTGGGACACGCTGAGCAGAGACATGCGCATGCAAAAAGGGCTGCTCAGCATCTGCCAGCGTGTATACATGCTGGCTGCAGCAGGAAGTGGATCTTGGCTCTCCTGCCATGTTCCCTTTCCCGCTGACATAAGGCCAGGGAACTAGCCAAAATTTCCTTCGGTTTCCAACCAAGCTGATGCTGACACGAGCACCTTGTCATCCACTTGAACGTTAGAGGACCTTCTAAATTAAGGATTGGTTGAGCACTTCAAGCATCGTCCAAGGGCCTGAAGCTAGAGGGCCCACCACAAGGCACCCTGTCAGAGGTTTCCTGCAGCTGTATTAGTCCCATGGCCCAGAGGATGATGGTTGAGCGCATGGAACTAGCTAAAATGTCCTTCCGTTTCCAGCCAAGCTGATGCCGACACGAGCACATTGTCGTCCACTCGAACGTTCGAGTACAATCTAAATTAAGGGAGGGCAGGTTGATTGAGCACTTCAGGCATCGTCCAAGGCCCCGAACCGGTAGAGGGCCCACCGCAAGGCACCCTGTCCGATGTTTCCTGCAGCTGTTTTAGTTTCATGGCCCAGAGGATGATGGTTGAGCGCATGGAACTAGCTAACGTCGCCTTTGTTTTTCAAGCGAGCCATTGCTGACAAGGGCACCTTGGAGTCCACCATTCTTCCGGATTCTAAAATTTGGCAAGTCCAGGGTCTCGAGCATTCCGGGTAAGAGATGCTTAACCTGTAATATATACGTTTGAGATGGATTGATACCATATAGTTCCACCAGTGCCCGATGTGGGGCCCTCTTGCAGCCGGCGTAGGTACCAGTGTGTTGCGAATACTAAAAAATGACGCACACACTGTTCTACCCATAACACATACTTTGCCTTTGCACCGAAACCAAAGTTATTAAATGTTTAAAGCGGAGCTGTGTCATGTTACACATGTCAGAGTCCGTGTAATGAAATGAGTAATCTGTCTGTGCCGGCGGCTAGAGATTAAAACTATCATTATACTGATTGACGTTTAATGAAACAATATATATAAATCTGAAATTGCATTTGTGTATTTAATCCCATGATCAGATATACACTTTAATGTGTAATTTAATACGCCATAGCGTTTTATTTGCTTTAATTAATTGTGTTTGAAATAATTAATCTTTTTTTTCCCCCGTGCACAGGTTCACTGTCGCTAACACGCCAGGGCAATACGGCCAGGAAATGGGTAGATTCGGATTAGGGGTGGACTGACTACGCTCTGTGCCCCCTGGCAAATGTAGCCCACGGGTCCCTTATTCTAGATCTGTTTGAGCAGGATGGGAGTCACCCCCTGCTGTGGCCGAAGTCAATAGGCACAAAGCATCAGATTACAGTAACAGATGAGGGAATGGCTAATGGGCGAAACTGCCAGGAAAATCATTGGCTGCTCTATATCCTAGAAACCTAGAAAATGGCAGCAGATAAGAACCTTTCGGCCCATCTAGTCTGCCCAATTACATGGATACTTTACCTGGATTTATCTTTTGTTTAGGATAGCCTTATGCCTATCCCATGCCTGCTTAAATTCAATTACTGTTTTGGCCTCTACCACTTCTACTGGAAGACTGTTCCATGTATCCACCACCCTCTCAGTAAAATAATGCTTCCTGATGTTACTTTTAAACCTTTGCCCCTCTAATCTAAGACTATGTCCTCTTGTTTTGCTACTTTGTTTCCTTTTAAATATACTCCCTTCCTCTACCTTGTGGATTCCCTTTACGTATTTAAATGTTTCTATCATATCTCCTCTGTCTCGTCTTTTTTCCAAGCTGTACATGTTAAGATCATTAAGCCTTTCCTGGTAACTTTTCTCCTTCAAGCCGTACACCATTTTAGTAGCCCTTCTCTGAACTCTCTCTAAGATGTCTATATCCTTCTGGAGATACGGTCTCCAGTACTGCACACAGTACTCCAAGTGAGGTCTCACCAGTGCTCTGTACAGTGGCATGAGCACTTCCCTTTTCCTACTGCTAATACCTCTCCCTACACAACCAAGCATTCTGCCAGCATTTCCTGCTGCTCTGTTACATTGACTACTTACCCTTAGATCCTCTGAAATAATAACCCCTAAATCCCAACCCTCAGATGTTGAGGTTAGGACTGTATCAAATATCCTGCCTCTCGATGCGTGATTGCCCGATCTTGGGGAACCATTACGATTTATGTTTAGCTTTGTGTTAAATCCACTTGTCTGTTTTGGCAGATGTTTCATTTTTGGCGACCTCCTTGCCGAAGGTGACACGTGCAGCATTTATATCGTGCTCAGGACATGTGCGTCAGCTTTGGTCGCATCCATTCTTCTGGATATCATGTTCTTGAATGCAGAAACCGGATCACTGTCCTCATTCATCCATTGACGAAAGTGTGTGGGTTGCAATAATGGTCAAGAGACTGCATCCCCGCTGTTCGGCCTCAGTTCTGGTTTTTCAATCAGTGATTTTATTTAAGGACACTCACAGTTCGATCATCATTGTAATTGCAATGCTTAGTGAACGATAGGTCATCGTCCCGTCCTTGCTCCCTCACTGCCTCAACCTCATTTCTTACACCCTTTGCACTGTTTGAGCAACAACTCTATCCTTAAGAAAAGGTGTTTCAATTCGTAACGAATTTCGTTAATTCGTATTTCGGAAGTACTTCTGAAATAACGAATTGATTTGATCCGAATTAAAAATGAAACAAAACGGTATATAACGAATTTAATTCGAATCAATATCAACTATCGAATTGATCTTAACTTACAATACATAAAAGTACTACAGCAAACGACTTTATGAAACGAATTCGATTTGTTTCACTGTTACACAAAGCACCCCTGTACATGTCCACTGGCCTCTGGTACTGAACGTGTTGTCAGCACCACAGGGCAATGCACAGCTCAACATTTATCCCTAGCTTGCCTTTTAATGGAAACATTTGATTAATTGGGGTTTTATTTAGTGATCCGAAATTCGAATTGATATCAACTATCGAATTGATCTTAACCTACAATACATAAAAGTACTACAGCAAACAACTTTGTGAAACTAAATTTTAAATCGATATCAACTATCGAATCAATCTTAACTCTATCAAACAAAATAGGAAACAAATCAAAATGAAATTAGTATAAAACAAAACGAAACAAATTTTCCAGCCGTGCACACCTCTAACCTCAAGAAGAGGAAACAGGAGAAATTTGCATCAAGTAGATCCTTCTCATATCGGAAGTTCTGCCATGGTTGATTAAGTCCACATGCTATATCTACATGATTTATACGACTGCAGGTGACATCTGAAGTGGGTCCCCTAAAGGTCTGGGCCTTTGGCCGAAACCTGAAATATGCAACCAACCAGCCCTTCCTAAAAGTTGATCATCCCCTCCATTCAAGTGGATGCCGAGGTGCTCGTCAGCATCAGCTCTGTTGAAACCTGAAGGGCATGTTATCTAGATCCATGGCCTCAACCATCATCGTCTGGCCAATGGACTAATAGAGCTAGAGGAACCCTCACAAAGGGTGCCTTGTGGTGGGTCCCCTACAGGTCCAGGCCCTTGGATGACACCTGAAGTTCACGACCAACCAGCCCTCCCTTAATTTAGATTATCCTCTAACATTCGAGTGGATGTCAAGGTGCTCTTCGGCATTGACTCTGTTGGAAACCAAAGGAAAGGTTCATTAGTTCAATGGCCTCAACCATCATCCTCTGGGCCGTTGGGCTAATAAAATACCATGCATGCAGAAAACATTGCACAGGGTGCCTTGGGGTGGGTCCCCTATAGGTCCGGGCCCTTGTACAAAACCTGAAGTGCACGACCACCCAGTCCTCCCATAATTTAGATTGTCCTCTAACATTCTAGTGGACGCTGAGATGCTCTAATCGGCATTGACTCGGAAACCAAAGGAGATGCTAAGTAGTTTCATAGGCTCAACGATAACGATCTGAGCTGTTGGTCATTTCAAATAAGTATAAGGGGGATCATGCCATAGGGTCATGGGATAGGCATAAGGCTATCCTAAACAAAAGATAAATCCAGGTAAAGTATCCATGTAATTGGGCCGACTAGATGGGCCGAAAGGTTCTTATCTGCCGACATTTTTCTATGTTTCTACCCCTTTATCCTACGCCCATGAGCAGCAGATGACGGATCACAACATGGATTATAGGAATTGGTTTACAACATACAATAGTCTTTTTCCTACTGACTTATTACATATTTTATCAGAAATGTAGAGCAATATTACGCGTTGTCATCATGTAGCCAGTTACTTATCTTCAGATATCAATGTCATTTACTAAATTCAGGTTATATAATGTCTCTTTAATGATAAAAAAAAAATGTGTACTGGTCATATCTACCTAGCTTTAGGTGGAAATCTCTCTTTAACGAGAAAACGTAATGATAAAATAACAAAAAAACAATGAATAAAATGCATTCTGATCATAGCCGCCTGGCCTTCAGCGGAAATCTGCTGCTACAAGACGACACTGGTATGTTTTAGGAGAAACCGCATACTGTGTTCCTGGCTGAAGAGCTATTGCTACTTATCGGCGTAGAAGTGCTTTGCATGGAACGATTCATATAACCGATGGGATAGCTAGATAATTTTTATTAATATTTTAATAAAACATTTTCAATCATAATAAATTAAAATGTAAATCTTGTATTTATTGATGATTTTTTGTTGTTTCATTCTCGGCCTCCCTCAGGGCGTCTTCTGCTCCTTTTTTATCTTCGTTTGCCTCTGCCGTCACAAGGTTTAATGCGAATTGCCCCAACAAGTAGCTCAGCGGATTAATTAATCATGTGCTCAATATTTGAATCTTAAATTTAATTAAATTCCAAGTAAAAAAAAAAAAAAAAAAGCATTGACCTCGACGAAGATCATCGCAGGTGGAATAACCTAAATATAATCTCTTAATTACACATAAAATAGATAAAACGCTGGAGGAGGAGCAGTTCTCTCTCATCAATTTATGTCTCATCGTAATGTAAAGTAGGATATAATTGTGTTTTTAATCTTTTAAGGATCTCGCATAAGAAAACATAAAACTTTCCTTCTTTATTATTAAATATTTTGTGTTTTGTGTGTGTGGTCTTTTTTTTCTTATTTTTTTCTTTTTATTAAATCTACCATTTTTTTAATTCTTTTTTTTTTGTTTATTATAGAATATTGAATTATTAAACCTTAATTGTATTTAAAAACAGCAAAAAACAAATGGTTTTGCCCTAGAACAAAAAAAGTTTTGATTTTATCGTACGCGAGCGAGCAGGGAATATGCTGTGAGTGAATGCCGAGGCCCCTTTCACAAGCAAGGGCCAAGTATTGGATCTGGGCATGGTATCGGTTGGTCCTTGGGGCCCAAAAACTGTGATCGGGGCATCCCTTACCAACTAGAATGAAAGGGATAGGGCCGTGTCTCAATGGGAGGTGAGAAGAATGGAGCAGGGGAACAAAGGAAAGTGAGAAGAATTTGGTAAAACCTCAATGGTGAATGAGAAGAATGGGGCAAGGAAGCAATGGAAAGGTGAGAAGAGTGAGGGTGAGCAACAATGGAAGGTGAGAAGAATGGGTCAGAGGACTAATGGAATTGAGGCACCCCATTATATGTAACTTCAGGACCAATGCAAGCACCAGGACCATGAAAATCTAATTCCAGCATGAAGTAACACCAATCGTACATGGACCAGTTTGGGTTTCCTTTGGTCAACCCAGTTGACTCACAGAAGATGACCATTATTTCTCAACGAGCATTTATTCGGTGTTGGCCAATGGCCATTTCAGGAATGGACAGGAAGGAATGAAGATTACTTGAGTGTATTCAGGTAGGTCTGTTTGAGAAGTCATGGCATAAAGAAGAAAAAAATGGATTCACTGACCACTAAACCAGCAAACTTTAGGTCATAATAAACAAGGTAAGCCAAGACAAGGAGACCACGTGCTCGAAACCTACTCACATCTTCAATAGATTTATCTGTGCTCCATGGCAATCGCAGTTGGCCAATTCCAATACTGATTTGTGTCAAAAGAAAAGGAATCCGGGCTCTCCAACAGTGGTACAGATGCAACATTCGTTGGATGAACATTGGTATCGGTGGAAACATTTCAGCCAAGATGTTGGGCCTTGACAGAAGCCATTCTTGGCCGAAACTTTGCCACTAATGCCAATGTTCATCCAATAAAGGCTGCGCTTGTACAGCTGTAGGGATGTGCGTTTCGGGTTTCCGAATTTTCACGAAATTTCCCGATTTTTGCATTCGGATTCAGCCGATTTTACGAAAATTGTCAGATCCGAATTTTACAAAAACTTTGCGAAACGAAAATTTGTTCGGAATTTTCGAATGGACTAGAAATGTGTAAAATCGAAAATCATTTTCGTTCCATTCGTAATTTCGGCTCCATTCCTGATTTCGGTTCCATTTCAGTAATTTCGGACAACATATTTTTTGGTTATATCGCTGATTCTGTAATTTTGTATCATTCCCATCTCAATGTATCCTTCTTGTAAAACATGAGAAATCTCAATGGCAGAATTATCGTATCGACAGAATTATCGTATCGACAGAAATATCGGATCCGAAAAACCATTAGTTTACGTCAAAACGAATAGACACTTTGAAACGAGGAGAACAGACGTTCCGAAAAACACGAAAATTTCCGAAATTACGAAAATAAAACGAAAACGAACCGAAACGGAAATCGGCCGAAACGAAAATTTACAAAATACGAACGAACCGAACCGAAAAAAAAATCGGTGCACCAGTCTATACAGCTGTTGGGAGTCCCTGGGTTGCGTTTCTCTTGACTAATAAACACGTTGAAGGCCCATGGAAGTGGAATTTTCCCAACGTGCCTGTCTCAAACCTAAATTTGCAGAAAGTAACGGCCATTCGGCTTAGACTTTCTCATCATGTTTGCCGAGTTACCTCGCCGACCTGCTACATAATGGATTATACAAGCGATCGCTGGACGTGTGAACATAATACCCGGCAGACACTTAGCACTGCTACGTAATATCGCATTGCCTGTTATGCAAGGGAGCAGCTTTTACTGTTACGACTTGTCAAGCCACTCAGGCAGAGGCGACCTGATTCTGTGCAGCTCTGACGTCAGGCACAAGTGTTATACAACATATTTATTGAGCGCGTGGCGTGGCTGACCTGTTCTTAAACCTGCAGCGAATGGAACTGAAGAATGAGATCCTATGCCGCCGGTATCTGCAAAGTCCGGCAGAGAAGAAGATCGTTACATTCCTGTACGACATAGGCAAGGCGCACTTCATGCTAGTGTTTAAAGCCGTAATTTGTGTCTGGTTCAAACCAGCAATACTTGTTTTTTAATCTTCTCTCTCTCCCTCGCTACAATTAAATTCCATCTGCAGAGGGAACGAGATTGTTTGATTATCAAATATTATTAAATTCTGAACTATTAAAATGTAAACTGCATTAATAAGCGCTGCACTACCAAGATCGACTATACTCGATTTGCAAACCACTTCCTGGTGCCCCGATATTGAGTACAGACAATAAGGTGTTCCACAGGACCAATGCAAAGGAGTATCGCTCATTGCAAATGTTCTTGAACCCAGGACGTGAAAACGAGAGAAATCTCAATGTATCCTTCCTGGTAAAATACTTTGCAAATAAATAATAAATAAAATAAATGGAATTTGTTTGAATTTGGGCTCCAGAATACGCCCCTAACATTTTAGCACCCTGGGCACGATGCACGAGATGCTAACACTTTTTTAAATCATCTGGAGAATGTCTCTAATGGACCTTTCACCGGCTGATCCCGCACGGAGCTCAGAACTGCAGTAACTCATTTTGGCCAGCAGATGGCGACGTCCGCCTGCCAAATAGTTTATTACACTAAGGAATACATTGAGAATATTTCCAAATATTTCGTACAGTATAATTGAATTTTAAAAAACTGGTTTCTAACAGTGTTTTTAGAAAATAACTTGGTAGTGAAGGGGTTAAAAAGAAAGCAAAAAAGGCAGTGTCACCTTAGAACACAAAAATTATTTGCTTTTATCCGATCCGATTTGTTTTATAGGAAAGGAAAATTAAAAAGAAAGCAAACAAAAAAAAATATTAAAAACTCCAAAAAAATTCAACTTCGAAACGAAAATTTGAAATTTTGGAAATTTGCTCGAAACGGAACAAATACAAAAATGCTTTGTGATTCCAAAAACGTCTACTTAATCCTTGATTTGTGCATGAATTCCTATAATCTGTCTTCTGATGTCATTTGCAGAATTAGAACCTTTCTCTGAAGTGCGGGAAACGATGGTCACTGGGGTGTGGTAAGACCTGACACTGGGGCTGGGGGCAAAAGTGACCACTTAGGCTAGGGTCAGACGAACGCATTTTTCACGTTGTCCGTGAAAAAGTGCGTTCGAACGAATGGACGTATTTTTACACGGAATACGCGATAGCGGTCATACGATGCGCATTTTCGTCCGTGATTTTGTACGGATCATCAATAAAACCCTTTTGCGTCTGGACGTTATGTTGGCCGGACGTGTGCAGCGTCTGACGTCTCCCAATCACGCACACACGCCGCTATGCGGACGCAGCGCACTCTGTACGTCAGTAATGGCGGTTTGACGTTCTCGAAAAAATGCGTTCGTTTGCCACTTGCGTTGCACGGACGAACATTCGTGCGGCCGTTCGTCGTATGTTCCCCGGCATTGGACGTAATTTGCTGCTAGCATGATTTCGTGTGGCTAAACGCACGTTAAAACTGCGCTCGTCTAACCTTAGCCTTAGGCTGGGGTCAGACGAACGCAGTGCGAACGTGTGTTTACCCGCACTTTATTACGGCCGTGGTAGCAGCAAATGACGGCCTACGCAGGCCCACACATGAAGTATGGCCGCACGAAAGTTCGACCACGCAACGCAAGCGGCAAACGAACGCATTTTTGCAAGAATGTCGAACCGCTAGTACTGACGTACAGAGTGCGCTGCGTCCGCATAGCGGCGTGTGTGCGTGATTAGGAGACGTCAGACGCTGCTCATGTCCGGCCAACATAACGTCCAGACACCCAAAATTTCCTGATTTGGATCCGTATGAAATCACGGCCGAAATTGCGCATCGTATGACTGCTATCGCGTCTTCCGTGAAAAGGTACGTCCATGCATTCAGACGCACCTTTTTGGCTAGGGTCAGACGAATGCGTGCAGCCTCACTTTATCACGGCCGTAATAGCAGCAAATGACGGGCAATATACGAAGTACGGCCGCACAAAAGTGCAGCCGCGCGACGCAAGCGGCAAACAAACGCATTTTTTTTCAAGAACGTGATACCGCTAGTACGGACGTACAGAGTGCGCTGCGTCCGCTAGCGGCGTGTGTGTGTGATTAGGAGACGTCAGACGCTGCTAATGTCCGGCCAACATAACGTCCAGACGCAAAAAGTGTTTTATTGACGATCCGTACAAAATCACGGACGCAAATGCGCATCGTATGACCGCTATCGCGTATTCCGTGATAAAATACGTCCATTCGTTCGAACGCACTTTTTCACGGACAACGCGAAAAATGCGTTAGTCTGACCCCTAGCCTTTACGGACGATGCGAAAAATGCATTAGTCTGACCCTAGCCTTAGATGAGATTAATTAGGCATTTCTCTTCATTTTGCACTATAAGCTGCAATATCAGAGCTCGGTCGGCCACATTGCTTTTCTATTAAATCTCGCGTCATCTTGAAACTTCTAATAGAATGCGATGAGAAATGTAGACATTTATTGGCAGAATTTGTCCTTTAGTGTTTAAATATTTTTATATACAATGTTGCGATGTGTTGATAACAAAGATACTGCAACTACTATTAAGTATATAAATATATAGTTCTGTCACAAAAGTGCCTCGGGTGCCTAATTTTAAATATTTATACACCGTTGAAATAAAAAGAAAAAAACCCTGAAATTTCAATTTTCTGTTTTAATGCTAAATTAAAAAGTAAAAAGCTGTAATTGTTTCGACCACTTGATGGCGCTCCCAGTCCAAAATATTTTACGTAAACATGCATTTATTTTCAGGAGACTTGAGATTTGTCCATATTTTGGGGCGATCCGTGGATTTGTCAAAGCGGAGATATTCAGTAATGGGGTATGCAAAAACACGAGGAGATGAAAAGGAAGAAACGATGAAGGTAGATCCCAAGAAAAAAATACATATAATTATTGTGCATTTAAATAATCAATGCGCACATACAGGGTTATTCAAAGAGATCCGAATTGTGGCTGAAAGGTAACCGAGCAGTGAAATTCAGCGTACAGTTACCTTTCTTGGCCATTCGGCTATTCAGAGAGCAGGCAGTTCGCCAAATGTTGGCGAATTGCCTGCACATACGGTGCCTGTTCGAGGGCAGTGAAATCCCCATAGAGAAGCAATGCTTCGTCTATTCAGAGAACAAAAACCAGCAGTGAAAAGTTGCCGAAATGCCCTGCCATTCGGTGGTTTCATTCAACAGGTTTATTCAGGTGAATCCCATAGGCTTCAATGTTAAAAATATTCCCGTTTTAATTCAATATCTAATAAACCGTTTATTATTTTATTCTGTAGTAAAGAGTCTCTTTATTTCTAGCTTTTTTAAGATCTTTTAGGCATTTTTCGGGATTTTTTTTCCCGTTTCCTTTTTAAATAGTTTTTTCTTTTTTCTGTAACAGTCCTTTTTATTATCATTCATTGGATCTTATGTAAATTTCAGACGTTTTCGTTCAGTAGTTTCTTTGTAAACAGCGTTTCACTTTTCAACCATTCAAGCGTACTGTTTTTTTTTTCACCTCCTTCGTCTGCGGTGTCGGGTTTTTCCGGCGGCTGCTCTGCGCTCTGATCGGCGGCTACTCGGGTTTCTCCGGCGTGTTCAGCGGGGTTAATCCTGATGTTTTTGCGGGTTTTGGTGTGCGTTCGCCGGGTTTTGCGGCGAGTTTTCAGCAGGTTATCGGCAGCTTTTCCCTGCATTACGACGGCCCTGTGGTTCTTGCTGAATACACCGCAGGGTCACCGAAATGGAATTGCCAAATCGCGCCGAATTGAAGAGAACGAAAAGTCACCGAACGTGCGATGACTTTTCGATTCTCTTTGAATAACCCTGATAGTGTATGCTGGATATAACCACCAAATATTACAAATTACAACCAATAACAGGCCCTGTTTATACTCTCACCATTAAGGCTAGGGTCAGACGAGCGTGATTTCTACGGACTGTACGTCCGTGCAGTACGGACATCGTCAGTACGGATGACGCAGTAGTGGTCACACAGTCCGTTTTTTCACTGAAGTTATTTTTTGACGGATGTAGGAGGGGGAAATAAATTACAATGAAAAAACATTCTGTCCGTGAAAAATGCTGGACGTATAAATGCAGTCCGTCTGACCTCGCTCCATCACTCACACACAAAGCTATGCAGACGTTGTGGACGTGGCGCACTCCGCACGTCCGTTCTAGCAGTATTACGTTCTTGCCTAACCTGCGTCCGTTTGCAGCGTCCGTCATGCGTCCGCAGTTCAGTACGGACGTACTTCATGTGTCAGGCTCCAATGGACTTACTTTCATGCTATCACGGACGTACTTTTAGGCGCAATCACGGACGTGAACACTACGCTCGTCTGACCCCAGCCTAAGGCTAGGGTCAGACGAACGCATTTTTCACGTTGTCCGTGAAAAAGTGCGTTCGAACAAATGGACGTATTTTTTCACGGAATACGCGATAGCGGTCATACGATGCGCATTTTCGTCCGTGATTTGTACGGATCATCAATAAAACCCTTTTTGTGTCTGGACGTTATGTTGGCCGGACATTAGCAGCGTCTGACGTCTCCCAATCACGCACACACGCCGCTATGCGGCCGCAGAGCACTCTGTACGTCAGTACTAGTGGTATCACGTTCTCGAAAAAATGCGTTCGTTTGCCACTTGCGTTGCGCGGACGGACTTTCGTGCGCCGTTCGTCGTATGTTCCCCGGCATTGGACGTCATTTGCTGCTAGCACGGCCGTGATTTTGTGCGGTTAAACGCACGTTAAAACTGCTTTCGTCTGACCTTAGCCTAAGATAACAGCTGGAGCCAATATATACGGATCGGCTGCAGCCGATGTCCTAACATCTGGAGTTGCTATTTTCGACCTTTCCTCAAGCTTTTCTTGCAACCCGGACATAGCGCCTCCATACTGTACATCAATGTCTCCTGTACCTTGTATAGGAGGCAGCGATTTGTGCCTGGGATTAGAAGAACAAGCTATTCCATAGTAACCCGATCTTCTATTTTGAAGCCAGTCAGGGCCAGATTTACCTCTCAGCAGCCTGTAGGCAAAGAACCCTGGAGGCCCACCCAAAAAATATTATTATTATTTTTTTTCTTCTTTTTTTTTTTTTTTACTATTTTTTATTTTAGTTTTATTGAGAAAGGTGCTCTTTTCTCCGTAAAATTAGAAAAATAAATTGCATGGGGAAAAAATTGTATTTTCTTAAAACAATAAAGAAATTTTGCTACAAATTCCTATTTTATTTTTACGGAGTAAAGTGTCCAAAGCAGAAGGTCCAAATTAAAAAAAAAAAAAAGATTTTTAAATTTATGTGGTTTTATTTTTCCTTTTTAAAACTTTTTTTTTTTTACAGAGAAAGGTGTCTGCCACAGGCTCAAATTGTGTTATCTTTTGGGACTCGAGGAGGAACAGCGCGCAGCAAGCGACAAAAGGTAAGTAAAATCACCTGAAACAAAAACAAATATTTTAAAAAATAATAATAATTGGGCAGAGACAGTCAGCAAAGAGGGGAAAGAAAGGGAACCTCTATTTTTCAATAGCGCATCTCTGATAGGCTTGTGCACCGATTTTTTTTCGGTTCAATTTGTTCGGATGTTTAAACTTTTCGATTCAGCTCGTTTCAACCGATTTCTGTTTCGATTCGGTTCAGTTCGGTTCGTTTACATTTTTTTTTCGGAATATCGACCATTTTTTGTATTTTCGGGTCACTTTGCTCGTTTTTTGTATCGACTTTTTGGAAATTTCGGAAATTTTCGTTTTTTCGGAACGTCTGTTCTCCTCGTTTCAAAGTGTCTACGATAATTCTGGCGATTCTATCGTGTTTTTTTTTATTAAATAAAGATCCTTTTTTTCTTATGAATAATTGAATATACATTTCACAACTTTATTTAATCATATTAAAATGGTATGAAAGCCAAGGAACAAAAAAAATTAACAAAACGATTTAAAAAACGCTAAACTGACCCGAATGCCACAAGAAACAAGTGATACGCATTTACAAATACAAAATTTACAGAATCAGCGATATAACCGATAATAGTTAAATATACGATGTCCAGAATTACCGAAATGGAACCGAAATCACGAATGGAACCGAAATCATGAATAGAGCGAAAATAAATTTCGATTTGACACATTTCAAGTCCATTCGAAAATTCCGAAAAATTTTTCGTTTCGGCTCGGAAAACTTTTCGGATCTATCAGTTTTCGGGTCCGATCCGATTCGGAAATTCGTCCGAATCCGAAGACACGAATCGGGAAATTTCGTGAAAATTCCGAAATTCCGAAACCTGAAACGCACATCCCTAATCTCTGATGCATATACCCAGGGCAGCTATCATGGGGTGACAGTCCATGATATGTTCAGGGGCCCAGTGGCTCAAGGGGGCCCTTACCAAACGCTGTGTAATTTGTCGAAGTGTCTCAGATATGTAAGGGCATCTCCATGCCACCCTGGACTGACCTAACGGGATACCAGGAAACTTCCCGGTGGGCCGCAGCATCTGAGGGAGCGATTATTATGGTCTGTGCCAGAGAGAGGTGCACTTTATCCACCAGGGATTTATCCCACTCCCTGTAATATAAGGTAAACAAAAGAGGAGGAAATTTTTTTATTTTGTTTATGAAAAAAAACAGTGGAGGGAAAGGGGGGGCCTGAGCAGGAGTTCAGTAAGGGGCCCCAAGATTTCTGATGGCAGCCCTGCCTATACCACGTCAGTTAGCTTTCCTGAAAAACATTCCCTTGTTTTTTTCTGTACGCAGTTACAGATTGTTTTGTGTTTTTCGTTGAATCTTTTTTTGGCATTACACTTGTACATTTTTGGCATTTGGCGAAGAGCTTTGTAGCACATCTGTAATTTATATCTGACTCGACTCGTGTTTCTAGTAAACACCAGGGTGGGGGGGGGTGGGGACTGGATTCTGGAACGTCGCAGTTTGCCAACTCAACACGGGAAGGATTCCAATTCCTCTCTGTTTTCAAACCTTTTTCAATGTGTAAATAATAAGAAAAACATGACACGGCCAAGAAAATTATAATAAAGTTGGGGTAGCTTATATCAACTGTCACCAAATATGAGTCCACAGGGGTTGGTCACTAACAACCGTTGTGGCGGCAAACTTTGAAATGCATGGCTGTTACAGGTTGAGCACACCTTATCCAGATTGCTTGGGATCCCGAGCATTCCAGAGTACGGTTTCTTTCGGATTTCAGAATCTTGGAGAATCCAAAGTCGGGCAGGAGCTTTGTTAGGCTTATATCAACTTTCACCAAATTTGAACCCACAGGGGTTGGTCACTAACCACCGATGAGGCGGCAAAGTTCTCCGTAGTCGTACACAAAGGTAGAAGACACTGTTCGTGCAACTACGGTGAACAATTTGACAATCCAGAGAAGGAAAACCCAACACCGGCAGGCGAGTTGCTTTGACAATGGCGGGAAACGCTGACCAACGGCGCCACTCTTATTTATCTGTAAAATGTGTCTTCTCTCCATTCAGGGTTGTCTACAAAACCAGTGATTTTTTTAAAGTGGCAATCCCCATTGGGTTCCGATAGAAACAATGTTGGAAACAAAGGACAACTCAACTGAATTGCAGAGAAATCTACGCTAGATAACTTTCCACCCATTGCCCAATTTTTATTATTTTGGGTGGTTTTATTCACCTTTTGTCCCTCACTGCACACTGCTCCTCTTCGGCTCAGGGACCCCCAAACCCAGAAGTCCCTGAAGCTTTTCTGTGACCCTTTGCAACTTGCGTAGCGTAGGAAACACAAATTGCGCGGCGTACGAGACATGCGCACTTTATGTACATACGTTCCATAGCGCCTGGTCTCAGAGGGGGTGACGTAGGAATGTTATCTGTGGGCTGGTGTCACTAGTGACCGATCTGGCGACTTGCAGCCAGGATATTAAAAAATCCCAGCTGCTGGTGATGTTGAGTGGGGTGGAGGAAACTCTTCCACTTGACCCAGTGCTTTCTTCAGATCAGGGTGAAAGGGGGGGGGGACTCCTCACATCCTGATCACTTTATATAAAGTGGTCAGGATGAGTAAAGTGTCATTTAATGAGGAAACATACCTATGATTGGAACCTAATAAGAGCTTCTCAGTGTGTGGACCTGAAAGGATCTCCGTTCCCTCTGAGGAATTAACGGAGGAACTGCTTTCCGACATGTTCCTGTGGGACTTTACCCCTGCTTTCCGGTACATGAAGGTGTGTTATTTTACACCAATCATCACAGTTCAGATACTTCATTCAGAGCCGGCATATTCCTCCGCTTACTGTGTTGGAATCAAAACACGCCTATGATGTGACTA
Organism: Leptobrachium leishanense; assembly: GCA_009667805.1. Lineage (NCBI taxonomy): Eukaryota > Metazoa > Chordata > Amphibia > Anura > Megophryidae > Leptobrachium > Leptobrachium leishanense. Next base: position 153,456,552 of record CM019070.1, on the reverse strand, counting down.
CCCTCAATAACACCCAATTTCCTAGCAGTCGATCTCCACAGAGGCGCCATTCATCAAGAGTTGGCTTGAGATTGTGAACATTGTCACATTGTCTTTCAAGCTGAGGGTAAACATGACGTTTCTTGTAAACCGTTAAAGCTCTTTAGATAAGGAATGACTGATAAAAGAATGATGATTTTCCAGCTTCAAATAAATACCTTTAGCTGAATATGCGCATCCCTCACCCCTAACTGACCCCGAATAACAGATTCTGCTTCTTTTTTATGACGCAAGTTTTACCACAATCCTTTGATGCTCTCGTCATTTTTAGGCAGCAGATTTTGCTACGTTTTAATGACACAAGTGCCACGACAATCCTTACGGTGCTTGTGTCATTTTCAGTCAACAGATTCTGCTTCGTTTTTATGAAGCAAGCATCATGCAATTCTACGAAGCTCGCATCAGTTTCAGGCAGCAGATTCTGCTTCATTTTTATGATGCAAAATTTTGTGCCAGTCCTACGATGCTAGCGTCGTTTTTAGGCAGCAGATTCTGCTTCATTTTTATGATGCAAAGATATGTGGTAGTCCTACGATGCGAAAATCATTTTCAGGCAGCAGATTCTGCTTCATTTTTATGATGCAAAGTTTTGTGGCAGTCCCACGATGCTAGCGTCATTTTTAGGCAGCAGATTCTGCTTCCTTTTTATGATGCAAGCATTGCTGCAAGTCTACTGTGCGAACGTCATTTTCAGGCAGCAGATTTTGCTTAATTTCTATGATGCAACCCCCGATACAATCCTATGGTGTACATGTTATTTTCAGGTAGAGGATTCACATTAATTTTTATGATGTAAGACTCGCCGCAATCCTACGGTGCTCACGTTGTTTTCAGGCAGCAGATTCTGCTCCATTTATATGATGCAAGCGTTGCAGCAATCCTACGGTGCTCACATTGTTTTCAGGCAGCAGATTCTGCGCCATTTATATGATGCAAGCATTGCCGCAATCCTACAGTGCACATGCCAATTTTAGGCAGCAGATTCTGCTTCATTTTTATGATGCAAGCATTGCCGCAAACCTGCGGTGCACATGCCATTTTTAGGCGCAAAATACAGAGCTATGCCTTTTCATAGGGAGCTCTAAATAAGGGAGTGGCACTAACTCAAGAGAATATATATTGAGGGAAGGAGGGGGTGTGTGTATTCGCCCGTCACCATTGGATGACGTCATGGCATGGGTGGTCCCTACATTGCCTGCCTAGATGTGTGACCCAGCGGGCAGTGCTGTCAGTCTGAAACCAGGGAGGATGCCCATGGCTTCTAAATTGCAGGTGGAGCGCAAGGACCAGGGCAAGCAGTTCCACCTTCTGCTCCTGCACGGCTACCTGCACCTGCTGCAGGAGCGACTGCTCCTCACCAAAGCCCTGACCTGTTAACTGCAGGGACAGTACCCTCTGCCACCAGGAGCGTAAGTGAGAACTGACTGCCAACTGACTGTTAAGACGCAAACAGAGGCAGCAGTGCAGGATAATTTGCAACCCCAGCCTGAACTGCACAGCATGCAGCGATCACCAGCAGGGGGCGCCAAAGCCAGGGCATGGGGGGGGCTCAATCCAAAAACCACAGCACTGCTGGACGTCTGCCACAGGCAGGGGAGGAGTGGCACTTACCAGATCACTGTTTTTCATTGAATTTTCTAAAATCTCAGTCTTGTGATCCACCGGATTCCCTCCACAATCAATTCTCCTAAGCACGTGCAATGTTCTGAGGCTAAAGGCCGCCATACACATGGTGTGCGCATAGGCGTGCGCACGGGGTGTGCCGGGGCACACCCTAATAGCGGCCCCCGGCACACCCCGCGGAACACTCTGGGTCCCGGCTGGCCGCATCCAATGGATAGCCGCCGAGACTCTTCACCCCCGCAGGCCTGGCGGCAGCCTCTACTTCCCTGGTGGTCCAGTGGCTGTGGGGTGCTGCATTGCGATCTGTGCTTTGCACCCAGACCGCAGAGCACGTTCCACAGTGAGTGACTGGACACGAGCGCCGACGATCGCTGATAACCTGTCACCTGACCGCCGGTGTTGTGTCGGATCTGGTTCCTCGTCGAGAGCTGTTCCAAGCAGCCTTTGTATGAGAGTTTTATACAAATTATGTAGTTTTACAGTGTTAAAACAAAGTATGTTCTTAATAAAACTGGGATAACATTAAATAGGCTTAAACAAAACCACCCTTTAAACTGGTATATATATAAAAAAAATAGAAAAAGGTCTTTATGCCTAAATAATAAACCAAATAATTATTAAATATATTTTACATTAACCGTTTCTCAGTGTAAAATAAAAAAAAAATTCATACAAAACGTCTCGCAGGAAATACAAACCCCAAAAACTGAGTGTCACATGGGTGAGATATGGCTGATTGGAACAGTTCTCGACGAGGAACCAGATCCGACACAACACCGGCACTCACTGACTGTCAGAGTGCCGGCGGTCAGGTGACAGGTCATCCGGGATAGCCGGTGTTGTGTCGGATCAGGTTCCTCGTCTGCGCGAAGCACAAATCGCAATGCAGCACCCCTCAGCCACCGAACCACCAGGGAAGCAGAGGCTGCTGCCAGGCCTGCGGGGGTGAAGGGTCTCGGTGGCTATCCATGGAATGAGCCGGGTTCCCCCTCCTCGACCCCCCCCCTTCTGGACCACCACTATTCAACCCCCTCCCTGCAAAAAGAAAGGTAAGTAGGAGAGGGGGCAACTTTTGTATATTTAAAATATTTATACATGCCACACATTACTGGGGGTTTTATTGCTGTAGACTTTGTGATATGCTCATATACACTGCACATTACTGGGGTTTTATTGCTGTGGATTCTGTAATAAGCTCATACACACCACACTTTGCTGGGGGTTTTATTCCTGTGGATTCTGTGACAGGCACATACACACTGCACAATCACAGAATCCACAGCAATAAAACCCCCAGTAATGTGCAGTATGTATGAGCCTATTACTGGGGGTTTTATAGCTGTGGATTCTGTGATACGCTCATATACACTGAACATTACTGGGGGTTTTATTGCTGTGGATTCTGTGATACAATCATACACACTGCACTTTACTGGGGGATTTATTTCTGTGGACTTTGTGATACGCTCATACACACCGCACATGGCTGGGGGTTTTATTGCTGTGGATTCTGTGATACGCTCATACACACTGCACTGTATGGCTGTGTGTGTAAATGCATGCATTTGTCTTTAAACAGGCTGCTGTGCGTAAAATTCGGCACCTGTATCCTTTTCTCAGCCCGGCGTTGCCCCCTTGCCCTGCACCCAAAAGACTAATATTGCTCCTAGAATTGCCACTATATCTTCTGCCTGCACTGCACAAAGTAAGAATAGTGAATAAAGCATTGTGAGATACGGGTAGGAAACTAAATATTGGTGCTTGGCAGCAAGAGGTTAACCTCCCTGGCGGTTCGATTTTGACATTTTTATATGTCAAAATCGGTGCACTTATTCAGCCCCCTGGCGGTTTTCCCGCGTGTGGCTCAGGGTTAAATTTCAATGCTGAAAGCAGTAACCCCGAGCCACACCTGGGCTGTTACATACACTATGTTGCCAAAAGTATTCGCTCACCTGCGTTGGCTCGCATATGGATGGGATGAGCGAATACTTTTGGCAATATGGTGTACTTTCCCTGCGCTCCCTCACTGTCCTCTCACAGTCACCTCCGGCCGATGGCAGCGTCCTAGTTCCTGTTGCGAGTGGCTGATTCCCTGCACTTTGGGGGCCCTGTGCGGTGAATGGTGAATTCACCGCAAGGTGGGGCAATTTGATTCCCCGAAGTGCGGGGCACAACAGTCGGCGAAATTTCAGCGCTCTGTGAATGACCCCTATAGTATTGATATATTTTTGCTGAATGCGTGAGTGTGTGTCTGTGTATGTTTGCATAAGGGTGCGCGAATATGTGTGTATATATATATATATATATGTTTGTTTGAACTTTTTGGTGCACACCCTAATGCAATAGGCTGCGCACGCCTATGGGTGTGCGCAAAGGTTATTACCAATAAAGTCAGTAATCAGTCGGTGTTGATTCTCTTTATCACCAACCAGATAAGATCTAACAGAGTTATTCAGAGAGAGGTGAAACTCAGGAGAACTGGCAGGAGAAGAGAACAATCTAGACCAAATAGCTGATTTGGAAAGTGAGATAAGTGGGAGAATTTTTCTGGTTTGGCTATTTTGACCTAGATTTTTCACTTCTCCACTCATTCTCCTGAGGTTCACCTTTATTAAATAGACCTGATAGTGTGTGTTCTGGTTTAGAAGTTGGTTATATGCGCCATCAATTCATTTAATCCAGGGATCAGGAGCCAAATCCCCCATTATTTGATCTAGAACCCCCCCCCCCAACCCCTTCCCGGTCTTATTATATCCCTTATATACCTTACCTATTTGATATAAGATGTTTCTAATTATTTTTATTTGAAAATAAAAATAATCAGGTTAAAAAAAAAAAACGCCATCAAAAGGGATGGAGGGGGGGAGCCTCCCTGATGAGTTGGGGGGTGCAATTCTTGCCTTGCCCGGGCGATGACAACCCACGCTACGCCACGCCACCTTGCAATAACAATTATTATGCACGATTGAGATTTTTCCATACACTTAAGCGTTAGCTACGCATCCCAGATTTCAAATAAATGGCATTAGAATATATATACATATATTTTAAACAAAGCACGGTGGTGAAAGAGTTAAAGCCACCCAACCAATGGCACAGTTCTTAGAATGTACAAACAGCATGGCGGTGCCCAAATGACACAATTTAGAAAGGTAACATTCAGCTGCATATGATGGGGGGGGGGAAGGAAAAAGGGGGTAAAATGGCATTATTTAGCCCTTGTGCAAAAATCCACGTTTGTTAGATCACGCACCTCAAAGTACGAGGAGACTGGAACATGTACTTTGATATATGGGCACCGAGCCAGCAGCAGCACTAAAAACAAGCAGTGATTCGGCTCGTTCTCTTTTGGTTTCTTGCTCTGCACGTGTTCACACCATCTCCTGCTGACTCCAAAGAAGAATAAAAGAAGATCAGAAGAAGAAAAAAAAACCAATAAATGTAAGGTTTATCATATATATATATATATATATTATGTTTTTGCAGAATTAATCATATTATTAATGTGATTATTTTTCTGGCAGTTTTTTTTTACTTCTTATTTTATTGTGTTTTTATCTGCTGGAAACATGGGGAAAAAAATCTGTGTGATCGGAGGTGGCTCCAGCGGACTGACAGCCATCAAGGCTTGCGTAGATGAAGGTTTGGAGCCCACCTGCTTCGAGCGGAGTGAAGATATCGGGGGTCTTTGGAGATTCAAGGCAAGTTGGAAAATCTTATTTCAGTTCTTAAACATTCTGTGAGATACTATGACATTTATTCTCTAAGCAACGAAATTTAGTACAATTTTGGTGCTTTTCATTTCGGCGCGTTTCGCCACAATTGGGAGATTCTGTTTTGGAGAAAATACGGTGCATTCACTCTTTATTTATCTATAAAGGATTTTAGCAGGAAGGATACATTGAGATTTCTCTCGTTTTCAAGTATCTCCTGGGTTCAACAACATTAAATTGTTACAGTTGTTACAGAAATACAAAGTAATAAAATGCAAGATATTAAAAACAAAACACAAATATACAGATTAACACAGAAAATAAATATGTAGGAAATAGTCATTATGTTACATGTTTACAGGTGCATTCTGTATATAGTCACTGTGTTACATGTTTACAGGTGCATTCTGTATATAGTCACTGTGTTACATGTTTACAGGCGCATTCTGTATATAGTCACTGTGTTACATGTTTACAGGTGCATTCTGTATATAGTCACTGTGTTACATGTTTACAGGTGCATTCTGTATATAGTCACTGTGTTACATGTTTACAGGCGCATTCTGTATATAGTCACTGTGTTACATGTTTACAGGCACATTCTGTATATAGTCACTGTGTTACATGTTTACAGGTGCATTCTGTATATAGTCACTGTGTTACATGTTTACAGGCGCATTCTGTATATAGTCACTGTGTTACATGTTTACAGGTGCATTCTGTATATAGTCACTGTTACATGTTTACAGGTGCTTTCTGTATATAGTCACTATGTTACATGTTTACAGGTGCATTCTGTATATAGTCACTGTGTTACATGTTTACAGGTGCATTCTGTATATAGTCACTATGTTACATGTTTACAGGTGCATTCTGTATATAGTCACTGTGTTACATGTTTACAGGTGCATTCTTTATATAGTCACTGTGTTACACGTTTACAGGCGCATTCTGTATATAGTCACTGTGTTACATGTTTACAGGTGCATTCTGTATATAGTCACTGTGTTACATGTTTACAGGTGCATTCTTTATATAGTCACTGTGTTACATGTTTACAGGCGCATTCTGTATATAGTCACTATGTTTCATGTTTACAGGCGCATTCTGTATATAGTCACTATGTTACATGTTTACAGGTGCATTCTGTATATAGTCACTATGTTTCATGTTTACAGGTGCATTCTGTATATAGTCACTATGTTACATGTTTACAGGTGCATTCTGGATATAATCACTGTGTTACATGTTTACAGGTGCATTCTGTATATAGTCACTGTGTTACATGTTTACAGGTGCATTCTGTATATAGTCACTATGTTACATGTTTACAGGTGCATTCTGTATATAGTCACTGTGTTACATGTTTACAGGTGCATTCTGTATATAGTCACTATGTTACATGTTTACAGGTGCATTCTGTATATAGTCACTATGTTACATGTTTACAGGTGCATTCTGTATATAGTCATTGTTACATGTTTACAGGCACATTCTGTATATAGTCACTATGTTACATGTTTACAGGTGCATTCTGTATATAGTCACTATGTTACATGTTTACAGGTGCATTCTGTATATAGTCACTATGTTACATGTTTACAGGTGCATTCTGTATATAGTCACTGTTACATGTTTACAGGCGCATTCTGTATATAGTCACTATGTTACATGTTTACAGGTGCATTCTGTATATAGTCACTGTGTTACATGTTTACAGGTGCATTCTGTATATAGTCACTGTGATACATGTTTACAGGTGCATTCTGTATATAGTCACTGTTACATGTTTACAGGCGCATTCTGTATATAGTCACTATGTTACATGTTTACAGTTGCATTCTGTTTATAGTCACTGTGTTACATGTTTACAGGTGCATTCTGTATATAGTCACTATGTTACATGTTTACAGGTGCATTCTGTATATAGTCACTATGTTACATGTTTACAGGTGCATTCTGTATATAGTCACTGTTACATGTTTACAGGCGCATTCTGTATATAGTCACTATGTTACATGTTTACAGGTGCATTCTGTATATAGTCACTGTGTTACATGTTTACAGGTGCATTCTGTATATAGTCACTGTGATACATGTTTACAGGTGCATTCTGTATATAGTCACTATGTTACATGTTTACAGGTGCATTCTGTATATAGTCACTGTTACACGTTTACAGGTGCATTCTGTATATAGTCACTGTGATACATGTTTACAGGTGCATTCTGTATATAGTCACTGTGTTACATGTTTACAGGTGCATTCTGTATATATAGTCACTGTGTTACATGTTTACAGGTGCATTCTGTATTTAGATATGTTAATAGGGAGCTCTTAAGTGACTTTAGACTGGGGGAAGATTTGATGGCGTCTGGGTGGTTAGTCCAGAATTGTGGTGCTCTGTAGGAAATGAGGATCGAGCCACTTTCTTTTTGTATTGTGGTATTGTAAATAAGGTGCAGGTCCTGGATCGGAGGTTATAGGATGAGGGAACTGCTGGGGGAAGCAGCCTATTCAGGTACCGAATGGTCACCATATTGCAACAAAAATGGAGTCGCAAAAGCAGTTATCGAACATTGGCAAAAAGTCCGGCATTAACGTCTTTGAATTCCATCAAACTGGAAAAAAACATAGCCAATAGGAAGTCTGATATTCTCCTAATAGGAAGTTAAATCAATAATAATGTATCATAATAAAAAACAGATACTTTAAAGAATTCTAAAAAGTCTTTTAAAAATTAAAAATCATCTTTTAAAAAATAGAAAAAAATACAAAAAGTATTTTAAAAACACACTAGAAAAGTATTTTAAAACTAAAAAAGCATAATTTGAAAAATAGAAAAAATACAAAAGTCCTTTAAAAACAATAATAAAAAAGTCTTCTAAAAATAAAAAACATCTTTAAAAAAAAATTGAAAAAAAGTCTTAAAAAATAATAAAAAAGATCTTTTAAAAATAAAAACATGTTTTAAAAAAATTGAAAAAAAATCAAAGTCTTTTAAAAAATAAAAATAATAAATGGTCTTAAAAAATTTAAAAGAGATATGATATAAATAATATTATAACCTATTAGATTCGCCTGTTTAAATCTGTTAAATTGAAATCACCGAAATCAAGTCATTTCGCTACATTTTCGTTACACTTTCGCATTCTGTGAATAGTTGAATCAATAGTGCTCTATGGGACAATTTCGGTGCCACCAAATTGAGGCAAAATGCTCCATATTTCCCCTGTATTTGGTAAAAATTCACCGTTCGGTGCAATTTGGTGGCAAATTCGGAGCTTGGTGAATAACCCTCTGTGATTTTATAGCTGTCTGTCATACCTACAGGAGAATCCAGAGGACGGGAGAGCCAGCATTTACAAATCCGTGATTATAAACACGTCCAAGGAAATGATGTGTTTCAGTGATTACCCCATCCCGGACGAATACCCAAATTACATGCATAATAGCAAAATCATGCAGTATTTCCGGATGTATGCAGTGAACTTCGACCTCCTAAAATACATCCGATATAAGGTACGGTCACATAGTGCTGCTTTATATACAATGTATACCTTGTAGAATGTTGGTAACGAGTAGTGAAGAGCCGAACACCCCCGTGTTCGGTTCGCATTCGAACTCGAACAATTTCAAAAGTTCGAGTTCGAACTCGAACACGAACCGAACTCAATGCAAGTCAATGGGACTCAAAATTAGATTTTTAAAGTGCCCTCCAAGAGGACATATATGCAAGATATTTGCCATAAAAGGTGTATGGGGGTCCGGGTAGTGCCCTGGGGGACAGGAAACAAGGACAAAAAGTAAAAAAAAAGTTTTTAAAGGAACAGTGAGTTTTCCATGAAATAAAGGTTAAGAATAAAAAAAGAAAAATTCCTTCAAATATCGTGCCTAGGAGGTCCCCATAACCTGCCCATGAAGTGGCGGATTTGTAGGATGTATAGAAACATTTAAAAACAAAAAGAATGACATTTCAAATGACGGTAAATGGTTTTCCTTTAATCTATTCATAAACTACTGCTTGGGGCGGCAGTCTGTATGAAAAGAGGAGACATTTTAGGACACGCAGAACAAGTTTAGTGATTTTTTTTGGCTAAATTATGGTGAAACTTATGCTGGCTTTGGATGAAAGTAACAATAGGTGCTTTAAGGCTAGGGTCAGACGAAAGCATTTTTCCCCGTGAACGTGAAAAAGTGCGTCCGAACGCATTGACGTATTTTTTCACGGAATCCGAAAAAAAACGGTCAGATGACACGCATTTTCGGGCGTGATTTTGTACGGATCGTCAATAAAATGGATCTTTTTGCGTCTGGACGTTATGTAGGCTGGACATTAGCAGTGTCTGACATCTCCTAATCTTGCAAACACGCCGCTATGCTGCAGCTGCGCACTCAGTACGTCAGTACTAGCGGTTCAGCGGTCTCAGAAAAATGCGTTCAAATGCCACTTGCGTTGCACGGCTGGACCTTTGTGCGACCGTACATCGTATATTGGCCATCATTGCCCGTCATCTGCTGCTAGTGCGGCCATAATTATGTGCGCCAGAACGCACGTTCAAAGTGCGCTGGTCTGACCCCAGCCTAAAATTGGGCCTTTAGTGTCGGCAACAGTGCCGTCACACCGTAACCCCTCTGTAGTATTAAAATGATATCAATCTGGTATAGGCGTCAGTGGCAGTGAGCCCAAATATTGTGCCTTTGGTGGCAGCAAGTGCCTTCACACCGTAAGTAACCCCTCTGTGGTATTGTGGAAGAGTGCAGGGTTGGACCCTGCGGTCCAATATTAAAATGATATGAATCTGGTATAGGTGTCAGTGGTAGTACACCCAAATATTAGGCCTTTGGTGCCAGCTAGTGTCTTCACAACGTAACCCCTCTGAGGTATTGTGGAAGAGTGCAGTGGTGGAGGTTTTGGTAATGCAGAAGAGATCCCCGATCTATTCCGTTACGTCAGCATCAGGGGATTGATAGCTGCTGATCCAGGACTGATTCATTTTTATAAATGTCAGCCGGTCTACAGAGTCGGTGGACAGACGCACTCTTTTGTCTGTGACAAAACCTCCAGCGGCACTGAACGTCCTTTCGGAAAGCACGCTGGATGAAGGGAACCTAGTAGCTGCATAGCATATTGGCTAAGTTCTTGCCAGTGATCCAATCTCAACACCCAGTAAGCCAGTGGATCAGCTGCTGGAAAGGTATCCAGGTCTGCCCTTGCCCCTAGGTAGTCCTGCACCATATGGTGAAGACGCTGGCAATGGGTGCCTACATTTGACGTCCCTGGGCGTCGAGGACTAAAAAAATTTAAAAATGCATCAGTCAAGCGGCCCCGGCCTTCACTGCTCTTCCTCTGATCATCCGCAGCTTCAGAAGCACGTGTGTCATCACTTGGTAACATACCAGTGCCTGGAAAGGTGTTACACAAGTGTCGCTTTAGAGCGTACTCAAGTTGTTTCATCCGGTCCTCCCTCTGTGCGGGCAAGATGAGCTCTGCAACTTTCCCCTTGTATCGTGGATCAAGAAGGCTTGCCAACCAGTAAGGATCCCTCTCCTTGATAGCACGAATCCTGAGGTCCTTTACCAGGCTTTGCAGGATAAGAGAGTCCATGCAGCGTAGGTTGGAGGTGGCATTAGCTTCCGAGTCTTCCTGGTCAATGATGATGACCGTATCGTGCACTTCCTCCTCCCAGCCACATACTAGTCCTTAGGTTTCTGGGCACACAAAACCCTCCCTTGAGGAATCCCCACCTTCAATGCCCCCAGTACTTAAATATTCCTCCTCCTCCCTTGACTCCTCTGTTCGATCAGGCACCCAGGTGGAGTCAGTGACCTCATCATCGTCATCACCCCCTATCTCGTCACTGGAGCCAACTTGGCAGTATGCTGCAACTGCTGGGGCAACATGAGTGCCAGTTATTTGTGTGTCACTGGCACCCCCTTCCTCTAGGTCCATTATACTCCCTTCCTCAACCTCAGAGTTTGAATCAGAGCACTGTACTTGCTAGACATTCTCAAGCAGCATGTCACTGTCAAACAATTCAGCTGACTCCTCCGTGTGTGATAGCGAGGCTACGGCAGGAGTAGCTGTGCACATGGAGGCTGAATTAGTTGTTTTGGCAGCTGAGGTAGACTGTAAACCACTACAAGCCTGGCTGGCAGAGGACTCGGAGGATGAGGATGGCCTGGTTAGCCAATCCACCAAATCTTCTGTATGTTGCTGCTGCTTAAGACGGCCAGCACCAGTTAGAAAGGACAAGCGTGGCCCTGCAGAGGATGCACCACGTCCACGACGACCAGAGGCACAGCCTCCCGACACAGAGGCTGCTTGCCCTCTTATCTGTGTCTGGGAGCGTCTGCCTTTCCTTTTTGGTCTTTCTGACATGGTGAGTGATATGTAGATTAAAGATATACAGAACTCTGATTCAACTCTGTTATAAAAATTGGAGATATGCTGCAGAACTCTGATTCAACTCTGGTATAAAGATTAAAGATTTCCAGAACTCTGGTATAACTCAGTGAGACACCCTGATAGCTGGCAGCCAGTGACAAGACACAGATTACAATTCCCAGAAACCACCTATAAATCAGTGAGACCCTCTGATGGGTTGCAGTGACAAGACACAGGTTATAATTCCCAGATAGCTGCTACAAGTCTGTGAGACCCCCTGATGGGTGGCAGTGACAAGACACAAATTACAATTCTCAGGAACCTCCTATAAATCATTGAGACCCCCTGATGGGTGGCAGTGACAAGACACAGATTACAATTCCCAGATATCTTGTAGAAGTGAGACCCCCCCCAATAGCTGCTGGCAGTGAGAACACACAGTTTACAACAATTCCCAGATATCTTGTAGAAGTGAGACCCCCCCCCCCATAGCTGCTGGCGGTGAAAACGCACAGATTATAACAATTCCCAGATATTTTGTATAAGTGAGACCCCCCCCAATAGCTGCTGGCACTGAGAACACACACTAACAGAACAATCTCTCAAAAAACACGTGCTGAAGGCTGTGTGAAGCCTTATATAGTGTGTCGCGGGACTTAGTTCTGTGAGCCCATGATTGGGCAAAATTTGCCCAATCAGGACTCTGAGCCGTGATTGGCATAGTCTTGCACCTGACCTGTGGTCAGGTGCAAGGCTGTAGCCAATTACGAGCTTCAGGCCAGTCCATTGTGGTGCATTGTGGGGGATCTCGAACCGAACACGCGGAAATGTTCGGAGTTCGCGAACAGCCGAACGGCCGATGTTCGATCCGAACTCCGAACAGATCAAACCGAACAGCTCATCCCTAGTAACGAGTCCCTATGCATTATTCTACATATTCCACCGCTACTTGTAACTACTACAATACATTCTAGAACCTATTAGGTGCATCGGTGTAGGAACCCCAATAAATCTAGGGGGGTAGCCTTCTCACTGTAAGACGTGCAAAAAGACGAGTCAAGTTGAGCAGGAATGCATGGGAATACAGTTCCTGTGCTGTTTTTGCAGAGGGAACTGAGTTCCCATTGGTCCCACACTCTATAAAAGCTTTTTTTCAAGTGTTCAATCATATGTTTCCTTGTAAAGTCACAGTAAATACGGGAGTATGAGTGAGTGTGTAAGTGTGTTTGAATGAGTGTGAGTATGCATGAGTGTGAGTACATGAGTGTGCATGTGGTTAGAATTGAGTATGATTGTGTGAATGTGAGCGTATGAGAGTGAGTGTGACTGGGTTTGTGTGAGTATGTAAAAATGAGTGAGTGTGTGAGTGATTGTGGGTAACTGAACTCTCACAGTTACGGACCATCAGCTCAAGGTGTCAGTTAAAATATGAACTGGGCTCTCAGAGATTTCCTCATCTCAATGAAAGTCCATGAGGAATTTTGGAAGCCCCCTACAGAAAATCCGTAAGTCAGGCAAAGCTATCCAGAGTTCACTCGCTGTGCTCATGTCTGCTCTAAAACGTATGTACAACCATAAATGAATAATGGAGGTGACCCTTGGCTCCCCCAGATTTTGTGGATCTACATTTGCCATGATGTTCAGTCATTCCAATAAGTGAGCATCGCAGGGGTGTGGACCTGAGTCCCATGACTTGGACTTGACTTGGTCTCGAGACACAAATTTGATGACTTGTAAGTAACTCGACTCAACATATTCATAGAAGACTTGTGTCTCGACTTTGATAGCAGTGACTCGAGACTTGACTATGTCCTATGACTCGGAAAGTCATTTTACCTTCCAAAACCAGAGCTCTGAGACAGGATCAATCTAGGCTGGATCCTGGATAATGCCAAACAATCCAATATTTTTAAAATACCTAATTAATTCTTTTTTGTTGTTGTTGTTGTTTTATAACACCCTAAGATATTTATTTATGGTAAAATCATAATGTCATGTCGGTAATTAAAAAATGATTGTTCCATTGTTGACGCTAACATGGAGACGTTAAGCAGGATAATGTGCACTTGCAGATTTTTCCCTTACCGTCTCCATGTTAATGTCGTATTCTGGGGAAGGTAATATCTCAGGTTCAACATCTCACCCCGGAACGCAGCGCTAACGTCCCTGATACCTGCAGTACCACTTCCGCGCCACCAAGAGTATCACTTGCTGGAGTTTATAGGACTTAATGGAGGCTTGCGCTTCCGGGTCACAAGCTCACTCTCGCAAGATCGTGCAGCACCGTGGAGTGATAGCGGAGGAAAACTAGGAACTGTTTGTTTCCAGTCTCACTCTGCTCCCGGTGAGAAGAAACTGAGGATCAGGCCACCCTTTTCACCGCAGGATGAGAGCTGAGTATTTGACTCGGGACTTGCCTGTCTTGATTCCGTACTTAACTTGGAGCTTGACTTGGACTTCCCTGTCTTGACTCAGGACTTGACTCAGGACTTGCCGGTCTTCACTTGGGACTTGGCTCAGGATTTGCCTGCCATGGCTTGGAAGTTGCCTGTCTTGACTTGGGACTTGACACAGGACTTGCCTGTCTTGGCTTGGAAGTTGCCTGTCTTGACTTAGGACTTGCCTGTCTTGACTTGGAACTTGACACAGGACTTGCCTGTCTTGGCTTGGAAGTTGCCTGTCTTGACTTAGGACTTGCCTGTCTTGACTTGGAACTTGACGTAGGACTTGCTTTTCTTGACTCGGGACTTGCCTTCAATGATTTGAGACTTGACTCAGGACTTGCCTGTCTTGACTCAGGACTTGACTTGAGACTTGCCTGTCTTCATTCAGGACTTGACTCCAGACTTGCCTGTTGAATGACTAAATCATGAGGTAGAAGTTTTATCCCTCCAGATTTTTTGGAACTGCACTTCCCATAAGGCTTAGCCAATCAAATGAGTACCCGAGCATCATGGGAAATGCAGTTTCAAAATGTCTGGAGGGCCAAGGTTGCTGACCCCTGGTCTAAACCAAATAAAGTCCTGGGATCAAACGTCAGAGGCAGATGAATGGACGTCTTTATAAATGTGATTTTGCAACAAGGATAGGAAACAGTGCAATGTATTACCTTTCTACAGGACTTTCTCACACCCTAAAATGCAAATATTACATCTAGTTGATTATTGGATTAAAAAAAGAATTATAATTAAAGTCATTGTGCACAAAAAGTTTTGAAAGAGAACTGAATAATTGAACGGGTGTGTCTGCTGGTCAGGCTCTGTTTAAAGAAGATAATTCCGCTCGCTGAAAAGGGATTAATCTCATATTCTGTCTCAAATGCCAAAGCCCAAGTATAACGAGTAAAAGTAGAAGACACAGAAGGCCCTGCAGGCTGAATTTCGTAAATACCTGCAACAAAACCAATCCCAGCAAGAGCACCTCTCCAGTAAATGTCCTTGGGCAAGACACCTAACGGTACATACTCGCCACCCAGGACATATTTGATAATGAGAGAAATCTCAATGTATCCTTCCTGGTAAAAAATACTTTCTCAAAAAAAAAAATCATTCATAAATACTTAGGTATTTGCGATCAGTAGCTTGTGTGTGCATGTCTTCCCCTCTCCAGTCTGAAGCCAGCACCTATAGCTGGCAAACATACATTTGCCCACTTGGCCCTAGGGGTGGATCCAGACACAAGTTTCAGAAGGGGCACGCTATCAATTTTGGGTAAGAGCCCGTGTTTGGTTGCAGTAACAGTGACAGGCATAGCGGGTGCTGGATCGCCGGCTGCACTTGCTACACTCACTCTTCCCAGAACATTGCCGCGCAGGGTCTGTCCTCCTGTTGCTCAGGTGACACCAGACAAACCCCACACAGAAATGATCCTCAGTGAGAAATAAGAAAGGGAGTTATTGCAGCTGCAATGTTTGCTTTAATGTTGAAAAGTAGACAATGCCTCTGCTTTACAACAGACAATACACTTGTTTTCATTCTATTTGTTTTGTACATTTTCATGGAAATGTTTGGCATCAGCAGACTATGGCCTTTCCAATGACACCTAACTTGACCTTATGGGGGTTTATGGATCCAGAGATAGAGGGGTCCAAAGGGCCCCTGTATCTCCTATAATGGGATTGCAGCTCGGAGGCCATCCATGCCCCCTGTCCCCCCCCCCGAACCATCTTTTGTTTGCCTAATGGCCTTTCTGACCTGGCATAATGTCTCTAGTTCTACATGATTGTGGGATCAGAAAAGATATCCAGATATTTCAACCACAGGTTGCAGCAGAAAGTGGTTTCACTCCCGTCTATCAGAGTGTAAAGGGACACTCTGCTCATCCTGACCACTTCATAGTATTAAAGTGGTCAGTATGTGAGGAGTGCCCCCCTTCCGCCACCCCAGCTCCACTGATCTGGTGAAAATGCTGGGTGAAGTGGAGGAGTTTCCCTTGCGTGTCACCGGCATGCGCAGCTCCTTCCCATCGCTCTGCGCTGGCGGTAGGGAACCTGCATACATAAAGTGCACAAGTCCAGTAGCGCTGCACAATTTGCGGCTCCTGGGCTACGCAAGTTATGTAGCAGCCCAGATTGCGCTGAAAAACCTCAGAGACTTACGGATTCACGAGTCCCTGAGCCGAAGAGGAGGGGCAGCGCCCGGCAAGGGACAAAGAGTGAGTAAAGTCACCCCCAAAAAGGAAAAAAAAAAAGAATAGAAGCTGTTGGCAACTTCTGCCCAATTATTTACCGGGCAAATGAGAGAACTCTATTTTTCAATACAGTGTCCCTTTAAATATAAGAACATGAATAGGGGTTCGGCGTGACCATTCAGACGTCCACAGCCCCCACTTACTCACTTTTACCAAAGCTATCAGACACTGCTAAACCTTTTGCCAGTTTGCGCACTTTGTCCATGGAGCATCCATGTAATACCCAGCAAGCGAATGTGGGGTACCCCTATCAAGAGGGATATAGTGGGGGACCCGTGATGGAGCGAGGACCCCCTGTAGTATCAGCAAACCATGAAAAAATGAAATACCAAGCCATCTGTGCCAAAGGTGCCGCCCCTCATCTACATAACGTAACACAAACATAATAAACGATATAATAACAATGATTGCGCAGCGTCCCTTTAAATCTGGGAAAGTGGTTTTCTGTTGGCTGCACATGTTCCTGGAAGAACTTTCATTTCTTTTGCATCTGTTTCTGATTTCCCCAGCGGTTCTGGTTCTGCTCTGTCCGGTCTCATTCCTGTTTTGACATTTCTTAGTTATATTTTTTCTACATGTTATATAAGCCATGAGAAGCGATAACGATGAATGGGTCCAATGTTCTCCTACATCACGCGCAGATTCAGTTTCTTGCTGGCAGATAGTATCTCGTTGTGCTGTTCTTATTTTTTGCTTTGCTTTTTTTTATTTTATTTTAATTTATTTTACTGGGCCATATCATACCCAGGACGCTAAGCACGGGTACAGCATAACAGCTACAGCACGTGCTTCATTTTAACTCGTCCTTTTCCATCTGTTCGATGTTGCGCCAGGTTAGGCAGCCGGCACACGAGCATACTATACTGCGTCCATTACGGACGCACTTTTTCACGGGAGATATTGTGAGCACTGCATAAAGTGCGTCCGTAATGTCTGATGTCTCCACACCCTAGGCA
Organism: Leptobrachium leishanense; assembly: GCA_009667805.1. NCBI lineage: Eukaryota > Metazoa > Chordata > Amphibia > Anura > Megophryidae > Leptobrachium > Leptobrachium leishanense. The sequence goes on along the minus strand of CM019070.1, from coordinate 153,439,144 downwards.
AATACATGGCAGCGTTGTTTCTGCGTCCGTTTAGCTTTTTAACGTTGATGTTATTTTTGCGTCCGTGGCTTTATGCTTTGCCCGTCCGTGAACAAGTGCGCAGGGGCTACGTGTGGTGTGTTTAATGGACTTTTATAAAGCTACGACGGACGTCAAACAGTACGGTCAGACGGACGCAAAATGTTTGCTAGTGTGCCGCCAGCCTTAACGTACATGAACGTCTCCTATACTTTGTATGCGAGACGTTAATGTGTCCTGAGCAGATGGAGACTATACCAGCCAGCTCGCTCTCAATCTGCACATGAAACCCAAATTAATTACACAGGCCGGCGTTAAGTGATTTCACTTCTGCACAATCACTTACAACATAAATCTAAACCTACCAAAAAATCCTTTACTAACATCAGATCCCTCCGTGGCGAGAGCGGCTCAATCCACCCCTTCCTCGCTCCACCACTTTCTTATTCCACCACTTCCTCGCTCCACCACTTCCTCGCTCCACCACTTCCTCGTTCCATCACTTCCTCGCTCTACCACTTCCTCGCTCCACCACTTTCTGGCTCCACCACTTCCTCGCTCCACCACTTCCTCGCTCCACCACTTCCTCGCTCTACCACTTCCTCGCTCCACCACTTCCTCGCTCCACCACTTCCTCGCTCCACCACTTCCTCGCTCCACCACTTTCTCGCTCCACCACTTTCTGGCTCCACCACTTCCTCGCTCCACCACTTTCTGGCTCCACCACTTTCTCGCTCCACCACTTTCTGGCTCTACCACTTTCTTGCTCCACCATTTTCTGGGTCCACCATTTTCTGGCTCCACCACTTTCTGGCTCTACCACTTTCTTGCTGCACCATTTTCTGGCTCCACCACTTCCTCGCTCCACCACTTTCTGGCTCCACCACTTCCTCGCTCCACCACTTTCTGGCTCCACCACTTCCTCGCTCCACCACTTCCTCGTTCCACCACTTCCTCGTTCCATCACTTCCTCGCTCTACCACTTCCTCGCTCCACCACTTTCTGGCTCCACCACTTCCTCGCTCCACCACTTTCTGGCTCTACCACTTTCTGGGTCCACCATTTTCTGGCTCCACCATTTTCTGGCTCCAAAAATTTCTGGCTCACCACTTCCTCGCTCCACCACTTCTTCGTTCCACCACTTTCTGGCTCACCACTTCCTCGCTCCACCACTTCTTCGTTCCACCACTTCCTCGCTCCACCACTTCCTCGCTCCACCGCTTCCTCGCTCCACCGCTTTCTGGCTCCACCACTTTCTGGCTCCACCACTTCCTCGCTCCACCACTTCCTCGCTTCGTGGGCAGATGTACACTGATAATAAATATTTTTCAGCATTCCTCCACATATCTCTCCGCCGCCCCAGTCAGATCTCACTCGCTCCTGTCTCCCTGGAGTCCTATGGACTCCTGGAGCTGATAGCAGTGGCGGCGCTCAGCGTCTCTCACTCCATCCCTCGCTCCCTCCTGGATAGTTATATTAGTTATTTAACAGCGGAGCAGAAGCCAAGATATTGTTTATTCAGTATCCTGATCATGCCTCGTATCCAGAGCTTAAAGTTCACTGAATTACAAGCCAGAAAAAACAAAACAGGGGAAGGAAAAGTAAATGTTCTGCCAGTTCCAGTTTTTCCAGGTTTTTGGCATACAGTAACATAAAGCCTCAGATGTGCTTAGAAAACAAAAATCTGTGCACGCGGGAGACAAAGGTATTGTAGGGTCACTCTACTCATCCCAAGTACCACTTTAATGTTTTAAAGCCCCCTTCCAGGTCCCCCGATCTGGCAAAACGTGGGGTGAAGTGGAGACGTTTCCCCCTCCCTTCCAGCTTCACCAGCAGTCAGGATTTTTAAATTTCCCGTCTGCCGGTCACCAGATCGGTCACTAGTGACACCCGTAAGCAGAGATCATGCCGACGTCACCCTCTCTGACACCGATTACCATCACGGATATTATAAGGGTGCTTAGGTGTATATAGGCATATACAGTCAGGTCCAGAAATATTGGGACATCGACACAATTGTAAAATCTTTGGCTCTATACACCACCACAATGGAGTTGGAATGAAACAAACACAATGTGCTTTAACTGCAGACTGTCAGCTTTAATTTGAGGGTATGTACATCCAACTCAGGTGAACGGTGTAGGATTTACAGCAGTTTGCAGATGTGCCCCCACTTGTTAAGGGACCAAAAGTAATGGGACAATTGGCTTCTCAGCTGTTCCATGGTCAGGTGTGTGATATTCCCTCATTACCCCAATTACAATGTGCAGATAAAAGGCCCAGAGTTCATTTCAAGTGTGCTATTTGCATTTGCAATCTGTTGCTGTCAACTCTCAAGATGAGATCCAAAGAGCTGTCACTATCAGTGAAGCAAACCATCATTAGGCTGAAGAAACAAAACAAACCCATCAGAGAGATAGCAAGAACATTAGGCGTGGCCAAAACAACTGTTTGGAACATTCTCAAAAAGAAGGAATGCACCGGTGAGCTCAGCAACACCAAAAGACCCGGGAGACCACGGAAAACAACTGTGGTGGATGACTGAAGAATTCTTTCCCTGGTGAAGAAAACACCCTTCACAACAGTTGGCCAGATCAAGAACACTCTCCAGGAGGTAGGTGTATGTGTGTCAAAGTCAAAAATCAAGAGATGACTTCACCAGAGTAAATACAGAGGGTTCACCACAAGATGTAAACCATTGGTGAGCCTCAAAAACAGGAAGGCCAGATTAGAGTTTGCCAAACAACACCTGGAACAAGATCCTATGGACAGATGAGACCAAGATCAACTTATACCAGAGTGATGGGAACAGAAGAGTCATGGAGAAGGAAAGGAACTGCTCATGATCCTAAGCATACCACCTGATCAGTGAAGCATGGTGGTGGTAGTGTCATGGCGTGGGCATGTATGGCTGCCAATGGAACTGGTTCTCTTGTATTTATTGATGATGTGACGCTGACAAAAGCAGCAGGATGAATTCTGAAGTGTTTCGAGCAATATTATCTGCTCACATTCAGCCAAATGCTGCCGAACTCATTGGACGGCGCTTCACAGTGCAGATGGACAATGACCCAAAGCATACTGCAAAAGCAACCAAAGAGTTTTTGAAGGGACAGAAGTGGAATGTTATGCAATGGCCAAGTCAATCACCTGACCTGAATCCCATTGAGCATGCATTTCACTTGCTGAAGACAAAACTGAAGAGAAAATGCCCCAAGAACAAGCAGGAACTGAAGACAGTTGCAGTAGAGGCCTGGCAGAGCATCACCAGGGATGAAACCCAGTGTCTGGTGATGTCTATGCGTTCCAGACTTCAGGCTGTGATTGACAGCAAAGGATTTGTAACCAAGTATTAAGAAGGGAAAGTTTGATTTATGATTATTATTCTGTCCCATTACCTTTGGTCCCTTAACAAGTGGGAGGCACATCTGCAAACTGCTGTAAGTCCTACACCGTTCACCTGAGTTGGATGTACATACCCTCAAATTAAAGCTGACAGTCTGCAGTTAAAGCACATTGTGTTTGTTTCATTCCAACTCCATTGTGGTGGTGTATAGAGCCAAAGATGTTACAATTGTGTCCATGTCCCAATATTTCTGGACCTGACTGTATACTGTATATAGGGGTTTATTGTTATGTATACATATACAGGGATGAGTATAGGAGTGTGTATAAATATGTGTATATACAGTATTTGGGAGGGCATGTACAGTATACAGGGATATATATATATATATATATATATATATGGGTGTTTAAATATAGCTTGGGACTGCTGGGTCTAAAATTCCGAGGCCTGTCTTTTGTCGCAGTCTGAGCCTGGTTATAAGTAATGAAGAAAGGGATATAACATGTAACAGCCGCCAGACATGCTGTAATGACCTCTGGTTTATATAACATAAGCAAACATGCAGGGCACCGCAGTGTCTCGTGTTACTGGAATGTGTAATAAAGGTTACACATTATCTTGAAGTATCTGCATGTTTGTTCTTCGTTTTATTGGTTTCATAAACTCGCTTTAAAAGTTCAGGAATATTTTGTAGGTTTAAGAATCCAAGAACAACCATATAGTAATCCAAAACAAAATGTGCATGGATTGCTAATAGAGGGGATGTGGGTCCCCAATAATACACAATTTATTTTGAGTGTAAATAATCAAACTCACATATAAACAAACTAAAAAAAAACACATAAATTGGAGTATATTGTATGTGTGTGTATGTAATGATAGGTGGAGACTCTTAGAAACCAATATAATGGCGCTGAAGTTCATACAAAGCAGAAATAGTTTTAAAAAACCTGTGCATAGACTCATTATTCCCAAAGGGAACCACAAAAAACAACCAGAAACAGACAGGGGATTTGAAGGCACACCCAAACAGTTAAAAACATATAAACATCAGGACACACGCAACGCGTTTCGCCTGCGTGGTAGGCTTTTTCCCGGTGGGCCGCAGCATCTGAGGCCGAGCACTCTGACTCATCACTGAGGGAGCGATTAATATGGTCTGCAGCAGGAAGAGGTGCATAGTGAACACTCTAACACCAGGGAGCACATTTTAACCCCTTGCCGTGCCACCACCCTGGTAGTCACTCCCTGTAATATAAAGGGACCAGAAGTGGAGGGAAAATGTTTTATTTATAAGGAGTTAACAGAAAAGGGCAGCTGAGGGGGGGGCCCCACCAGTGCTTTACTAAGGGGCCCCAAGATTTTCGATGGCAGCTCTGCTTCTGTTCCAGCTAGGCGCCCAGGGTGGATTTATGCTGATTAGTGTTTACTTAATGGATATCTCCCTGAAATGCTGTTTATTTACAGAAATCTAACAGGACATGTAACAATAGCATTTTTTAAAATGAAAAAGAAAACAATAGATGTGACAAAACGTTTATAGCGGTTTCTGTCGTCTTTACGTGTTTAGACCTCTGTGTGCAGTGTAAAGAGACATCCGGATTTTGCTACTACAGGACAATGGGACGTTGTGACGGAATGTGATGGGAAGAAGGAATCACACGTGTTTGACGGCATCCTGGTGTGTAGCGGACATCACACATTCCCGCACTTACCTCTACATTCCTTTAAAGGTAGGAAACGCATGAAGACATGGTTGCAAGCGCTTAGTTCTCGTTATTGTTGCAAAACAGAGAATGTTCCTCTGTATCACACCTGGACTAGGACAAAAAATAGGCCCGGGCATTTTACATTGAGAGGCTCACTTTTTCTATGCTGTTAAACATAAACACACACATACGGCATATATAAGCGCACCCTATAATATACCTATACATGCACCCTATAATATACCTATTATTATTATGCCTAATATACCTATAACCCCATAATATAACTATACACTCATATAACCCCTAATATATATTTATACATACACCTAAACATTCCTTATAATAGATCTATAATCCATATATACACCTAAACACTCCTATAACATACCTACATTTACACCTGTACTCCCCTAAATATACATATATATATATATATATATATATATACACGCTTATACACCCATACTATACCTATATGTACACCAATATACCCCTATAATATACGCTCTCTACACCCCTATAATATACTTGTCCTGTATGGATGCCTATACACCCCTATAATATAATATACCTATATGTGCACATATATGCCCCTATAATTCACAGATATGTACGCCTATACACCCCAATAATACACCTATATTTATGCCTATACACCCCAATAATATACCTATATGTACGCATATACACCCCAATATTTATACCATATGTACGCCTATATACTCCTATAATACACCGATATGTACACCTATAACCCCATATTACACATATTCCTATACACCCTATAATATATATATATATATACACCTAAACAACCAGATACCATTCCTATAACCCAATAATATACCTGTATGTACACCCATAGACCCCTATATGTACACCTATGCACCCCTATAATACATCTATATGAATGCCTATACACCCCTATAATATACCTATATGTACACCCATATACCTCTATAATAACCCCATATACACATAATCCTATACATCCTATAATATACATATATATAAATACACCCAAAAAACCCAATAATATACTTATAACCCCAATAAAATACCTATATGTACACCTATATACCCCTAAAATAACCTGTTCACCCCATACACACCTATAACTCCATGACACACCTATACCCCAACATACCTATATACCCCTATTAAACCCTTATGCACCTTAGCTATAACCAATCCTCTAATACACCTATACACCCCTATAATATACCTAAACTCCCGTAAACATATACCTAAACACCCTTTACATATACTTAGTTGCTCCAATGATCAGGTAATGATTAGCGTCACAGCCAGCACATGTTGGGGCAGTGTTTGACGTGTGTGTGTGTGTGGGGGCCAGGGTGACGCTTTGTTGTAAGGGGTTCTTGGGACTTCTTGTGTAATAAAATCATTAAATTACCCCTTAACCCCATAATCCTTATAGACACATGTACAAACACTAACAGACACACAACTCCACCTCTCTCACCCATCACCGACATTACAATGCATTTATTATTATCATCGTTTATGCATCGCCAACAGATTCCGCAGCGCTTTACAATTTAGACTGAATACGCTGTATGTGATGGACACTGAGCTCCCTCTACTGGTGAGTCCCGCTATACCACTGAGCCGGGCGACAGGCCTCGGACAGGAGACTTTTAATTATTATAACAATTAATTTTTTTGTAGTGGTTTATTTTTTTTATTTTTTTTTACAAAAAGTTGTTTTAATATCGTTTTGAAAGTCCACGGCGGGTGCAACATTTCGCTTTAGAGTCTGTGTTCGTCAGAGAGTGATCTTCCCGTTCATCGATAAAAACAAAAAACTTCACATTTAGAATTGAAAAAAACCCATTAATGAAACATTTTATATTCCACGGATAAACGTGTTAGAGAGCGTCAAACGCCACGCAGGTAAACACGCGGGATCTTTTCCGCTGAACCGTCTGTTATGTCGTCTCTCGGTAGGTATTGAGAAGTTCAAAGGTCAATATTTCCACAGTCGAGAATACAAGAACCCCCAGGCCTTCCACGACAAAAGGATCATAGTGATCGGGATTGGAAACTCCGGGGGTGATCTGGCGGTGGAACTCAGCTCGGTCGCAAAACAGGTAACGTTTATGCACCCAGAGTGCAACTCGTCTTGGATTGCATGAAGGATTAACCACCGTTAATCCATGTGATTAGGAGTTTGAGTTTAACGCTGGTTTGACCACCGTGAAATGGTGCAGCCGTCAGTACTTTGCCACCGACAAAAATGGTAAAGCAGCCGCTCTCTGGGACTTCGAGCTCTCGCAAGATGGCGGCTGGAGGTCCCAGCTAGCAGCCGCGTTACAACCTCTGCCGGCGGTCACTCACTGGAACACGGCCAGCCAGAGGGGCCTGGCATAATGCTGTTAGAGATGCGGCCTGCCGGCACCCGGGCCACGTGGTCAGCCGGAGTAGAAGACTAGCGGATGCTCTTAATGCATTCTGCTAGCAGCCCCAGTTCCTGCAGATACCGGAGCAGTGATGGCTTCCAGTATCGGTTGAGGTATCGGGGCATTTGCTCAAGTATCCAGTACTTATGCGAGTGCCTGTATCGGCACTGACACCATTACTAGTATCGGTATTGGTCTATCCCTATCATTTACCCATTCTCTCCAATCGTAGGTCTACCTCAGCACCAGGAGGGGAGCATGGGTGGTAAACCGTGTGGCAGATGAAGGTTTCCCGCTGGATGTGGTCATCTATAGTCGCTTCAAGCTGTTTATTAAGCAGTTCATGACCACAGAAATGATAAACAGCTGGGCAGAGAAAAAGATGAACGCGCGCTTCAACCACGAGAACTATGGGATGAAGCCCAAACACAGGTATACTATGCGATTTCTCCTATCAGAAGGAGCTGCAGTCTCTCGCTTAGTTGTAGCGTCCATGCTTCAGGTACCAGTTGGTTTCCACGCTACGGCTCGGCTTGGAATAGTGCAGGAACTGAGAACATTTCAAACATTTTTAGCCGTCTGAACACTGTGATAATGCCATGATAATGCAATTTGTCTTGATTCGTTATACCTTCATATGCAACTACAGGATCACCCACCAACACCCAACCTTAAACGACGACCTGCCGAACCGTATCATTTCTGGAAAAGTGCTCATGAAATGCAACGTGAAAGAGTTCACAGAGACAGATGCCATTTTCGAAGATGGAACGGTGGAAAAGGACATCGACGCTGTATTTTTTGCCACCGGATACAGTTTCTCCTTCCCTTTCTTTGACGATGAAGTCCTCAAGGTGGAAAACAACAAGATCCCGTTGTATAAGTTCGTCTTTCCTCCTCTTCTGGAGAAGCCGACGGTGGCATTCATTGGCCTCGTTCAGCCCATTGGGGCCATAATGCCCATTGCAGAACTTCAGGCTCGGTGGGCCACCAGAGTCTTCAAAGGTCAGAAAGCACGTTTCAGTTTGTATCGACCTCAATGAGCTGCTCTATGCCAACCTTAAGCATAATGTACATTATACAGCAAAATATCAAGGTAGAGGACGTTATACCGGTGAATATGTCAGGTTCTTGTCTTCTTCTCTGGTCCCTCACCATAGATTATCAACCCAAATGTGAGGGGAAATTCCAAAAACTTACACTTTCTCTTAAAAAATAAAGACTCAGACCTGAAATGTTCTACATGAACACCATACTTACCTAGCTGCCATCTTAACAAATGCGACTCAAGCTTTTCCTGTTGTAAGTTGACTGTAAAAGTGGAACTTTCAGGGATTTGGAGCATTATTTGACAACGTAAGTTGTAAGTGTAAGAAATAAGCTGTACGAAATGTCTATATATGTATATGTACCTTGTAATGTGCTCTGGAGATCATTTTTTTGGTCTAGGACCATCCTGAGCTGAGATATTGTGGTTTACGGTCACCAGCAACCATTGTGTCACCAAAATATAACGTGCGCCATGACACAAAAAAATGTATTGCTTGTGCCAGATCGGACGGATCCCTCTATATTTTATTTTTATTTATTTATTTATAAAGGATTTTACCAGGAAGGATACATTGAGATTTCTCTCGTTTTCAAGTATGTCCTGGGTTCAAGAACATTGAGTGGTTACAGAAATACAAAGTAATAAAATGCAAGATATTAACACAAAACAAATATACAGATTAACAGAAAATAAATATGTAGGAAATATAGTCACTGAGTTACATGTTTACAGGTGCATTCTGTATATAGTCATTATGTTACATGTTTACAGGTGCATTCTGTATTGAGGTATGTTAGTAAGGAGCTCTTGAGTGACTTAAGACTGGGGGAAGATTTGATGGCGTCTGGGAGGTTATTCCATATTTGCGGTGCTCTGTAGGAAAATAAGGATCGAGACACTTTCTTTTTGTATTGTGGTATTGCAAGTAAGGTGCTGGTCCTGGATCGGAGGTTATAGGACGAGGGAACTGCTGGGGGAAGCAGTCTATTCAGGTAGGGTGGTAGCTTCCCAGAAAAGCTCGTTGGAAAGTTGAAGGGTGCGTCTAGATTCCAGTGACGGCCAGTTTAGTTCTTTTAACATGTCACAATGGTGGGTCATGTAGTTACATTGTAGCACAAAGCGGCAGAATGAGTTATACAATGTAGTAAGTTTCTGGAGGTGTGTTTGCGGGGCGGCTGCATACACTACATCTCCGTATTCAATAGCCAGATTGTTGTACAATCTGCTTTCTTACCGCGGGGCTCAGGCAGGATTTGTTTCTATGCTGACTGTATTGCTTGTGCCAGGTCGGACGGGTCCCTCTATATGCTGAATGTATTGCTTGTGCCAGGACCCTCGGTGCATTCACATCTGATTGTGACGTGACTTTTCTGATTTTAGGACTGAACAAACTACCTTCGAAAGAGAACATGCTGGCTGATATAGCCATGAAGAGAAGAGAGATGGAAAGCCGGTAAGCCATTCATCACACGTCTCCTCTAGACAACCCTCATGATTTTAGAGGTTTTCTCACTTCACTATGTTACAGGACACGCAGACGCTCTATGGCTACATGTAACGAGTGGTTTATATCTTGGTAAAATCAGTGCACACAAGGTTTCATGGACTCCTCTCATTCCACATCTCAACGTATTTTGTGATGGTTAAGTTTTACCTAGAACTGGAGAAGCCTCGTTACATGTTTAATTAATTGATTGATTGAGTGGCTGATAAACATTTTTTAACATTTAAAAGGGGACACTACAGCTTACATAAACTAAACTATATTACAATACAAACAAAATATATTATAAAGCACATTATAAAACACACAATGCTGCTTTTTTCTTTGAACTAATTGCTGTATTTTTCCCATGATGCAACATTTACCAAAATCTGTGCAAAATGCTTTACTTTACTGCTGTGGTTTTTCTGATCTACATTATTTAACAGTTAATGAGCTAGAGGAGGGAATATTTATGTAAAACTGCAGGAGGTCTGTTTTTCTCCAGGCTGTGATGAGAGAAGGCAGCTGAATGAGATAGGACAGGGCGCTTAAAAGGCTTCTAATCTACCCCCTGGTGATGTCCTTTGAATACATCCCACACAACACAATGATGTGAGTCAGTGACTGACCCATTTACTCCATTCTATGGCCAAAACCACACAGTGAGGAGCAAGTGATGGAAAGATACTGTGGGGGGGCAGTTTACAACACAAAATATCACACAATGGATGCGCCCAGTGACACATATAGAGGAAAATATCACACAATGGATGCACCCAGTGACACATATAGAGGAAAATATCACACAATGGATGCACCCAGTGACACATATAGAGGAAAATATCACACAATGGATGCGCCCAGTGACACATATAGAGGAAAATATCACACAATGGATGCGCCCAGTGACACATATAGAGGAAAATATCACACAATGGATGCGCCCAGTGACACATATAGAGGAAAATATCACACAATGGATGCGCCCAGTGACACATATAGAGTAAAGAGTATAGAGTATTTTCTTAACTAAACATACAAGAGAAAAACAAATCACATGTATGATTTCAGCAACATCAAATAACCACAATAAAGCGTATAATTTTTTGGTGGTGGTGGGCCTTTAACCCCTTCACTTTCAAGATTGAGATATCTCGGGCTTCAAAAGCGCCATCAGGTGCCCCATATCAAGTTATTTCGATCTGCAGCTCTGCAACCCAAAAGCAAATGACATTTTTTTTGCTGCAAACTTTGTTTGCTTTTGGGCTGCAGAAGGTGCCCCAATGTTTTAGCCCTGTGGGCACTGTGTAAAATTGGCTGAAGAATGACCTGACATCGGACGCTCAGGAGCCGATGCAAGGAACACGAGCTGCAACTATAAGGGCTATAACTCAATTTGGCCAGTAGATGGTGCCATCTACTGGCCAAATATGTTATTACAGTAAGAAATACAATGGGAATATGCCCAAATATGTTTTACAGTATAATTATATTAAAAAAAACAAAACAAAAAAAACACCACTTGTTTCTGGCAATGGTTTTATGGAAAATCACTTGGAAGTGAATCTCAGGGGCGGACTGACCCATCGGGCACTCGGGCACTGCCCGAGGGCCCGCGGGTCACTAGGGGCCCGGTTTGGGGCGACACTGTGGGCCCCCGCCGGTTTCCTCCATTCATAGCCGAAATTAAAATGCAGCCAGCGGCGCACTTGGAAGATGCTGCGGTGGCGCCTGCGCCGTCCCCTCACGTGACGTGTCACGTGAGGGGCAGCGCTAGTGCAACGTGCCTGCTCCAGTTGACTGGGATGCAGGCACGCTGCAGGTGCCACCGCAGCATCTTCCAAGTGCGCCGCTGGCTGCATTTTAATTTCAGCGATGACTAGAGGAAACCGGCGGGGGCAATATCCATGAGAGAGCTGAAGGCATTACCCATGTGAGCTGAGCTGGGGCATTATCCATGTGAGCTGAGCTGGGGCATTATCCATGTGAGCTGCCTGTGGCATTATTCATGTGAGCTGGGGCAATATCCATGTGAACTGCCTGGGGCATATCCATATGAGTTGGGGCATTATCCATGTGAGCTGGGGCATTATCCATGTGAGCTGGGGCAATATCCATGTGAGCTGGGGCAATATCCATGTGAGCTGGGGCAATATCCATGAGAGCTGTGGCAATATCCATGAGAGCTGGGGACAACATCCATGAGTGCTGGGGCAACATCCATGAGAGCTGGGGCAACATCCATGAGAGCTGGGGCAATATCTATGAGTGTTGGGGCAATATCCATGAGTGTTGGGGCAATATCCATGAGTGTTGGGGCAATATCCATGAGAGCTGGGGCAATATCCATGAGAGCTGGGGGCATATCCATGAGAGCTGGGGGCACTATGCATGAGTGCTGGGGCAAATCCATGAGAGCTGGGACAACATCCATGAGAGCTGGGGCAATATCCATGAGTGTTGGGGCAATATCCATGAGAGCTGGGGCATTATCCATGTGAGCTGGGGCATTATCCATGTGAGCTGCCTGGGGCATTATTCATGTGAGCTGGGTGCCTGGGGCATTATTCATGTGAGCTGGGGCAATATCCATGTGAGCTGGGGCAATATCCATGTGAGCTGGGGCAATATCCATGAGAGCTGAGGCAATATCCATGAGAGCTGGGGCAATATCCATGAGAGCTAGGAGCATATCCATGAGAGCTGAGGCAATATCCATGAGAGCTGAGGCAATATCCATGAATGTTGGGGCAATATCCATGAGAGCTGGGGCAATATCCATGAGAGCTGGGGGCATATCCATGAGAGCTGAGGCATATCCATGAATGTTGGGGCAATATCCTTGAGAGCTGGGGCACTATCCATGAGAGCTGGGGGCACTATACATGAGTGCTAGGGCAACATCCATGAGACCTGGGGCAATATCCATGAGAGCTGGGGCAATATCCATGAGAGCTGGGGCAATATCCATGAGAGCTGGGGCAATATCCATGAGAGCTGAGGCATATCCATGAATGTTGGGGCAATATCCATGAGAGCTGGGGCAATATCCATGAGAGCTAGGGGCATATCCATGAGAGCTGAGGCAATATCCATGAGAGCTAGGGGCATATCCATGAGAGCTGAGGCAATATCCATGAGAGCTGAGGCAATATCCATGAATGTTGGGGCAACATCCATGAGAGCTGGGGCAATATCCATGAGTGTTGGGGCAAAATCCATGAGAGCTGGGGACATATCCACGAGAGCTGGGGACATATCCACGAGAGCTGGGGACATATCCACGAGAGCTGGGGACATATCCACGAGAGCTGGGGACATATCCACGAGAGCTGGGGACATATCCATGAGAGCTGGGGACATATCCATGAGAGCTGTGGGCAATCGCCATGTGAGTTGGTGGATATTCTGTATATATGTATATATATATATATATTATATATATATATATAAACTACGGGGGGGATATATACATGTGAGCTGGGGCATTTTTATATGAGGTCTGTTTTTATTGAAAAGCAGTTACATGACATAAAATAAAAGTATCGGTACTCGGTATAGGTGAGTACTTTTAAAAGGTATCGGTACTTGTACTTGGTCTTAAAGTGGTATTGGTGCATCCCTAGGCAATATATATCCACAGGTGAGCTACTGGGGGCAGTATATATCCATGTGTGAGCTACTGGGGGCAGTATATATCCATGTGTGAGCTACTGGGGGCAGTATATATCCATGAGTGAGCTACTGAGGCAATATATATCCATGAGTGAGCTACTGGGGGCAATATATAAACATAGGTGATCTACTGGGGGCAATATATAAACATAGGTGAGCTACTGGGGGCAATATATATCCATGAGTGAGCTACTGGGGGCAATATATATCCATGAGTGAGCTACTGGGGGCAATATATATCCATGAGTGAGCTGCTGGGGGCAATATATATCCATATCTGAGCTGCACATTACTGTGAGTTTTTTTGCTGTGGATTCTGATACGCTCATACACACTGCACATTACTGTGAGTTTTATTGCTGTGCAGCTCTGTGATGTGCAGTGTGTCAGGATTGTACAGTATCTGTTAAAGTGATTGGCAGTTTCCCACATTTTCCACAGGGACTTTCTGTGCCGCGGCGCAGCCTTAGCTGCAATGAGTGGGTGATGGCTGCTGCAGCAGCGCGGTGGCCATCTGTAAGTATGTGGGGGGGGGGGGGCACAATTCGCTGCTGAGTCCAAGTGGATTTTCAAAAAGGTTATTTTTAGGAGTTCAGAAATAAATTCTTTAGCGCAATAATGTACATGTGGGTTTTGCGTTGTATGGAGTGGGTTTTTATGGGTGTGGCCTCCTGTGGGTGTGGAACAAGGGGGCTCCATGACCTCCTATTGCCCGGGGGCCCCATTAGTTGTCAGTCCGCTCCTGGTGAAGGGGTTAAAGAACATTTGAGGGGAATTAAAATGATGCTTCTTAAGCTTCGCCCTGATTCTTAACACAGGGTTCTGCTTTTTTTTTAAGCTACGTGGAGAGCCCACGACACACCATCCAGGTCGACTTCATGGAATGTTTAGAAGAACTGGCTTGTCAGATCGACGTGAAGCCGAACCTGCTGCGTTTCCTCTTCACTGACCCCAAGCTTGCCTGGGAGTTATTCTTTGGACCTTGCACACCGTACCAATATCGTCTCACCGGCGTCGGCAAATGGTCCGGCGCCAGGGAAGCTATCCTCACCCAACGCGACCGCATTATCAAGGCGACGAAAACCCGAGTCTTGAGCGACGACATGAAGAAGCCGACCTCTGCCATTCCTTTTCTCCTGAAAATCCTGAGCGTTTTTGTCGTATTCGCTGCCATTTATTTTGTCTACATGTAAGAGCGTCCACGTCTCCTGGTTAATGTATCCAGAGAGAATCCAGTTATTCGTCGCATATACATTGTATCCCATTAAATAACAGCAGCAAAAAAAAGCAAATACGAGCACGTGGCTTCTGTGTAAGATACATATGGGTTCTTTCTTTTGGGCGACACGATCCGACTTTTATACTATTTTTACCGAATTCACTTTATTAATTCAGCACGTTACACCTATGATCGTATATCTCACCGACATGCCGAAACTTAGCTACTCGGCCTTCTTTAAACCCCGAACGGCACTTTCTTTGCCTCTTAAATTAATAAGAACCCAAGCTGTGGGGCTCGATTTACATCATAGGAGCCCATAGGCACAGAAATATGGAGTGCCCCCTCCACTCCCCACCAAAAAAGGGTGAGAATTGACACTTTTTTTGACCTTTTACTTTTGGGACAAAATATATTACACTTTTATTTTTATATATATGTTTTTTAAAATCTCTGTAAAGCTTTAAAAAATGCATTTGTTTAAAAAAATTGTAACAAAAAAAATGTAAGACACCTTGCGATGTAAAACGGAAAAAATAAATAAATGTTAAAACCCCCCAATTTGTTTAAAATTAAGTAACAAAAAACATTCTTTTGCTACATTATTTTTTTACGTTTTAATTACTTTTACAGAGAAAGGTCTTCAAAAACAAAATTAAATACAATTGTGTAAGAAAAAAAAAAAAAACACCCACTTTTTTTTTAGTTTTACATAGCAAGGAGCCCCCTCGTGTTGGGCGCCTGAAGGCGGATGCCTCCTTTGCCTAACTGTAAACCCAGCCCTGCTGAGCTGTAACTGAGAGAGTCAGCGATTCACACCTGGCTAACCTGTAACTGATGGTACACAGGGGGTATTTACTTGTAACGCTTTACTGAGAATTCTATCAATAAAAGCAAAATAAATATTTTCAGACGTCTGTTGACTTTCCACATTCTTGCTCGTACAAAGAAACCTTGGAAGCATCTAGGCTGAGCGTCCACTGGCACCGTATTTGTGCGATGGTGCGATCAGCCGTCATCGTGCGTAGGCTTGTGCACCGATTTTTTTTTCGGTTCGATTCGATTTTTCGGATTTTCAAACTTTTCGATTCGACCGATTTCTGTTTCGATTCGGTTCGGCTCGACTCGTTTTTCGTGTACATTTTTGTTTCGGAATAGCGACCATTTTTCGTATTTTCGTGTCACTTTGCTCGTTTTTTGTATCGACTTTTCGTGATTTCGGAAATTTTCGTTTTTTCGGAACGTCGGTTCTCCTCGTTTCAAAGCAATAAATTTTGATTTAACACATTTCAAGTCCATTCGAAAATTCCGAAAATATTTCATTTCGGCTCGGAAAACTTTTCGGATCTGCCGTTTTCGGATCTAAAAATTTTCGGAAAATCGACCGCATCCGAAAACACGAATCGTGAAATTTCGTGAAAATTCCGAAATTCCGAAACCCGAAACACACATCCCTAAGTGCGTCGACGTCCGTCTGATCCAACTACATGCAGATGAATTGGACCAGCGTCCACTGCGTCCGACGTCAGACGTCAGACGTCCGTCTTCCGGTGACGGGTTGCGATGGCATCAGATGTGCGACCACTCCTTTTTCACTCGTGTGCGTCGCACGTGTTTGGGCAGAAAGAGAAGATGGATGCTGAGAAACTGATTAGGTGAGTCCAGTAAAATAAAATATATATATGTATGTGAGCTGTGTGGGACTAGTCCTGGAGAGGAGTAGGGCAGGGAAGGCTCCTTGATTGATTGATTGTAAGCTCTTGGGTCCTCTCTGCTACTGCTCTGTGCGTACTCTGTCTGACTTTGTACAGCGCTACAGAACTTGTTAGCGCTTTAGAAATACCTGTAACTGTAATAAAAAGGGGTCCTAAGCACCGAATGTGTCACCCAAAGGGCATTATTCACAAAGCTGTCAATTGACGGATTGACAGTGAAATACGGTGCAGTTTTCTGGAGATCAGTGCAGTGCGGTGATTCTTGGTAGCAACAAAATATTCCCATAGCAAATTAATGAGAGTGACAAACTGCACCAAAGTGTAGGCGTAACGCCCTGATTTGCGGGGTTTCAGTTCCAAACGTTTAAAAAAAAAAAAAAAAAATTGTTACAGAACTTGGCAAAATTTTAAAAGGAATTTTTATTTGCATTTTTGAATTTACAATCATTTTAATGCAATGGTTCCAAAAGCAGAATGAACAGTCTATATGTAAAAACCAGTTCATTCTGGTTTTGGCAGCCTCTGCGCTCCACCTCTTCAGAAATCTGATCTATCCCATCGTCCGACGGATCGCTTGCAGTGGATGACCCTCGTCGCACGACGTCGGACGTACGACGTCGCACAACGTCGGACGTACGACGTCGCACAGTCGGATGAACGTATCGGTCGTACGACTACGG
Organism: Leptobrachium leishanense; assembly: GCA_009667805.1. Taxonomy (NCBI): domain Eukaryota; kingdom Metazoa; phylum Chordata; class Amphibia; order Anura; family Megophryidae; genus Leptobrachium; species Leptobrachium leishanense. The sequence continues at coordinate 153,421,816 of CM019070.1, read as the reverse complement.
GGCCAGTGGACGCTCAGTAAGAACTGAAACAGGAAAAGAATGTAACAAAAAAATGTAAGACACCTTGCGCTGTAAAGCAAAATTAAAAAAAATGTTAAAACCCTCGATTTGTTTAAAATTAAGTGACAAAAAATATTCTTTTGCTACATTATGTTTACATTTTAATTACTGTTACAGCGAAAGGTCTTCATCACACAGCGGCACCTTGCTCTGTAAAACAACATTAAATACAATTGTAAAAGAAAAAACAACTTATTTTTTTTTAGTTTTACATAGCAAGGAGCCCCCTCGTGTTGGGCGCCTGTAGGCGGATGCCTCCTTTGCCTAACTGTAAATCCAGCCCTGCTGAGCTGTAACAGAGATACATTAAAAGAACTGACTTTCAGAGGTTATCAGAGAAAACGCTAGAGTTGACAAATTAACTCTGGCCACCAGAAGGATGGAAGAATAATGTAATTATTCGCACAGGCAGCAAATCTGACAGATTAAAAATGGGCTACTTAGAAGCTGCAAATCTTAGGCTAGGGTCAACGAACGCATTTTTTTCGCATCGACTGTAAAAAAGTACGTATGAACGCATGGATGTATTTTTTTCATGGAATACGCGATAGCGGTCATACGATGCGCAATTTCGGCCGTGATTTCATACAGATCCAAACCAGGAAACTTTGGGCGTCTGGATGTTATGTTGGCCGAGCATGAGCAGCGTCTGACGTCTCCTAATCACGTACACACACGCCGCTATGCAGACGCAGCGCACTCTGTACGTCAGTACTAGAAAAATTCATTCGTTTGCCTCTTGCGTTGCGCGGCCGAACTTTCATGCGGCCGTACTTTGTATATTGGCCATCATTTGCTGCTACTACGGCCGTGATAAAGTGCGGCTGAACGCGCGTTCGCACTGCGTTCGTCTGACCCCAGCCTTACCAGGGTCGCCATCGGGGGTGACAGCCCATGATATGTTCAGGGTTGCTCCACGGGCCCTTAGCAAACCCTCTGCAGCTTGTCTAACTGCCACAGATGTAATGGCTCCTCCAAGCCACGCAAGACTGGCCGTCCAAGATACCAACAGATTTCCCGGTGGGCCGCAGCATCTGTGGCTTGTAAGAGCACTCTGACTCATCACTCCCTGTAACAAAAGGTAAGCAGAAGAGGAGGCAAAATGGTTTATTTTTAATTGGTTTATTGAAAAGGGCAGCTGAAGGAAGGAGGACCCGACCAGTGATCCAGTAAGGGCCCAAGAATTCCAATGGTAGCCCTGAATCTAACCGATTAAGTATAATACAGACACAGCTTTGAAGCCAAATCTCTATTAAATAATCGATAAGATAATAAAATCGCTGCTTCTCTGCTGCTAATCTACCTGTTTAAATTAGGGGGAAAAAACTACCGACTTCGAGGCTGCAAAGAATATTCTAATCTAACAATAAATTTTAGGTAAAAAAGTTAAAAAACTGGTTTAGTAGATGGGTCCCTAATAAACACATATCTACCAGACCCACTACAAATTGCCTAAAGAAAGTAAAAAAAAAAAGTTAGGCTAAACCTAGTGTGTCCTAGGGATGGGATTAAATCTTCCTGCACCATATACAAATACATTTTATTAACCCCTTTCTGTTTATTTATTTATAAAGGATTTTAGCAGGAAGGATACATTGAGATTTCTCTCGTTTTCAAGTATGTCCTGGGTTCAAGAACATTAACATACCTCAATACGAAATGTACCTGTAAACATGTAACATGTAACATAGTGACTATATACAGAATGTGCCTGTAAACATGTAACAGTGACTATATACAGAATGCACCTGTAAACATGTAACAGTGACTATATACAGAATGCACCTGTAAACATGTAACATAGTGACTATATACAGAATGCACCTGTAAACATGTAACACAGTGACTATATACAGAATGCACCTGTAAACATGTAACATAATGACTATATACAGAATGCACCTGTAAACATGTAACACAGTGACTATATACAGAATGCACCTGTAAACATGTAACACAGTGACTATATACAGAATGCACCTGTAAACATGTAACACAGTGACTATATACAGAATGCACCTGTAAACATGTAACATAGTGACTATATACAGAATGCACCTGTAAACATGTAACACAGTGACTATATACAGAATGCACCTGTAAACATGTAACATAATGACTATATACAGAATGCACCTGTAAACATGTAACACAGTGACTATATACAGAATGCACCTGTAAACATGTAACATAGTGACTATATACAGAATGCACCTGTAAACATGTAACACAGTGACTATATACAGAATGCACCTGTAAACATGTAACATAATGACTATATACAGAATGCACCTGTAAACATGTAACACAGTGACTATATACAGAATGCACCTGTAAACATGTAACACAGTGACTATATACAGAATGCACCTGTAAACATGTAACACAGTGACTATATACAGAATGCACCTGTAAACATGTAACATAGTGACTATATACAGAATGCACCTGTAAACATGTAACACAGTGACTATATACAGAATGCACCTGTAACATGTAACATAATGACTATATACAGAATGCACCTGTAAACATGTAACACAGTGACTATATACAGAATGTGCCTGTAAACATGTAACATAGTGACTATATACAGAATGCACCTGTAAACATGTAACACAGTGACTATATACAGAATGCACCTGTAAACATGTAACAGTGACTATATACAGAATGCACCTGTAAACATGTAACACAGTGACTATATACAGAATGCACCTGTAAACATGTAACATAGTGACTATATACAGAATGCACCTGTAAACATGTAACATAGTGACTATATACAGAATGCACCTGTAAACATGTAACATAGTGACTATATACAGATTGCACCTGTAAACATGTAACATAGTGACTATATACAGAATGACCTGTAAACATGTAACATAGTGACTATATACAGAATGACCTGTAAACATGTAACATAGTGACTATATACAGAATGACCTGTAAACATGTAACATGGTGACTATATACAGAATGCACCTGTAAACATGTAACATAGTGACTATATACAGAATGCACCTGTAAACATGTAACATAGTGACTATATACAAAATGCACCTGTAAACATGTAACATAGTGACTATATTCCCTACATATTTATTTTCTGTTAATCTGTATATTTGTGTTTTTCATTACTTTATAGATTTTACTTAACTGCGAAAATACAGATTAAATTCTAAAAATCGATGGGATTAAACCTGTATATAAAAAGTAGCTTCGAGGCTGCAAATGTTTTAATTAAAATATAAAATTGGGGGGAAATTTTATTTAGTAGATGGGTCCCTAATCTTCCAGGCCCCTGCGATTTGGAGGTCAAATTCGGCCAGATGTTTTTTTAACTACAACTCCCATGATTCTCTGTTCATCTATTGCATTCAAAGGATTCTGGGAATTTTGGGCAAATAAACCTCTTAGAGGGGGCGGAGTTGGAGATCCCTGATTTAAAGGCTCACTTGATATTACTTACTGCTCAGCTGGAAAACCTCTGTGCTGTTTAGGTTCTATGTTGTAATATCCAGATTGTCCACTAGATGTCGCTATTTGCTCTAAGAAGGAGGAACGAGATTATTCACATTTTCACATTATTTCCAGGCATTACTTACAGTTTTTTTCCCCCTTTGATGCATTTGTGATATTTTGCTGCCGTTCTGCCGCTGAAACATGTAAGCATTCAGATATTTTTGGAAAATGTTAATTTTCCAAACCACTCTCTCTGATCATAAACAGATCGATGGTCGAGATTCAGAAATAAAAACATATCTCTCTGTATGGCCTCTTTATTTACCAGGTGCTTGCGGAGGAATCCCTCCCAGATCTGTCTCCATCACATTAAGGAAAGGTATCCTGCCCATACTTTAAGGGAGCAGAGACATTCTGGCAACATGTGAGGTGGTTGAGCTGCAGCAGTTACAGTTACAAGTACTTATACAGCGCCAACAGATTCCGTAGCGCTTTACAAAGGGGAAGCATGAACAAGTGACATAATAAAACATATGGAACAGACAGTCCTGCCCGTAGGATGATTGTCCTGCTAATACAGCACTTTATACAAGTGCTCAGCCAGACACCCCGTGAGCTTACACTCTAAGGGACTAAGGCAAGTGAAACAAAAGGGAGCAGGGGAGTGCGGAGACAATTACCAGAGAGAATATAGCAGACACTGCATGATGACAGACCAAGAGCTTGGGCAGGATGAGGTTAAACCGAAAGAGGAGTGAAGCAGCTGAGAAAAGAAGCTTATATAATAAGGGGCGGACTGACAGCTAATGGGGCCCCGGGCAATAGGAGATCTAGGGGCCCCTTGTGCCACACCCACCATAGGCCATACACCTATAAAACCCCACCCATTCAACGCACAACCCATATTCACATTTTTGTGTTAAAGAATTTATTTCTTTACACCATTTTCAAAATAATAATTTTAATGAGAAAAGAAAATCCACTCAGGCTCTTCAGTGAATTAGGGGAATCCATAGTGCCCCCTCCAGACTTACAGACTGCCACTGCTCTGCTAATAAAACTCACAATAATGTGCAGTGTGTATGAGCGTATCACAGAGCTGCACAGCAATATAACTCTCATGGAAATGGGCAGTGCGTGTGTATAGGCATACACAGAATCCACACCAGTAATAGGCAGTGCATATGAGTATACACAGGAGCCACAGCAATATGACTCACAGTAATGGGTGGGGTGTACGGGCACAGAATCCACAGCAATATAACTCAGTCATGGTTGGGGGTGTGTCATTTTTACTTTGTGCAGTGCAGGCAGCAGATAATGTGCCGAATCTAGGAGCAATACCAGCCTTTAGGGTGCAGGGTGAGGGGGCAACGCCGGACTGCGACAAGGACACAGACGCAGAAATTTACACACAGCAGCCTGTTTAAAGACAAATACATGCATTTACACACACAGCCATACGCTCACATACATAACAATACATCCCATACACCCCAGGGGTATGTGGCCATAAAACTCATAGTAATGTGCAGAGTATACAGTCAGGTCCATAAATATTGGGACATCGACACAATTCTAACATCTTTGGCTCTATACACCACCACAATGGAGTTGGAATGAAACAAACACAATGTGCTTTAATTGCAGACTGTCAGCTTTAATTTGAGGGTATGTACATCCAACTCAGGTGAACGGTGTAGGATTTACAGCAGTTTTGCAGATGTGCCTCCCACTTGTTAAGGGACCAAAAGTAATGGGACAATTGGCTTCTCAACTGTTCCATCGCCAGGTGTGTGATATTCCCTCATTACCCCAATTACAATGTACAGATAAAAGGCCCAGAGTTCATTTCAAGTGTGCTATTTGCATTTGGAATCTGTTGCTGTCAACTCTCAAGATGAGATCCAAAGAGCAGTCACTATCAGTGAAGCAAGCCATCATTAGGCTGAAGAAACAAAACAAACCCATCAGAGAGATAGCAAGAACATTAGGCGTGGCCAAAACAACTGTTTGGAACATTCTCAAAAAGAAGGAACGCACCAGTGAGCTCAGCAACACCAAAAGACCCGGGAGACCACGGAAAACAACTGTGGTGGATGACCGAAGAATTCTTTCCCTGGTGAAGAAAACACCCTTCACAACAGTTGGCCAGATCAAGGACACTCTCCAGGAGGTAGGTGTATGTGTGTCAAAGTCAACAATCAAGAGAAGACTTCACCAGAGTGAATACAGAGGGTTCACCACAAGATGTAAACCATTGGTGAGCCTCAAAAACAGGAAGGCCAGATTAGAGTTTGCCAAACAACACCTAACAAAGCCTTCACAGTTCTGGAACAAGATCCTATGGACAGATGAGACCAAGATCAACTTGTACCAGAGTGATGGGAAGAGAAGAGTATGGAGAAAGAAAGGAACTGCTCATGATCCTAAGCATACCACCTCATCAGTGAAGCATGGTGGTGGTAGTGTCATGGCGAGGGCATGTATGGCTGCCAATGGAACTGGTTCTCTTGTATTTATTGATGATGTGACTGATGATAAAAGCAGCAGGATGAATTCTGAAGTGTTTCGAGCAATATTATCTGCTCACATTCAGCCAAATGCTGCAGAACTCATTGGACGGTGCTTCACAGTGCAGATGGACAATGACCCAAAGCATACTGCAAAAGCAACCAAAGAGTTTTTGAAGGGACAGAAGTGGAATGTTATGCAATGGCCAAGTCAATCACCTGACCTGAATCCCATTGAGCATGCATTTCACTTGCTGAAGACAAAACTGAAGGGAAAATGCCCCAAGAACAAGCAGGAACTGAAGACAGATGCAGTAGAGGCCTGGCAGAGCATCACCAGGGATGAAACCCAGCGTCTGGTGATGTCTATGCGTTCCAGACTTCAGGCTGTGATTGACTGCAAAGGATTTGTAACCAAGTATTAAGAAGGGAAAGTTTGATTTATGATTATTATTCTGTCCCATTACTTTTGGTCCCTTAACAAGTGGGGGCACATCTGCAAACTGCTGTAAGTCCTACACCGTTCACCTGAGTTGGATGTACATACCCTCAAATTAAAGCTGACAGTCTGCAGTTAAAGCACATTGTGTTTGTTTCATTCCAACTCCATTGTGGTGGTGTATAGAGCCAAAGATGTTACAATTGGGTCCATGTCCCAATATTTCTGGACCTGACTGTATATGAAAAATTTTAAAGGCTGTTTATTATTTTTGTTTTTTGCAAAAAATCCCTTTTTAGTTTTGTATTTTTTAAAAGAGAGATGTTTTTTATTGTTTTTTTAACAGACCTTTCTTTAATGTTTTAAAGGACATTTTTGATTATTTAGACACATTTTTACTACATTTTTGTTGACTTACGTTCCTCTTAGAATGAAAAGGAGTTTTTTTTCAGTTCGGTGGAATTTACCAAGGTCAATTCGGTGCAATTCTGCGGTTATCAATGCTTTATTTTCTCCAACGTCCGGTAACTGCTTCGGCAGCTCCAATTTTGTCATAATATGGCAACCATTCAATACATACAGGCTTATTCAGAGAGCGGTGAAAAGCTGGAGAATGACTGGAGAATGAAAAATTCTAGGTCAAAATAGCCGATTTGCAAAGTGAGATGAAAGGGAGAATTTTTCTGGTTTGGCTATTTTGACCTAGAATTTTTCATTCTCCAGTCATTCTCCTGCTTTTCACCGCTCTCTGAATAACCCTGATAGTGAATTCACTGAATTTTTGGCAAAATGGTATCGCAGAAGTGAGCCGACATGGGTCGAATTGCAAAGCATGGCGTTCCATTTAGGTGCCGTGTGAATAGAGCCAGGGCTGGATTAAGTTCTCTATGGGCCTGGAGCTGAAGATTTTGGTGGGCTTTTTTTGTGAAATGAAAACATATTTTAGGTTATTTTAATAGTGCAGATGCAGGTATATCTATCCAGGGAGATATTGTGTGAGTAAATTCATTTCCATTCAGATTTGAATCAATTTATTTCACATTTTATCTTCCAAACCTTTGTAGTTATATATTCTATATGGAATTCTTGTAAAAAGTTAAAAAAAAATTAAATTACTGCATTTTTCGGGGAAAATATACAATTGTAATAAAATAATGGAAAAAATTAAATATTTCCCTTGTGTTTTATGAATAATATGACTATGTATAAAACACTGACCTTGCTCCCAGCATGGGAAATGAGAAGGGGAGTAATGGCAGTGGCATTGCTCACTTTAGAAGTGACAAATGGACAATGCCATCGCTTTGGAACTATAAGTAAAGTTTTTTCTGTTTTCTCTTTCTTTAACATGGTCATGTTTGCTATCAATGCAAAGGCCAGACTCCGACCTGTCCAATAACACCTCCCTTGTGAGTTGTATAGATTGGTTACGCAGGGTTCCAAGGTCTCACCCAGTGCACTTTGCTGCAGTGCGGCAGTTTAGGTTTTTGATATAACAATTCGTAATAACGGATTGTGCCATCCTCCAAACTTGAGATGGTGAGTTAGTGCAGCATCATGGTTTTCTTTATAATTGAAAGTGAAAAATATTGCTGTGTTACAAAGAAAAAATTTATTTTTATATTGTTAGAAAAAAACTGGTCATGTTTGGAATCATTGGAAAGGCCATTTCCTGTCCTTTCCAGTGATACCTCATATGACCCTGTAGCTGCTATGGAGTTGGAGATATAGGGGTACAAATGTCCATCAATGCAGACTATCAGGGTTATTCAGAGAGCATGAAAAGCAGGAGAATGACTGGAGAATGAAAAATTCTAGGTTAAAACAGTCGATTTGGAAAGTGAGATGAAAGGGAGAATTTTTCTGGTTTGGCTATTTTGACCTAGAATTTTTCATTCTCCAGTAAATCTCCTGCTTTTCACGCTCTCTGAATAACCCTGATAGTTATCCTTTCTCTGGGCCTATTCTGGGGCGTGGGCCGGATTACATCAGCCCCTATGTTAATCCGGCCCTGAATAGACCTCATAGTTCCAAATCATCTGGAAAGGCCACAGTTGCTGAACCTAGAGTCCCTTGCAGTATTCCAGATGTACCAGCAGGGGGCAGTGTTGCGCTGCCGTGCATTCTCAGGGAATGGAATTCCATGTATCTATTATGGAGCAGACAGAGTGAAATCTGCTTGAATCTTCCAGCCACACAGACATTCCATTCGCGGTGAACGTGCAGGTGTAGCTGTGTGGAGAAACATGAAGAACCCGGTAACATGTGCCTCAATATTTCCTGCTCGTCCGTTTCACAATCCCATCGCAGGAGGGTCCTTCATCGCCCAGTTATTAAGTAATCCGAAATAAGTAATTCATTTCCCTGTTTGGCTTCAGCTAAACAATGAATAAGCACTTTCACAGCGCGCGGAGCGGAATCCACACAAACATACACTTATTATAGTCTACAGACTCATTGCTAAGAGTTTTATTGCTGTGCAGCTCTGTTATACACTCCTGTGCACAACAACACTTAGATAATAACTGCATTGTAATACCTATATATGAATATCTATATAATAAAAGAGTAAGGCTTTGGCTGTCCGTCGCCAAAGCCTTACTGCGCATGCGCGCGCAACCAGCGGCGGTTGGTTGCGCGCGCATGCAACCGCCGCGGCACGAGCCGGCTGCCGGCTCGCCGCGGCGGTTACACATGCACACAGCAGCCGGTAGAGGCTGCGCTCGCAGCCTCTACCCGGCTGCCGCGCGCATCCAACCCCAGAGCGGCGAAGGGAAAGTTTCCTCCGCCGCTCGGGGGGTTGGATGCGCGCGGCAGCCGGGTAGAGGCTGCGAGCGCAGCCTCTACCCGGCTGCTTTGTGCATCTAACGGGTCCTCCGAGCGGCGAAGGGAAAGTTCCCTCCACCGCTCAGGGGTAGGATGCGCGCGGCAGCCGGGTAGAGGCGCAGCCTCTACCCGGCTGCCGCGCGCATCCACCCCCGAGCGGCGGAGGAAAGTTCCCTCGCTTCCGCTTTGAAGGACCCAAGCCCCGGTCACGTGACCGCGGCTTGGGTCCTTCAAAGACCGGAAGCGGGGAAATCTTCACTTCCCTGGCGCCGCTCGACAGGTAAGTATGAGCGCTGGTGGGGGGGGTCAATATCCACGAGCTGGGGGGTCAATATCCACGAGCTGGGGGGGTCCATATCCACGAGCTGGGGGGGTCCATATCCACGAGCTGGGGACCATATCCACGACCTGGGGGCAAATCCACGAGCTGGGGCAAATCCACGTGCTCGGCAAATCCACGTGCTGGGCAAATCCATGAGCTGGGCAACTCCATGAGCTGGGGCAAATCCATGAGCTGGGGGCAAATCCATGTGCTGGGCAAATCCATGAGCTGGGGGCAAATCCATGAGCTGGGGGCAAATCCATGAGCTGGGGCAAATCCATGTGCTGGGCAACTCCATGAGCTGGGGGCAAATCCATGAGCTGGGGGCAAATCCATGAGCTGGGCAAATCCATGTGCTGGGCAAATCCATGAGCTGGGCAACTCCATGAGCTGGGGGCAAATCCATGAGCTGGGGCAAATCCATGTGCTGGGCAAATCCATGAGCTGGGCAACTCCATGAGCTGGGGGCAAATCCATGAGCTGGGGGCAATCCATGAGCTGGGGGCAAATCCATGTGCTGGGCAAATCCATGAGCTGGGGGCAAATCCATGAGCTGGGCAAATCCATGTGCTGGGGGCAAATATCCATGTGCTGGGGGCAAATATCCATGTGCTGGGGCAGTATCCATGTGCTGGGGCAGTATCCACATGCTGGGGCAATATCCACGTGCTGGGGCAGTATCCACGAGCTGGGGCAGTATACCCACAATAGACTGCCCTCTGGGCAGGCTGGGGCAGTATCCACGTGCGGGGGCAGTATCCACGTGCGGGGGCAGTATCCACGTGCTGGGGCAGTAGCCACGTGCTGGGGCAGTATCCACGAGCTGGGGCAGTATATCCATGAGCAGGGGCAGTATATCCACAATAGACTGCCCTCTGGGCAGGCTTTACAACTAGTATATATATATTATGATAAGAGTCACATGATTAAGCTTTTAATCTAGTAATCATAACTACTGTAGAGTACAGGTCACTGCTATATGAATAAAATATACATGAACTGAATAACTACTGCACTTACTGCACCTCCCTCTACTTTAATGCTTGCAATACCACAATACAAAAAGAAAGTGGCTCGATCCTCATTTTCCTACAGAGCACCGCAATTATGGAATAATCTCCCAGACACCATCAAATCTTCCCCCAGTCTAAAGTCACTCAAGAGCTCCCTATTAACATATCTAAATACAGAATGCACCTGTAAACATGCAACATAGTGACTATATACAGAATGCGCCTGTAAACATGTAACAGTGACTATATACAGAATGCGCCTGTAAACATGTAACATAATGACTATATACAGAATGCACCTGTAAACATGTAACATAGTGACTATATACAGAATGCACCTGTAAACATGTAACACAGTGACTATATACAGAATGCACCTGTAAACATGTAACATAATGACTATATACAGAATGCACCTGTAAACATGTAACACAGTGACTATATACAGAATGCACCTGTAAACATGTAACATAGTGACTATATACAGAATGTGCCTGTAAACATGTAACATAATGACTATATACAGAATGCGCCTGTAAACATGTAACATAGTGACTATATACAGAATGTACCTGTAAACATGTAACATAATGACTATATACAGAATGCGCCTGTAAACATGTAACATAGTGACTATATACAGAATGCGCCTGTAAACATGTAACACAGTGTCTATATACAGAATGCGCCTGTAAACATGTAACATAATGACTATATACGGAATGCGCCTGTAAACATGTAACATAATGACTATATACAGAATGTGCCTGTAAACATGTAACATAGTGACTGTATACAGAATGCGCCTGTAAACATGTAACACAGTGACTATATACAGAATGCGCCTGTAAACATGTAACATAACGACCATTTCCTACATATATATTTTCTGTTAATCTGTATATTTGTTTTGTGTTCATTTCTTTCATTTTACTACTTTGTATTTCTGTAATCATGTTCTTGCACCCAGGACATACTTGAAAACGAGAGAAATCTCAATGTATCCTTCCTGGTAAAATATTTTTTAAATTAATAAATGTAACCTGTAAAGCGCTGAGTACACCTGTTACTGCTATATAAATATACACTATATAACTGCTGTACTTACTGTCTGTGCTGGGTATATTCAATTCTGGGGTCTGTGCCTGGCTATAATTAATTCTGGGGGTCTGTGCCTGGCTATAATTAATTCTGGGGGTCTGTGCCTGGCTATATATAATTCTGGGGGCCTGTGCTGAATATATAATTCTGGGGGTCTGTGCCTGGGTATATTCAATTCTGGGGGGTCTGTGCCTGGGTATATTTAATTCTAGGGTATGTGCCTGGGTATATTCAATTCTGGGGGTCTGTGCTGACCATAATAAATTCTGGGGGTCTGTTTTTTTCACTGACGGATTTTTTGACTGATGTAGGAGGGAAAATAAATTACAATGAAAAAACATTCTGTCCGTCAAAAATGCTGGACGTATAAATGCAGTCCGTCTGACCACGTTCCATCACTCACACACAAAGCTACACGGACGTTGCGGACGTGGCGCACTCTGCACCTCCGTTCTAGCAGTATTACGTTCTTGCCTAACCTGCGTCCGTTTGCCGTGTCCGTCATGCGCCCGCACTTCCGTGCGGACGTACTTCGTGTGTGGGGCTCCATTGGTCAGAATGCTATGCTGCCACGGGAGGTACAAATGTGCGGCAACACGGACGTGATAACTGCGCTCGTCTGACCCCAGCCGAAAACATGTAGGGCTCTATTACATTCTTTGCGCAAACGTTTGCACGCGCGAAAATCCGCATTAACGCGAGGGGAAAACCCTTTGCGCAGAACGTCGTATTACAACGTCCGAGCAAAAAAAGCGCGTTAACGTCCGCGCAAAAAATGCGCGTTAACGTCTACGCAAAAAATGCGCGTTAACGTCTACGCAAAAAATGCGCGTTAACATCTACCGCAGGTGGACCTGCGCGAACCCTTTGCGAGCGTAATGTACTTTGCGCGTCCTATAGTTAACATTGTGAGCGCAAATGTGTTCGTGCGCTAGTACGCGGATCGTATTACAATCGATGCGCAAATTTTAACGGACGTTTGCGCGCATAATTTTAACGTCTTTTAAAAACTGGTGTTAACGGCAAATCTGAACGTTCTGGCCGAAACGAAATACACCAGCACGAAAAAAAAATACGCAGCGTAGTATAGTTACACATTCTACACATACCCAAACAATAAAATAGAGAAGTTGTGCGTGTTTTTATTATTGCTGCAGCATATATACTCAGATTGATTTTGACAGACGCAAAAACTGAACGGGAGACAATTGTGGTTCTTAATTCTGATTGGCTGAATCACGTGAAAAAACAGTCCGCACACTGATTTCTGCGCGCAACGTTAATATGCGCGCGTTTCTGCGCGTCTTTTTTTTACGCGCATTATTTTTTGACGGATGAAAAAATGCGCTCGGATCGTAATACCAGTGTTAATTTACGCGAAGCAGTTAATAGAGCCCCAAATGTACCTGGCAGAGAAGGTGTTAATTGGGATGATACAATTTATAAAAGTAGCAGCAGAGGATCTCAAGGTCAAACAAACGCGTTACTGTGTATAAACAAAGCTTTATCTATCAATAAACACAGTCAAATAAATAACAGCGGCATAAACGATTCCAGCTCTTCCATATCTGTCAGTCGGATTAAATGCAGGCAAAAAAAAAACACAACCTGAAGTCATGTCGTCCAAAATACCTCAGCTCTAAGGCTAGGGTCAGACGAACGCATTTTTATGTTGTCTGTGAAAAAGTGCGTTCGAACGAATGGACGCATTTTTTCACAGAATACGCGATAGCGGTCATACTATGCGCATTTTCGTCCGTGATTTTGTACGGATCATCAATAAAACTCTTTTTGTGTCTGGACGTTATGTTGGCCGGACATTAGCAGCGTCTGATGTCTCCAATTCACGCACACACGCCTCTAGCGGACGCAGCGCACTCTGTACGTCAGTACCTGCGGTTTCACGTTCTCGAAAAAATGCGTTCATTTTCCACTTGCGTTGCGCAGCCGGACTTTTGTGCGACCGTACTTCGTATATTGGCCGTCATTGCCCGGCATCTGCTGCTAGTGCGGCCGTGATTAAGTGCGCCAGAACGCGCGTTCTTACTGCCTCAGTCTGACCCTAGCCTTACACTATGCTTTAATGGATCCCCTGACAAGCTCATTCAGAGCCAACATGTATTGCGGATTCCAGAACTCTGTGAGTAATGTGGCACGCCATGATACCATGTGTGCATCACGCCGAGGGGGGGGTCGGCAAAAGCGCACGATCTGTGATACGAAACAAGGAGTCATGTACATGGTTGGAAATGGAATAATTTTAGCTGTTCAGGGCGGTGAGTGTTTTAAAACGATTCGAAACAAAAGGTATAGCTTTGCCAGAGTCACCACCTGCAAACACGGCACCGTGCCAACGATTTACTGCATTCATTGCTTTTAAAAAAAAGTCTAAATATCAGTATTCTATTGTATGAGAATTAACATGTATTAAAACGATCATATAATGAGAATCCAGCACTGGCAGATACATTCTTGTAAACAACGGCAAACATTGATATTACATTACATAGAAAAATTAAGGCCGACTTGTTCCACTGAATTAGGGTATCCCGATACCGATGTTTTTATATGATATATTGTTATGCTCCACAGTGAAGTTAGCGTTAACCATTTTTTTGTTATTGGGTCATTTTTAGAGTTTCTATATTATCAGGCCAAGTAATGGATACAAGAAATGAAGACCCGACACAGTATAAAAGAAATCGGAAGTCCCATTCGACAGATGTAACCTTTTGGAACGCATATTGGAACGCATATTTAAAACCGGAACTGGACTTGATATCCGGTCACGTGACCGGAAGTCATGCAGTGGAACGCACGCCGGCATCGTAGTTGACAGGCATATGCGTTTGAGAACTGCAGGTGGTAACAATCAGCGGTTATTAAGCGGCTATTTAATAGATGTATGTGAATGTTTGTATTTTATAAGACTGAAGAAGCCTACAGTGTGTGTAGGCGAAACGCGTCTCTTTTGTTATTAATTGTATTTTAGAATTAGATCTACATTGGTTTTACCAATTTTTTGCTACCAGAGTTCCAGCCTGAGACTTGCTTTATGGTCTATTGCATGCTTACCTACTGAGCCACTATTCCAAGAGGCTCTTAAGATCGTGAGTACCCACTCGCTACCCATTATTGTATTTTGAGAACGCTGATATTTGCGCAATGGAGGTTTCTTCTTTTTTCTAAGTTTCAAGAAGTCACCTATGGGAAATTCTACCGTTGAGTGTGAAGAACTTTGAAGATTCTATCGCACGCGGTTTGACCCCCCAGAGTGGTCAAAAGGCGCTACCTTCTGAGCCGTTAGTTACACCATTCTATCCATAATTTATTCATGTGTATATCCAAACGTTATTTGCACCATGGAGCTGTTTATATTTTTCACTATTAGGTCCATCAACCATGATTCTGATATCAAGACTTTCCAGAATCATTGTTGAAAAATTCCCACTTCCAAAGTTAAGTGCACTCACACCGGGTCTAGTACCCAATTTTTTCTAACGGCAAACATTGATACCCCCATTATTGCTCTGTCTGCGATTTCTTTTTCTCCATTCGGTGTTTTTCCCCACAGTTGTTTGTAAACCTGGTGAAGATACATCGGGGATTTTAAAGTGATGATCTCCATCGATCTCCAACAAAAAAAACAGTGAGAACAACCCTTGACAACTTCACCTGCCACGAAAGAGGTGGGAGCTGGAGCTCAGGATGAAGTGCTTATGGGGATAGTACAAGTGCGGAACTTATGAAAGGGCAAGTAGCAAGGTCGAAGTAGCAAGGCAGTAGCAAGGTCGAAGGCAATCCGAGGTCAGGGCAGGCAGAGTTCATGCGAGGTCAAATGCAATCTGAGGTCAGGGCAGAGTCTATGCGAGGTCAAAGGCAATCCGAGGTCAGGCAGGCAACTTTCATGCAAAGTCAATGGCAATCTGAGGTCAGGGCAGGCAGAGTTCATATGAAGTCACACAGGGTTATTCAAAGAGAATCAAAAAGTTACCGCACGTTCGGTGACTTTTCGTTCTCTTCAATTCGGTGCGATTTGGCGATCCCATTTCGGCGACCCTGCAGTGTATTCAGCAAGCACCACAGTGCAGTCGTAGTGCAGGGAAAAGCCGCCGCAAACATGCCGAACACTCACCGCAAAACCCGGCGAACGCACACTGAAACCCGCAAAAACATCTGGATTAACCCCGCCGAAGACGCCGGAGAAAACCGAGCAGCCGCTGATCAGAGCGCAGAGCAGCCGCCGGAAAAAGCCGACACCGCAGACAAATGGAGTGAAAAAAAAAACGTACGCTTGAATGTTTGAAAAGCTGTTTGCAAAGAAACTACTGAGCAAAAATGTCTGAAATTTACATATAAAATCCAGGGAATGATAATAAAAAGGGCTGTTACAGAAAAAAGAAAAAACGATTTAAAAATATAAAATGGAAAAAAAATGTTTGCAAAAAAATCCCGAAAAATGCCTAGAAGATCCTAAAAAATCTATAAATAAAGAGACTTTTTACTGCAGAATATTATAATGAACGGTTTATTAGATATTGTATAGAAATGGGAATATTTTTAACATTGAAGCCTATGGGATTCGCCTGAATAAACCTGTCAAATGAAACCACCGAATAGCAGGGCATTTCGGCAACTTTTCACTGCTGGTTTCTGTTCTCTGAATAGACGAAGCATTGCTTCTCTACGGGGATTTCACTGCCCTCAAACAGGCACCGAACAGGCACCGTATGTGCAGGCAATTCGCCAGGATTTGGCGAATTGCCTGCTCTCTGGATAGCCGAATGGCCAAGAAAGGTAACCGAACGCTGACTTTCACTGTTCATTACCTTTCTCCAGCAATTCGGATCTCTCTGAATAACCCTGTAAGGCAATTCAAGGTCAGGGCAGCCAATATTCATGCAAAGTCAAAATCAAGCCAAGGTCAGGGCAGCCAATATTCATGCAAAGTCAAAGTCAAGCCGAGGTCAGGGCAGCCAATATTCATGCAAAGTCAAAGTCAAGCCGAGGTCAGGGCAGGAAAAGTTCATGCGAGGTCAAAGGCAATCTGTAAGGAGCTGATTCCGGGTGTTAGGCGGAAATGCAGGTGTGTGTAAATAAGAGGGTTTATTTATAGATACGGAGGGATGCAACAAAAGCAGGAAATAAATATAAAAGAGGCTGCGCGAGACGCAGAGGAGGAAGGGAAGACACTGAATAAATAATAAACAGCGATAGGATTCACTGAAGACACAGAGGATTAGACGGGACGAGAAAAGGGTGGACAATAAAGAATAAAGACAAGGGGATAATACAGTAATGATACTTAAAGAATACAGAGATACAAAGAGAGAACCAGAAAGGAGACAGAATAATAATATTAAAAGAAGGGAGTGGAAGGGAAGAGGAGTTGGAGCAGGGCTGGGCCAGATATGGAGGGATGTATGGAGAAGGGAAAAGAGAGTAGGAGCGGTAAGTATATCATTGGAGTGAGGGCAATACCGTATATAGAAGTCCTTGAAGTGCAGGCTGTAGATGGATCCTTGGAGTGCAGGCTGTAGATGGATCCTTGGAGTGCAGGCTGTAAATGGATCCTTGGAGTGCAGGCTGTAAATGGATCCTTGGAGTGCAGGCTGTAGATGGATCCTTGGAGTGCAGGCTGTAGATGGATCCTTGGAGTGCAGGCTGTAGATGGATCCTTGGAGTGCAGGCTGTAGATGGATCCTTGGAGTGCAGGCTGTAAATGGATCCTTGGAGTGCAGGCTGTAGATGGATCCTTGGAGTGCAGGCTGTAAATGGATCCTTGGAGTGCAGGCTGTAGATGGATCCTTGGAGTGCAGGCTGTAGATGGATCCTTGGAGTGCAGGCTGTAGATGGATCCTTGGAGTGCAGGCTGTAGATGGGAGGATGGAACCTGTAGAAAGGTCCTTGGGGAACAAGCTGTAGATAGGTCTTTGGAGGCAGAAGGTCTTTGGAGGCAGAAGGTGTGGATGGGTCTTTAGGGTACAGGTTGTAGACTGGTGTGAAGGAAATAGGAAACAATAGGGTCCAGGCAGGTAATGCAGGAACAGGAGGCAGCTTCTTGCTAGTGTGGAGTGTACTAGCTCAATGTAACCGCTGGCTTCCACGCCGCTGCGAGTATCACCTCCTGGAGTCCATAGGACTCCATTGAGGGTTGCACTTCCAGGTCACGAGCCCTCTGCAGTCTCACTCTCATGAGATCACGCAGCGCTGCAGAGTCATCACGGGGGGAGACTGGGAACTACTTATTGTCAGTCTCACTCTGCTCGCGGCCAGGCAATGTGTGGGGGGGAAAATTGGGCCACCGTTCTCGCCGTGGGATGAGAGGCGAGTATTGGATTTATTGGGGGGGGGGTGTTAAATGATTTCACAAAAGAGGAAACAGCTCCAGCTTCTAGAAGGTGATAACCTTTTGGCTCTCCGCATCCCTGCGGTAATTAGCGCCGGCACTTTGTAATACCTCACTTATCGAAACGCTAATTAATGATTGCGCTTCCCAGGTTAAGTATAGGACGCGCAAAGTACAGTAAGCTCGAGGAAGCCAGCACAAAAACCGATGCGCTAATGGATTACCAAAGGGGGCAACGTCAGGAATGTAATATGGGGGCATGTGTTAAACACACTTATCCTGGCGCTAACACTTATATCTCGAGACGCTAACGTTGGGGCCAACTAGGGTTTGGTAACGCAGGATCTGATTGCAGTGAACCGGAGAAGCGAAGATGAGAAGTTGATTATGGGGTGAGTTCCTCCATGTTCCAGTAGGGAATGTAAACTCACACCGTAATTCTACCACCATTAGTTTTGCCTAAAGAATGTGAACTTGAAGGCTTATAAAAGGCTGAAACGTTGTGCGAGATGTGTCTTTAATAAAGGCCACCAAGATCCTTCATTCCGTAGACTAAATCTTCTGCCATGAGATGTGAGGCCTTAGAAAAAAAAAAATGGTGGCGTGTTGAAAGAAGTTCATAACTGAAGACATCAATCTGAGGTTCGTAACGCGCGTTTGGATCAGATTTTGCCTCCAGGTGTGCCGTGCATCTCCGGTAGGGAAAGCTAAAAAAATGTCGGTGAGTAATGGCTTCATTTCGGTGAGTAATGGCTTCATTTCGTGTATGAAGGGGGGCTTTCTCAGAGCTGGTTTGAACCTGTTGCGGACGGTCCCTAATATTGTCATTCCACGGCCAGACGATGACGATGATGAACGCATTGCGTTGCCAAACTCTGGTTTTCAGAGGAGAAGATACACGATAAAATCCCGTTACAGTATTTCCGGTTCGTGTTTCGCTGGGATTTTGTGAGGCGGCTTTCAGTAAAATCCCGTCCAGGCCCCTCATCGCAGCTGAGTAAACCTTGATTTGCAAAAAAAAAGGCCAGTTTTCACAAACCACCAGAAACTGCCGGATCCTCTGAGATGAATCGTCTGATCATTAAATTCAGGACACAGAGGGGAATTCATGTGCATTAGCGCTAGAGCTCTGTTTACATTTACCGTTAGGAAACCACCAGTGTGGGACATCGGAGAAGGGAAAATTAACCATCTCAGAGATCGAATCGTAAATTACTATTAGTGTATTATTTATTTATACTGTATAGCACCAGCATATTCCGCAGCGCTGAACGTTGGAAAGGGTTACAATACTTTGAGACTGAACAACATGTTGATAAACCAGTACAGGAGGAAACGAGGGCTATATTCACTACATCAGCCGAGTTACCCTGGACACATGTAACTGATGGGCAGTGCATGAATAATGCCACCCCGTAGCATCATCCCCGGAGCCCTGATTAGAGAACAATTGCCCTCCAACAGCATATGAATTATACATACTGCAGGGCAGTACTCTCCCCCTCCATTACAAAATAATATACAGTATCTGACAGAAGTGACTACACCCCTAAAGGAAAATCTCCAAATTGGGCCCAATTAGCCATTTTCTCACCCCGGTGTCATGTGATTTGTTAGTGTTACAATGTCTCACGTGTGAATGGGGAGCAGGTGTGTTAAATTTGGGGTTATCGCTCTCACTCTCTCATACTGGTCACTGGAAGTTCAACATGACACCTCATGGCAAAGAACGCTCTGAGGATCTGAAAAACAGAATTGCTGCTCTACATGAAGATGGCCGAGGCTATAAGAAGATTGCCGAGACCCTGAAACTGAGCTATAGCACAGCGGCCACGACCCTGAAACTGAGCGGCAGCACGGCGGCCACGACCCTGAAACTGAGCGGCAGCATGGCAGCCACGACCCTGAAACTGAGCGGCAGCACGGTGGCCACGACCCTGAAACTGAGCGGCAGCACGGCGGCCACGACCCTGAAACTGAGCGGCAGCACGGCGGCCATGACCCTGAAACTGAGCGGCAGCACGGCAGCCACGACCCTGAAACTGAGCGCAGCACGGCGGCCACGACCCTGAAACTGAGCGGCAATACGGTGGCCACGACCCTGAAACTGAGCGGCAGCACGGCGGCCACGACCCTGAAACTGAGCGGCAGCACAGCGGCCACGACCCTGAAACTGAGCGGCAGCACGGCGGCCACGACCCTGAAACTGAGCGGCAGCATGGCAGCCACGACCCTGAAACTGAGCGGCAGCACGGTGGCCACGACCCTGAAACTGAGCGGCAGCACGGCGGCCACGACCCTGAAACTGAGCGGCAGCACGGCGGCCATGACCCTGAAACTGAGCGGCAGCACGGCAGCCACGACCCTGAAACTGAGCGGCAATACGGTGGCCACGACCCTGAAACTGAGCGGCAGCACGGCGGCCACGACCCTGAAACTGAGCGGCAGCACAGCGGCCACGACCCTGAAACTGAGCGGCAGCACGGCGGCCACGACCCTGAAACTGAGCGGCAGCACGGCGGCCACGACCCTGAAACTGAGCGGCAGCACGGCGGCCACGACCCTGAAACTGAGCGGCAGCATGGTGGCCACGACCCTGAAACTGAGCGGCAGCACGGCGGCCAAGACCCTGAGACTGAGCGGCAGCACGGCGGCCACGACCCTGAAACTGAGATGCAGCACGGTGGCCAAGACCAAACAGCGGTTTAACAGGACAACAGGTCTTGCCATGGTCGACCAAAGAAGTTGAGTGCACGTGCTCCGCGTCATATCCAGAGGTTGTCTTTGGGAAATAGATGTATGAGCGCTGCCAGCATTGCTGCAGAGGTTGAAGGGGTGGGGGGGGGGGTATATGCTGGTGTTATATAAATAAATAATAAGGAAATCCAGGAAAACATGGCCAATCTTACATCCCTAGTGTCAATTGAAAAGTCCACCTTTGCCCTTTAACCATGGGTAAGGAAGGAATAACAGGTTTTGGAAGGAAGAAGACGTGCCGCAACACTAATCCAACTTCTTTTGTCTGTGACACAGAGCACGCAGTAACAATGGGATCAACTCCGCATCCTCCCCCGTGTCCTCTGCCTTCATAAAATCGTTGTTCCGGACTTCATATTCCAACCCTCCTGCTTTTAATAACGTGCAATGTTTTTCACATATATCAAGACTGTCTCATAACAAGTCTAAAATTTCAAAGAAGCCTATTTACTAATTTTTTGCAATCTAAAATTCCCCTTTTACTTGGTTTATAACGATTTCCTGTATACGATGTGGGGGAAATGGGAAACACGAGGTAAAGAACTGCACATAATATTCAATAGTCCAGAAAAAAAATACTCTTGTAGCCAAAATGATACATTCTTGCCACAGCGACGTATACTAAAATCATTATTTTTTGTTATTTGAGGAGAAAATCAATTAACATTGTTGAAAAAAGTAAAATCGGTTGTTTATTTGGCCATTCAAATTGTACGTTAAAAATGAGTGTGGCGTCAGTCTAGTTTTTCCCTCTTCCCCATCCTGATGCAGAAACTGAGCTCAGGTTTCGGGGCTTTGGGACCTTTGAGAACTAGGCCCCTCCCCAATGGCTCTTAATGTGAGCCATTGGATTGGGTGCAGTGACCAGCCCCCTGAGGTCACGTGACATGCAGCATCTGGCAGCATGTCGCATCTATCGGAGCTCGGATGGAGACAAGGGCTGGATTCAGATGAGTTCCACAGTATGGTGGAGCAGAGGGGGGTCAGTATGGGGTAATGTTTATCCTAGGGCAGGTCTCAAAATTTCCACTCGCCTACTAGCATTTGGCGAGTGGAAATTAAGTGTGGGCGAGTGGAAATGCACTTGCAGGCAGCACAATAAATTATTTTGTGTGTTTAGGGGCAGAGTTAAAGGCTGGGTAGGGGTTAGGTGGAGCAACTGGTGGCGAGTAACCTTTATGGCCCGGTTAGTAGCTTGGGACATGAAATTGAGCCCTGTCCTAGGGATCTCAAATGCTGCCCCCTCCCCCAGATGTTTATGGCGTACAAGTCCCAGAAATCTTTGACTACATGGCCGGAGGATCAGCTTAGAAACATCTGGAGGGCCAGAGTTTGAGATTTCAGGTTTAACCCCTCCGTCCCCACCAGTTTTAACCCTACATCGCTTGAAGATGATGCGCCCAACATAAGGCGAGTCAAGCTCTAGAAAAGAGCTCCGGGGAAATTAATAATGTGACAATACGTCCAGATGTTTTCCGTGTAATTCCCGTCCATACAGATCATGTGGTTTATGCACAGAGCTCCGCTATACGTCTGCATTTTGTTTTATCATAACATCTGTTTGCAGGGAAATGACTGAAGCCTTGATATCTCTAAGGTTGACCTCTCGGTGTCCACAGCTTGCAATCCCGGTGACAGATATAGTACTGGCTGGGTGTAGTAGTACCGGTTGGGTGAAGTAGAGGTAACATCACTGCTCTATAACAGCAGAGACATGGGTTTGAAAACCGGCACGAGCACCTCTCCAGTAAGTGTCCTTGGGCAAGACACCTTAACGGTACATACTCGCCACCCAGGACATACTTGAAAACTAGAGAAATCTCAATGTATCCTTCCTGGTAAAATCCTTTCTCAAATAAAAATCTCTGCAATGCATGAGCAGGTGGTGACGGAGCCGCGGTATCTGCTCGAGCGACATATCTGAAGTATGATCTATATTCTACAAGGAAATTGTGCAAGTCTCCAGAGTATGAAGCGAGCCATAAATCCGAGCAGGATAATGTATGGACAGATGCCTAAAATAGCGCTTACTCATATATTAAACTCGATTTTGAAAGAAATTCCCAAATTACACAGTATGTGAGCACATGTCAAAAACATGAAATGATTTCATTTGTAAAGGCAGTATAAACCCGATGTAACCAGATTTTATGATACATTTCATTAAGAGTAACGCATGGTTACATATAACGGTTTGGACGATAAAATGCAGAAACATTTAATTTACACACCGGAAATGACTGAAATAGGGACGGAAATTTACATTTTTCTTTTTAACCCTTTTTGTTTTAGCATTCTGACATGACCTACACATAGGGGTGTATTCACAAAGCACAGAAATTGAGCCCAATCGCATTGCTTTGCATTTTGGCCCATTTCAGGTCACTTTGGCGATTCCGTTTTGCCGAAAATACAATGCATTCTCTACTCCCCAAATGGTCACCGAAAATGGAGTCACCAGAGTAGTTATCGGAAGTCGGAGAAAAGTGCTGAAATAGGAGCTTAGACACATTTTTATGGGTTTAAGTAATAAAAAATGTCCTTTAACCCCCCCTGACGGTTATCCCTCGCGTGTCTCGGGGTTAAACTTCACTGCTGAAAGCGAAACCCCGAGCCACACTCGGGCTGGATACATCACCTCTCGCTGCGCTCCCTCGATGTCCCCCGCAGTCTCCTCCGGCGATCGCGGGGTTTTACTTCCTGGTTTCCATTCTCGCGAGGAGGAAACCGGGAAGTAAGGAGGTTGCGATCGCTGGAGAAGGCTACGGGGGACATCGAGGGAGCGCAGGGAGAGGTGATGTATCCAGCCCGAGTGTGGCTCGGGGTTACCGCTTCCAGCATAGGAATTTAACCCCGAGACACATTCGAGATAACCGCTAGGGGGGATAAAAAAATTGACCACTTTTGGACAAGAAATTTTAAAAATATCAGACTGCCAGGGAGGTTAAAAAACAATAAAAATGTCTGTTACAAAACAAGTCTTTTAAAAAAATAAAAACACATAAGTGTCATAAAAATTTGTTTTTTTGCAAAAAATGAATGGGCTACAATTTTTTTTTATTTTTTAAAGATATTCCATTATTACATTGAAACCTATAGGATTCGCCTGTTTAAACCTCTTGAATTGAAACACCGAAAATCAGGTAATTTTGCTGCAGTTTTTCGTTCTGTTAATAGACGAATCGTTAGTTCTTAAAGGCACACTTTCGGGGCCGCCGGACAGTATTTTTCTTTCAATTTGCCTGTATTTGGCGAGCAACTCTGTGAACAGACCCAAAATTGCACCTATGGTGAATAGTGATGGGCTGAACACCCCAGTGTTCGGTTCACATTCGAACACCCGAAAAAGTTCGACTGCGACCTCGAACACCACGCAAGTCAATGGGGCTCGAACGTTCGAAAATTAATGTCCCCTCCAAGAGGGGATATATGCAAGATATTGGCCATAAAAGGTGTATGGGGGTCCGGGTAGTGCCCTGGGGGAACAGGAAACAATGAAAAAAAAAATAAAAGAAAAAAGTTTTTAACCCTTTCACTGCTGAATGCTGAGCCATTTCACCGCTGTGCGCTGAGCTCATTTTTACTGCTTTTGCTCATGTTTAAACGCGATTTGAGGCCATGGGAAAGGTTTTATCACCAACGAGTGGGAAATGTTTGACCAACAAGGAGTGGGAAATGTTTGACCAACAATGAGTGGGAAAGGTTTATGAATCCCATAGGCTTCAATGTTAAAATTATTCCCGTTTTAATTCAATATCTAATAAACCGTTCATTATTATATTCTACAGTAAAGAGTCTCTTTATAGATTTTTTTAGGATCTTTTAAGCATTTTTTGGAATTTTTTGAAAATCAAAGCCACCCCCCCACCTCGAACTTTCCGCGAACGTCCCGAAAAGTTAAGTTCGCAAACTTTTGAACAGCCGAATCGAACTTCGAACTGATTCGAACCGACAGCCCATCCCTAATGGTGAAATACACCGTTCAGTCCAATTTGGTGGCAATTTCGGAGGTTAGTTTATAACCCATGTAGTACCAGCTGTGTGGAGTAGAGGTAACATCACTGCTCTGCATGGAGAGATCCTGTGGAGTCATGGGTTCGATCTCAGCGAGCAACCTCTCCAGTAAGTGTCTTGGACAAGACACCTAACGGTACATACTCGCCACCCAGGACATACTTGAAAACGAGAGAAATCTCAATGTATCCTTCCTGGTAAAATACTTACTAAAAAAAAAAAAAATCTGCTGAAAAAAGAAAGAAAAAAAACCCCGACATATAATCCATCTGGGTCCTGTAATAAAACCTGAATTCATGTCACGTTTAAACATGATGAGCAAAAACCGTGAAAATGAGCTCGGCATACAAGGGTGGAATGGCTTCGCAGTGAATGGGGTTTAAAGGAGCATCGGCAGATCCAATCGTATGAGCTTTGTGAAAAGTTGCCAGGTCGGCCATATTTTCCTGGGCATGTATTACTAATTCAGGCAGGAGGGGAGCTCAGGGAGCTATCTGCCCTGTAACATGCATAATTCATATGGGAATTCTGTTGTCTAATCAAGGCAGGTCACCAGGGATCCCTTTGTGATTTCTTACCTGCGTCCTATGAATTCTACAAGCTGCGGGGTGGCATTTTTTTCACGCAATGCCTGTGACGTCACATCCGTCCGTTACAATTATTTGTGGAATGTTGTTCAAATGTACTATATTATGTGACTTCAACCACTACACCTAGCCGGGCCCGAGCCAGGGATCAGCTGGAACTGTGCGTCGGCCAAGACCAGACAGATCCCCACTACTTTCCGCCCGGGTGCTCCATCGGCCCGTGACCCTGCAGCGGCACTCTTTTGAGGATTTGTCCCTCACAGAGAGAAGCTGACATTTTCCTTGAGAAAGTCGCTGAAGCGCGATGAAACACGTCAGCTAAACATGTTCTTTATTATATTTTGATATTAAACTGATGGTTTTACTATCCTCTGTATCCAACCTATCCCTTTCCACCTGCACCAATCAAAAAGGTTCCTTTTCTGACCGGACTGGTTCCGGCACTTTGGAGGAGGCAGAGTATATATGATTGATGCGCCGGATTCGTTCCTATATCTTGTGAGCATTTCTGGAGCAGGGGATTATAGTCCGTTGTGATTGCAGTACTGCTCTATGTGTATATATTTTGTTTTGTATAGAGTGATCCCTGTACTATCTATTTATCCTCACAGAGGGAGCCTGGCCTTGGATGATTCTTGCGGGAGCGCTCCACCAGGAACATGGTCAACCGGCTTCACTCGCCCACCTGGGGAGTGCAGCCGCTCCTATGGAGCTATCTTCCGGGTACACGCAAATGGCCGCAGGCTACCTTATCATTGGTGCCGCTCGGTTCCTTTTGGTGGATTGCGGTGCTTTTTGGACAGTGACATAAGGGGGACCAGAGCTTTCCAACAATACCCTGGAAGTACCACCACTCTCCCAGGATTACGTCCAAAATGATGTCATCTTGTGTGGTGTATTAGGCTAACTAAAGGACTGTATATGGTTTCGGACCATCAGGTTAGCCGAAGGTTGTCTGGTGAGGGTAGGTTGTATGTGGCAAGAGAACAATGATACCGGATTTTCTGTTCTCTATAAAAGGCGATTAGCCCTCATTAAAAATGTATCAATTTCTTCACCCTACACTGTGTCTCGACAAGTGACTGGGTGAGCGGAGAGCTATTAAACACCTCGCCTTAGCATCTCTGGAGAAAGGGAGATTTCAGCGGCGGATCTACTCTGCCCGAGTAGCGGAGTCCGTCACAATGCCCATCAGCATGAACAAATTATATGTCTCCAGAAAAACATGGCTGATCTGGCAACCCTAGTTCCAACACACGAGGAGAGGCCAGGTTTCAAGTCTAACTTGAAAA
The DNA here is from genome assembly GCA_009667805.1 of Leptobrachium leishanense. Classification (NCBI taxonomy): domain Eukaryota; kingdom Metazoa; phylum Chordata; class Amphibia; order Anura; family Megophryidae; genus Leptobrachium; species Leptobrachium leishanense. The sequence goes on along the minus strand of CM019070.1, from coordinate 153,395,075 downwards.
AGACGCGTCTTAAAGAGTCGAAACGTTGTTGATGCAAGCCCAATAGATTTGCCTTGAATACGAGCTGGAGTTTCCGTATCGTCCTCCGCTCCGTCTGGACGAACGTCCATCTGGAAGGTTTCCTCTTAAAATCCACCAACAACTTCTACTGACCATCAACATACAGAGATGTTCTCAACTAAAACCATGGGAAATGGATTTTAATGGTATGAGCTCAGGCGGTTACAGAAATTTCAATATTCTATGTATGTGGCCAACGTTCCTTCTTTTCTTGTGTTTACCAAATTTTTACACCACCTACTTTTCCTCATTTTGCACCCATTCTTTTGTGGTTGTATGTTCCGGAAAAGCTTGTGCTGAGTCTTGTCCGAGGATCACTCATATTCCGTAAACACGAAGGCGAGGATGGGTATTTGAGATTTATTTCCGAGAAGGACAGTACGTCGGCACATTGTCTACACCGGACGAGGTCCCGTCAGGCGAGTGGTTGTGGGATTACGTGTTTGCATTTGCACAAACATTGCGCACTTACATTTCCCTTGAAATGTTCATCTGTCCCACCCCTCCCACAGAGACGTGATCCCACACATCCCTTACAGGCACCACATTCGGAAATCTGTTGATTAGGTTTTGCTCCCTCCGATACCGATCTCTATTCTGAATGCTGTAATGACGGATATTCACGTGAAACACGCACCAGTCAGATTAGTGGAATTCGAAGGAAAGACGGCCTGAAAATTACAGAAATATAGTAAAACTGGGTAATAGATAATTCTATTCTCCCATAAACTTGATACACCAACCACGATTCTAGGGTTAAAAAAAGAAGAGTAGGGAAACAGAAGGGTTAACTATGAAGTCCCACTGTACCACCCATCCCCGGTTTTAAACACCGGAGTATATTGGTGAACTCTCCTTTATTCCTGCACTAGGCTCCCTCGGTGCTGCAGTAGATGTAAAGGTCAGATGACCAGAAGAAGGCTGGATACTGTAGCGAGTGTCCATCCAACCCAATGGGAGCCATTGGCTGCAGATTAGTCCCATTTACGCCAACTCCTCCATGACGCCAAGATCAGCTCTCCCAGTCTCTACGTCTGGGCAGGGTAAACCCAAAAACTTAGAGGGACATATTAATCCTGTGAGAAGGGCAAGTACACTCTGGTCGCGGTGACCACTCAGTGCATGGGTCAACAACCTTGGCCCTCCAGATGGTATTGAACCACAGTTCCCGTGATGCAAAGCTAAATGAATGACGAGGTGAGCATCATGGGAGGTGTAGTTCCAAAACATCTGGAGGGCCGAATTTGCTGAACCCAGTCAGTGTCCCTGCAAGGAAGCAGGATGCATTTTCCAGAAGATTTTTAAGGCTGAAAATGGAGCTGAAATGATCAATTCAAAACAAAAACCGAACGTTGGCTGCAATCGGACTTCAACGTGCAATTCCAGGTTTCATCCTCTATAAAAACAGGGGTTAGCAAGTAAATCCAATTGATTGAAAGTAGAAATAATATTTTAAGAATCTTGAAGAATTTAAAAAAAAATGGGCAAAGAAATCTATTAGAATGTTTCTAAAGTGTGTCTGTGCTATCATAAAGGGGCTGGTCTCGCGGTCGAGACTCGCCCCTTTGGAGTTGTCCACTTATTTTGAGAACTGCATGGTTTTTTTTTTCTACACTTTTGACATTTTATGTGTTTGAAGACATTTTCAAGAAATAAATCGACAACCCCCCCCCCCCCCCGTGTTTTATTTGCTTTGGATTCCACCACTTTTCAGCTGGGAGGGAACGGTGACTCCATTCTGGCTGGCGTGTAGGTCAGCTTGTGCCTGCCACTTCCTGTACTCCTAAGGGCAATGCTGCAGCTCCGATGGGGGGTCTCAGTTTTTTCAAAACACACTTTGGCAGATTTCCAGCAGAAACTAATAGATACAGTTAAAGTATTTATATAGTGTCAGCAGATTCCGGAACACTCTACATTGGAAGGCACAAACATGAGACTTAATAAAAGATACATACGGCCCTGCCCATAGGATAATTGTCCTGCTAATACAGCACTTTATACAAGTGCTCAGCCGGACATCCCATGAGCTTACACTCTAAGGCAGTTGTTTCCAACCCTGTACTCAGGTCCCCCCAACAGGCCAGGTTTTAAGGATTCCCTTGGGGAAACGCAGATCGATCCTGCAGTCACTGAGCATCAAATTATATCACGTGTGCTGTACTTCACATAGAAACATAGAAAAATGTCGGCAGATAAGAACCTTTCGGCCCATCTAGTCGCCCAATTACATGGATACTTTACCTGGATTTATCTTTTGTTTAGGATAGCCTTATGCCTATCCCATGCCTGCTTAAATTCAATTACTGTTTTGGCCTCTACCACTTCTACTGGAAGACTGTTCCATGTATCCACCACCCGCTCAGTAAAATAATGCTTCCTGATGTTACTTTTAAACCTTTGCCCCTCTAATCTAAGACTATGTCCTCTTGTTTTGCTATTTTGTTTCCTTTTAAATATACTCCCTTCCTCTACCTTGTGGATTCCCTTTACGTATTTAAATGTTTCTATCATATCTCCTCTGTCTCGTCTTTTTTCCAAGCTGTACATGTTAAGATCATTAAGCCTTTCCTGGTAACTTTTCTCCTTCAAGCCGTACACCATTTTAGTAGCCCTTCTCTGAACTCTCTCTAAGATGTCTATATCCTTCTGGAGATACGGTCTCCAGTACTGCACACAGCACTCCAAGTGAGGTCTCACCAGTGCTCTGTACAGTGGCATGAGCACTTCCCTTTTCCTACTGGATACCTCTCCCTACACAACCAAGCATTCTGCCAGCATTTCCTGCTGCTCTATTACATTGACTACTTACCCTTAGATCCTCTGAAATAATAACCCCTAAATCCCAACCCTCAGATGTTGAGGTTAGGACTGTATCAAATAATCTATATTCAGCCCTTGGGTATCCTGCAAACCTGACCTGTCAGCGGCTCCTGAGGACAGGTTTGGTTAACACTTATCTAAGGTTTAAAAGGTAGGTGAAACAAAAAGGGAGCAGGGGTAGCTGGTGGCCAAATAGAATATATCAGACTGGATGGGGAAAGACCAAAGAGCTTTGGCTTGATGAGGTTAATCAGACAAGTGAAAGCAGCTGGAAAGGAGAGCTTTAAAATGAGGACAAGGACTGGGTGGAGGGTGGTTTGTTGGTTGGAGCGGGTGTGTGTGGGACAGCAGAGGGAAGATTGGCTGAGGAATGTCTCCTGAATGATGGCACATTGTGGCAGTATAAACACGTCTTCACATGATTATTTCATATAAAAAAATAATAATCTGATTAATTTATTCAACTCGGCTTTAATATTTTATTTATAAAATCTAACATTAATAGGTCATATTCATTCTTACATTACACCAAAAAATAAAATGTACTTTTAAACACAGTGTTTTCAATGTACTAATGTCAGCTCATCAGCTTGTAGACAAATAATGGGCAGCGAAACTGTGACATTAATAAACGGATATAATGAACAGAAAAAATATGTATAAGACCCCCCTATTGCAATTAAAATGCGCCGGTCACACTCATCTGCCGGGCGCCATCATTGCTCGTCTCCTATAGGCTAGCTCCTCTGTTCCCATGTGTCGGGTAACATCAGCATCTCTGATTGGACCGCAAATTACTGTGCCAATGATGTCACCAAGATGGCGGCGCCCGGTCTGTAAGTGTGACAGCTGTACTTTACTGTGAATTTGTAGCAGGACTAGGTTTTAAACTCGAACCTGTGACAAAGTCCACCATGGTTTGGTCCCCATCGTGGTGGCGATGTTCCACAGATCAGAGGTTAACAGGAAAATCAGCCCTTTTAAAGTCTTAAAGCACTAGAAGCGCAGTTTGATTATTTGAACGATAATAATTTATTAGTCTAGTAATTAACGTACAGAGTGTCACTATATATGAGGTGCAGCAATCCACGGACTATCTCAGAACTAAATATTATACACGTGGATATACTGGCCCGTTATATACACACTATGTAGATGTCAGATCCTTCCTTTGTAGTAAATATAGCAATTTTAGGAAAGCAGATCTTTCTATATTTTGTTTTAATTTTTTTGTATTTCTGGAGATTTTTATTTTTTTATTTCTGGCATTTGTATTTTTATTAAGACCGTTTCTGTTGCAATTTATTTATATGCAAGTGCTTGCGTGAAAAAGTCCCTTGTTAACCATGTGTTTTGACACCGTAAACGGAAGGCTATAAAAGGATAGAAAAACAAAATAAATCGTAATCTTCAAAAATCCGATAAGAATTAGTTACAAAAATACATAAAACATACATATATATATATCCTCCACAAGAAAAAAAAAAAGAAGGAATGTAACGCTTCAGAAGGTACGGATAAATAAAAGACATACCGCTGTGGCCTGTGCACATGTTATGCTACAAAATTTGCATTAGAAATTCTGAATTAAAGTTTTTGGCCTTCGTTGCCTTTGCTATAGAGTTTCCGTGCTTCCACATCGTTCAGGGACACCGAACAGCGGGACGGGTGGGTTCGTCTGTACACTATACTGTCCAAAATGGCTTTCTTGATCTCCTACAAAGACAAAAACACAAAAGAAGGTACATGAAGGTAAAAGGACTGCCAAAAATATTATATATATATATATATATATATTTATTAAAAAAAATGTAAATGCTAGTATCTGATAGTGATACTGACTATCTGTACAGGGTTAAGGACGGTCACAGTGTTCGACAGCACAGTATCCAGTTATGTCACCACTAGATCTGGACCTTTGAGGGAACAAGTTATGTTACATGGAATGATTCGGTCTATTTGTTGGACAGAAATTCACATCAATTTCCTGGAAAATACGATAGGATCTGCAGTAATGTGAGTAAGTAGGAGAACCTGTTTCAGAATGTTTGAAGACCACCCAAGAGAAGCTCCGTTATAGAAATTTAAAAAAAAAAATAAAAAAAAAAAATGGTATAAACTCATTTTTAATGCATTTATGGGGAATTCTAGGTACAAAGAAATTAAATTAAATTAAAATAATGTCCGATTTTGACAGGACTTGCTAATTTTTAACCCAGGTGGCCTTTGAAAACGCGTTGTTTTATCTCCGTTCTGTAGACGTATGGCCATTCAATTTACAATGACGTGCTCCATCTCCATGGTCTGCAACCTTGTCCCTCCAGACGTTTCTGAATTACACCTCCCATGATGGTCAACCACTCACTAGGCTGGCTTGAGTACCATGTGAAATGTAGTTCCAAAACATCCGGAGGTCCAATGATGCTCACCCCTGCAATGGAGCACATTTCACACAAGGCTCAAGCCAACCTAGAGAGTGGTTGGGCATCATGGAGGTGTAGTTCCAAAATATCTGGAGGTCCGAGGTAGCTCAACCCTACGATGAGTCTCACGGGAAATGTGTTTCAAGCCAACCTAGTGAGTGGTTGGGCATCATTATTATTGTCATCATTTATATAGCGCAACAGTTTCTGCAGTGCTTTACAATAACCAAAAGGGAACAAATACATATAAACGGACATAGGATGGAAACAAGAGGTTTAGTTCCGAAACATCTGGAGGTCCGAGGTAGCTCAACCCTATGATGAGTCTCATGGGAAACGTGCTCCAAGCCAACCTAGTGAGTGGTTGCGCAAAATGGGAGGTGTAGTTCAGAAACTTTTTGAGGGCCAAAGTTGCCAACCCATCCCCCCATCTACCGGAACAGGTCATTCTCGGTTAGAAAGCTTCTTTAGGAATCCTGGATTCGTTCAATAAAAACATCTGAAACACTTAAGAAATTCCATTAAATTGCGAAAACTAAGTGAAAGGTCGTCTTCAGAAGACACGAGACACTTGTAAAATATTAAATGAACTATTGTTTACATGACGAAAGTGGGCCCGGTGCTGACTGGAAGCCTAGATTACAGCAATACGGGTCCCGTCAAGTAATTTTGGTTCAACCCATGACACTTTGAGATTGTTGAAGAGAGACGACACTGTGGGCGTTACAGCCTTGGATAAACTAGGAATCAATCCAAGAACATTTCCTTTCGCTTTTTTCCTACACTACATAAATGCTTAGACAAATAGTCACGTTGATGACGATCTCAGAGATAATTATAGGGGAACATTTTTCGAGCTGATGGAGGAGCAGGCATGAAGGGTTATTCACCAACCACCCTAATTTACCATTGTTGTAACTACGATAAAGTTCATAGATTCGGACATGGAAATTCAAACATCGATGGGAACATTTTTGAAGCTTCTCCTGCCGTTGTTTGGCGATTCCCAAAAAAGGAAAGTCAAAGTTTATCATCTGTGCAACAATGGTAAACATTGGTGGTTAGGAAGTAACCCACATGGTCTTTGTGTTGGTACAACTACCGGAAAGAACGTTGACTCGTCTCCTGCCATTGGACAGCACCTTCCAAGATTTTTAGATTCTATGGACCGTATTCCAACTGAATTGAGAGACCAACGGCTCCATTCATTAGCTTTGCAGCTCTAGCCGATATGTAAACCAACATTTTGGACGCTTACCGTACATTAAAAGCTCCTATACTTTGTAATGAACCACTAATATTGGCTCATCAAGGATACCGACTGATTGAGCCTGGTATTAAGAGATTCTCCCCTATATCAATGAAGGAGACATTAAAGTAGGTTCCTTGCATGGCTCCTAAGTCTTAGAATATAGAAACAGTGTCCTCTACATTGTCAGTGAGCTTATCCATCTGTTGCATCTCCTCTAAGACTCTGCGCCGTGGCAGAGGGGTCAGAGTCCTCCATGTATCAGCTAGCGCCTTCCTAGCTCCTAGAGCCAATTTGGAAGGTAGGCGGTCCTCATGGTGCATGTGGGCTGGGATGGGACTGGAAAAATCCTAGCCACAAAAAAAATAATTAAAAAAAAAAAGAGCATTTAAAAATCCCAAACTTAACGTTGATCTTACAGTGAAGAGGGCGGCACGATCCACCTCTTCCTCTTCCCACAAGCAACTGAAGATAGTTCCCAGTAATCGTCAACAGTCCCCATGCAATCCAAAGGGGTTAAATAACCTCTGAAAACACCTCTCCTGGCTTCCCTTCCCTCCTGAGTGTAAAACGTTTCTCACCGGGGTTCCTCTGGCTCACTGGTGTCTTGTTTAAGGAGGTGGCTTGGACACTGGCCCATGATAAAGATCACACATGGCCAATCACTCTGCCACTCCGCGTAGAAGCTCGCTTTGCTTTATTCCGGTACAATAGTGAACGTAAACACGTTGAAGAAAATATAAAGTTTAAGAGCGGAATACGTACCTCGATGTTGTTTAAGGCGTTGAACTCCATGAGGTCGTGGAGTCTCTGAAAAGCTAAGTTTGGATACTGGAAGTTGAAGGTTGAATAGGGAGATTCGGGGTCATCGAAAATGTCGAAATCCGCAAAGTCTCTCTCTTCTTGCGTTTCCCTCGGAACACCTAAAAATAAAACAGAGGGTTTACAGTAAAAAGAGTGTACAGCCTTTAAAGGGCCAGTACCATCAAACAATGCCATGTCCTTATTGTGTTTATTCGATGTTGCTGATATCTTACATGTGCTTTATTTTTCTCTTGTATGTTTAGTTAAGAAAATATTTCCCTCTATATGTCACTGGGTGCATCCATTGTGTGATATTTTCCTCTATATGTGTCACTGGGTGCATCCATTGTGTGATATTTTCCTCTAGATGTGTCACTGGGCGCATCCATTGTGTGATATTTCCCTCTATATGTGTCACTGGGCGCATCCATTGTGTGATATTTTCTTCTATATGTGTCACTGGGTGCATCCATTGTGTGATATTTCCCTCTATATGTGTCACTGGGTGCATCCATTGTGTGATATTTTCTTCTATATGTGTCACTGGGTGCATCCATTGTGTGATATTTTCCTCTATATGTGTCACTGGGTGCATCCATTGTGTGATATTTTCTTCTATATGCGTCACTGGGTGCATTCATTGGGGGATATTTTGTGTTGTAGCTTTCCATCACTTGCTCCTCACTGTGTGGCTTTGGCCATAGAATGGAGTCTATGGGTCGATCACTGACTCAAATTGCTCTTGGATCCCATTTTGGTTAAAAATCTAAAAACAGGATTTCAGTTTTACTTCTTTGGTCTAAAAATTCATTTTAGGTGTTTGCGATATCAGGATCCAACATGCATCCATTGACGTAATGTACACCAAACGGCTTTCCTCACCGAAGGGGTTATTCTCTCTCTGGGAATGAAGAATAATTCCCAAGAGTTTTGGTTCTTTTATTCCTTATCTCGGTTGCCCAATGTATTAAAATGAAGCAGCACCAACTGTCCAGCTCGTACGTTACCCACTATAAGGCTGGGATCAGACTAACGCATTTTGAACGTGCGTTGAGCCGCACTTTATCACGGCCATAGTAGCAGAAAATGACGGCCAATGATGGGCAATATACAAAGTATGGCCGCACGAAAGTTTGGCTGCACGACGCAAGCGGCAAACGAAGGCATTTTTGCAAGAACGTCGAACCGCTAGTACTGACGTACAGAGTGCGCTGCGTCCGCATAGCGGCGTGTGTGCGTGATTAGGAGACGTCAGACGCTGCTAATGTCCGGCCAACATATTGTCCAGACGCAAAAAGTGTTTTGACGATCCGCCAGGGTGGATTCACTCATCGGATGTAATGCCGTCCTTTTTTTAACCAGTTGGATAGTTTCCAAGCCCTCTCACTTTATTACTGGATCGTTTAACTAGTATTTTTAAACGCCGTTTTTAACCTACAGATCTCGATAGACCACGCACAGGTTAATCAGCGAAAGGAAGATGCACGGTGCGCATGGAGAGCTCTGCCAACACTATCCATCGGTGCCTGTAGTGTTTCATCTCAAACATGGAAAGAGATGAAAGATAGAATTAAGTGCACTCATCCCACACAGGGAGTTACTCTTCATGATGTATTACTGGCTATCTAGAACTTGCAGAGATAAATACTAGTCCACCGGGGAGAATTAATGTTGTTTTTAAGTATAAGGGTATGGGAAAACGGGAGTTAGACCGGCAGTGCTCCAGCACATGTACAGGCTGTGATACATGTGTTAACAAGCCTTTACTTACCTCTGGTCTCACAGTGCAGAAGAGGTCACGAGCCACTGCGTCCAACGCAGAAGGAAACTGGGAACAAATAGTTTCTGCTGTCCTTCACCGACCCTGTGTGACACCCCACTTGCACATGATTGTCTCCATGGAGTCTTATGGACTGCATGAGACGATAGCAGAGGAAGCGCAGGATGCTACTGTTGGTATCAGTCAGCGTCTCCCTTTTGTCACGAGTCGAGCCGCGGGAGTAGCAATGGCAGCTCTGTATGATGAACTGCTAAGTGTTATTGGTCCATGCCGAATAGAGCCTTTAGTGCCAGTATCTCAAACTCTGGACCCCCCAGGTGTTTATGAACTACATCTCCCATGATTCTGTAGCCATTTATTCCATTCAAAAGAATTCTGGGAATTCTAGGCCATCGACATCTGCTGCGACCTTTAGTTTGACATACGCCGCCTTCGTGTCTTTTGACTGTCCGGGCTGTAGGGCTTCAGCTTGCAAAACCACTCTTTCATTGGATTGGCTTACACATCACGTAAAATGTGGAATACCCAAGGGGTCGACGCGTGCGTTTGCTTCAAACCCATGACGCATTTTGAGGTCGGAAAACAGTCTTTCAAAAGGAACATTACAAGCAACTAGAAGTGAGCGAGACAGCGCTCCACCGGTCAACACAGGTTCCGTTGCATGGCGAGTCTCGGTATGGTCTGTGTCATAAACGTGTTTTGCTAGAGATTTAAAGCTAAAGTAATGTTAACCCCTTCACTCCCATGATCATGTAAACACAATAAGCAGTCGCAGACATAGCGTTAATAACACGATCGGAAGCGATACTGAATCAACACAAATTAAATTTATTTGTTGCAAACGGATTTCGTTTTCATTTGGGCTCCTTAAGGTGTCCCCAAAGTTTTAGCACCCCAGGCAAGACGCGACCGGGGTGTTAACACGTTTTAAGATCAGCTCGGGCATACCTGACATCTCCCCAGCAGATCCTACACGGAGAACAGAACTGCAGTAACTCCTTTTGGCCAGCAGATGGTGACAGTCACCTGCCAAATTGGTCATTACAACAAGGAATACATTGGGGATATTCCCAAAAAAAGTCTGTGTACTTAATTAAACATGATTTTCAAAAAAAAACAAAAAAAAAAAACATAACAAGGACCAGGCAGTGGTGTGGGTGTGTGTATGTATGTGTGTGTGTATGTGTGTGTGTATATATAAAAAAAATAAAAAAAAAATCGCTTGGTAGAGAAAGGGGTTAAATGTAGAGAATTTTGTATATTGTTGACATTCATACGAGGAGATATTCAACTTCATATACCAAGCGGACACTTTTATAAGTTTTTAAAAGGTATACTTTACCCGAGTGGTATTTAATAACATCCGAGAGTGATTTAATACGAGTGATGAAAGTGAGCAATCGCTCTTATGCACGAGCATGCAAATAGGCCTGAGGAAACGGTAAGAACATCCGCGTGAGATCACTGCATTGTGTCATCACATCGGAAGCTACGGGCAGACAGGCACGCGATGATAACGATGCCCTGAACTGGCACAATGCAAATCCCCTTCATAACATCAGCAACAAAAGTGCAGGAACTTGCCAGAGTCTTGGTGAAGAGGACGCGCTCACACCCACATGACAAAGACATACATTTCTTTCCACTTATTACATCGACGCAGTGTATGTTTAAAAGGGATACAGGTTTAGGATCCTTTATCCCAAAATGCTCGGGACCAAACCTGCTTTGGATCTTTGGGGATTTTGGAATTTTTGCATTTAATAATGAGATATATTGGCGATGGGATCCAAGTCTAAGGCCGGGGTCAGGCGAGGGTTTGAGAGCGGAAGGAACGTCTGTGAGAGTGGACGTTCCTTCCATTCTGACGCTCGTCTGTCCACCTCTCTGAGTGCAGTTAGTGCGCTCTGCGCTGCAAGGCTCGATCCGCCTATGGGGGATCGCGGTTTGCAGCCCCTTCGAACGCGCGTCATAGCGCTTCGGGGGGAGACTTCAGAACGTCCGCTGTAGTGCGCACCCTACAGCGTGTGGCTGACCCCATCGCAACGCTGCGACAGACGCCGGAACGCACCTAGTGCGCTCGTCTGACCCGGCCTTAACAGGAAATTCATTTATGCTCCTTATACACACAGCCTGAAGGGCGTTTTATAGAGGGTTTTTACACACGAAGTCTGCGGTGGGATTTGCCACGTGTGATGTCATGTCGGCGCTCAAATTCAGATTTTGGGATAATTTCAGGTAAGGGACACTCTCTGGTTTTTTGATTTTATTATTGAATAAAACCAAATGAAACAAACGAGTTTTTAACGCAAGCGCTTGTAAAACACAATGATAAAATTCAATGTACAGGTCAGAGTTGACATGCAGAGGCAGGAGCACCATCATTTTTGGGAGTAACCCGTTACCCAATTGAGGCTTCTAGCCTTTAATACATATACCCTTAGATATAAAATTGTGTTTTAAAATACACGTGGAACCAAAGGGGAAGAAAATGGTACATCTCTTTCAGACATTTTGTGTGATGAAACATCATAAGCTATATTGAAGTATCAATACATTGCCTTTTGGATGTAATTAAAGGGCCAGTACCACCAAAAAAATGAAATGTCCTTATTGTGTTTATTTGATGTTGCTGATATCTTACATGTGTTTCTTTATCTCTTGGAAATATTTTCTTAATTAAACATACCTCTATATGTGTCACTGGATGCATCCATTGTGTGATATTTTCCTCTATATGTGTCACTGGGTGCATCCATTGTGTGATATTTTCCTCTATATGTGTCACTGGGTGCATCCATTGTGTGATATTTTCTCTATATGTGTCACTGGGTGCATCCATTGTGTGATATTTTCCTCTATATGTGTCACTGGGTGCATCCATTGTGTGATATTTTCCTCTATATGTGTCACTGGGTGCATCCATTGTGTGATATTTTCCTCTATATGTGTCACTGGGTGCATCCATTGTGTGATATTTTGTGTTGTAAACTGCCCCCCCCCCCGTATCTTTCCATCACTTGCTCCTCACTGTGTGGCTTTGGCTATAGAATGGAGTGAATGGGTCAGATGTCAAAAAGCCAATTCATTATGCGGCCGGGATGTATGCAAAGGACATTCACAGTTAGCAAGGTGTTGCCAGCCCACTATCAGATCTCATTCAGGTGACATCTCTTATCTCGGCTAGCATAGACAACACAATAGATCCCCCGCATCCTTGTCTAAGCGTTCTCTCCTCCACCCCGTTGCCTCTTCACTAAGGTTTTATCCTATATATCAAAGCTGTAAAGTGAGACTTACCATAAGATTTTGGTAACACTTGCATCATGGGAAAAATCCACAAAAGGAGATAATAAAACCATGTTTATTTTTTCCTTTTTCCATGAAATTACTTCAAAAAACAAAAGAAAAAAACCAGTAGCAGGTGTTTTATAATGTGTTTTTTACAATCTCGTTACAGCTTGTGGTAGTGTCCCTTTTAAATTTTTTTTTAACCCCCTTAAGGATCAAGGGTCTTTAAAGTCCATGCATTCATGACGGAACTGTTCCATCATTGGTCCTTAAGGGGTTAAACACAAGATGACCATGTATTTCTCGGCGAACTGCACTCACCTGGAGCTTTGAAGTTCCTAAAGTTAATATTGGCCAGAACGAAGTGAATGACCGTGGGACAGTCTATCTCTACGGACGGGTTCTTCGGTCGAAACACGTAACATTCCTTCAACCCTTCTCGATCAAAGATGTTGGGGTCTATTTTTGGAAACGGTAGGTTGTTCATACGCGCCCACTTCTCCGCAAGGAGGAGATCCTTAAAAAAACAAAAACAAGAGGGAAGTAAAAAAAAAGGGTTTATGTTTCTATGTTTTAGGATGCTTAAGATTCTTCAGAGGGCGAGACGACGTCTTGGTAAGAGAGATAAGCGATCCGATAGCGTTCAACGGCACCGACGTGTAGGTCAATGAAAGTGCAACGCGGGTGTGTGAGACCGAACAGAGGAAAACTGGTTCAACAAGCATGGATGTACTCCCCGAGCGGTGATGGCGAAGCAAGTCGCTGAGCTCACAACACGCAATCACTTTATTTTAAAATAGGAAACAACGTACAAGGTAAAAGTGTAAATGCGTCATAAAATAGGAATTATGTCTACGATTGCGTCTAATTATAACCGCAAGCACAACAGAGCATTTTCTGAATACTATATATATATATATACACCGTCATACGCCAATATACATGCACGAATGCAGGGGGTAAAGTCGAGTAGGAACGCATGGGAACGCAGTTCCTCCTGTATTTTTTGTAGTAGGAACGGAGTTCCCTTTGGTCCCATACACTGCAAAGTAGGGATGGGTGATTTTCTTAAATTTTCCCCAATTTAATTGAGATTGACCGATTTAGTTTTCTGGAAAATAAAAAAAATATATATATAAAAAATAAAAATATTAGTAATAATTTGAGGAATCTGGATTTTTAATTGAAGGTGCGTCCGTCCTAGCATCGCCAGAAAAGAGCTGACAGGTTTAGCAACCGCCTGTCGAAGCCGGCGGCTCTGCCCTGCTGATGCTCTGACGGCCGGTCTGTCAATTGAAAAATTCCTTGATTTTTGGAAAATTTAAACAGGTTGACCTAGAAATCCATTAAATTGTGGGACAAAGAATAAAATCGCTCAGCCACACTATAAAACCTTCTTTTTTTATTTAGGTTTCTTGTAAAGCCACGATAAATATTTATCATACATTTCCCGTAAAACTCACTCATCATATATTTTATAAAATGAGTTTTACGGGAAATGTATGATAAATATATTTATTTTGACTTAAGAAACTCATGACTGAACAAATAAAAGCTTTTTAGTGGGTGGGGGGGGGGTGAGAGATCGCCTCGATCCCCCCCTCCCTCCACAACTGAATAGAGGTGTGTGCCAACCTTTATTTTGTTTCCCTGAAAAAAAAAATAATAATAATAATAATAAAAAATAATAATAATAATAATAAAAGTATCTGGAGCAATGACAGAGGAGAGCCGCCAGTTTCGGCAAGCACCTGTCAAACCCGTCGGCTCTTCTCTGACGATGTTCAGATGGACGCTCCGTGAATTAAAAAAAAACATTTTCCGCGATGATTATAATAGAAGTCAACCTCGACGCCATTAAATTGTGGCAAAATCCAGGAACTCTCACAGTCCCACTATAAAGCTTAGATTTAGGTGTTCAATCATAGGTTTATTGTGGCAGAACAACAAAACCTATCATAGATTTCCCCTAAAACTCAGCCTAAAATATATATATTCTTATTAGGGTTGTGGTGGAGGGCAAAAAATGAGATAAAAAGCCTCCACGTAATAACCAATAAGGTTTATTATTGCAGAAGCCATTTGCACATCACAGCAATTCAAAGAACTGCATCCCAGAGCTCCTGTGCCACATTCCCCATATGCAGCAAGGAATTCTGGGTAAGAAATGCAAATGACATCTGTCTCACTTTTTTGCATCCTGGGTCTGTTTTCACACACAACCCTTCAATCAATGCCATGTCATACTAGATGCTTTTTTTTTAGCAGAGATCATGTCTAAAACTTTAGTGTGGGTGATGGCGGGTTGAGTGATATCAATGGTTAATGCGGTTGCGAGTGGGGGGGGGGGCAGAGATCTTGGCGAGTTCCCATACTTATGTCTTTAGTATTTGACCCCTGAAGGTATAGAAATATTTTAATGTCATTTAATGTCATGGGGGATTTGCCGTTAATCTGTAGCGGAAACGTGTCAACTAACTGGATTGCTTTAGACTAGGAATATCGTCGACGTATCGCCTCCGTAGAGTCAAAAATAGTAAGTAAGGCTGGATTAACCTCATTCCACATAAACAGCATACAGCAAACAACCGTAAACCGCAACAGCTGGAAACAAGATGCTACACGCATGCTAAAAGGAAAGAAAGGAAGAGAAAACACATTCCCAACGTAAAAAGTCAACACCCATATTTTCTCTGTTGTGCAATGTTTGTAGAGATTTGCGAATGGATCCAAAACAAAGCTTTTTCCCACCATGACGTCGACCAATCAGGATTAGACAACGGATTACTGTGAGTTAGGTCTGTGTCTACAGGATAATATGTCCATAGTGAAACAGGTATTATAGTTGTAAATACCTTCCACAATTGCTTTGCCAGGTCACTGAAAAACAGCTGGGGGGGGGGGGGGGAGATAATATCAGGGTGTCCATAAAGTCTCTTAACAATTTCAAAAATTTATTACAAAGGCAAATGAAAAGACAGAAGTGAAAATTATTACAAAATGAGACGTATATACAGTATTTAAGGGGTTTTTGCCTCATTTAATACACCTCTATATGGGCGCCATTAGTTGCGCGAAGCACATCAAGACAGTACTGGATTTCTCGCCATGTTCCTGTAGCATCCCCTCATCAATGGCATCAGTGATCCTCTGCTTTAGATTAGTGATGTCCCTTTGTACCTTTGTTCCATACACCATATCTTTAACATAACCCCATAGAAAGAATGGCGGGGAGTGATATCTGGTGAACGAGGTGGCCAGGGAATTGGGTCACCACTTCCAATCCACGCTCTGGAAAGGTTTCATTTAGGAAGCCACCAACATGCAGTCCCCAATGTGGTGGTGCACCATCTTGCTGGAAAACAACGGTTGGTGACCCGTGGATTGGAAGGGGCGACCCAATTCCCTGGCCACCTCATTCACCAGTTATCACTCCCCTCCACCTCTTTCTATGGGGTTATGTTAACGAGACGGTGTATGGAACAAAGGGATATCCCTAATCTAAAGCAGAGGATCCCTGGTGCCATCGCCACCATTGATGAGGGGAAGCTACAGCCAACATGGCAAGAAATCGAGCACCGTCTTGATGTGCTTCGTGCAACTAATGGCGCCCATATAGAAACATAGAAAAATGTCGGCAGATAAGAACCTTTCGGCCCATCTAGTCTGCCCAATTACATGGATACTTTACCTGGATTTATCTTTTGTTTAGGATAGCCTTATGCCTATCCCATGCCTGCTTAAATTCAATTACTGTTTTGGCCTCTACCACTTCTACTGGAAGACTGTTCCATGTATCCACCACCCTCTCAGTAAAATAATGCTTCCTGATGTTACTTTTAAACCTTTGCCCCTCTAATCTAAGACTATGTCCTCTTGTTTTGCTATTTTGTTTCCTTTTAATATCATAGAAGTTTAATATATAGAGGTGTATTAAATGAGGCAAAAAAAACCCTTAAATATATACGTCTCATTTTGTAATAATTTTCACTTCTCCGTCTTTTCATTTGCCTTTGTAATAAATTTATGAAATTGTAAAGAGACTTTATGGAGACACTGTGTATAAACACAATTTAACTGTGGCCCCACTGTGCAGAGGGCATAACAAATAGTGCCCGGTGTCCCTCTGCTGTCCTGGCACACTGCCACAAAAGAGGGCTTGTGCAGGGCTGTGCTTCCCCCATAGATTACCAGTTTCAGTTGCTTCAAACTATTCTGTCTCGAACTGTTTAAACAGCGGCTCGGTCGAACTAGAGTCGTTAATACGAGCCTCTAACGGCTCAAACACAATATATCAGATAGCAATGCGCCATCAATGATTACATCGCAATACTGTCCATCTGGAAAGCTCATTTTCTACAGAAAGTTAAAATGGGACACAAAAAAAAAAAAAAAAAGGTTAAAATAGCAATTTCGCATTAAACCTGGTTATTCTGAGGCAGTCAGGAATATTATATAAAAATGTAGATTCGCTCATATTGAAATCTTCATGTATTCGTTTATAAGTTGCGGAAAATATAAATAAATAAATCACTGAGATGACGGGTTCCAAGTTCTAGATGGTGTCCCTTATGCAATATTTCATATGGGGGGGGGGGGGGTCTCCATTTTTAACATACATGCAGAAATATTGATGGGGTGACAGGTTCTGAACGCTAGATGGTGTCCCTTATCTCGCATATTGCCACATTACTGACGAAAACAGATCAAAATCTAACTTCTGCTGATAAGAATTCTTTCCTTTAAAGGGACAGAACAACCAAAAAAAATGATCTGTCATTGTGTTTATTTGATGTTGCTGATAGCTTACAGGTGTTTGGTTTTTCTCTTGTATGTTTACTTATTTGTATAAATATTTTCCTCTATATGTGTCACTGGGTGCATCCATTGTGTGATATTTCCTCTACATGTGTCACTGGGTGCATCCATTGTGTGATATTTTCCTCTATATGTGTCACTGGGTGCATCCATTGTGTGATATTTCCTCTATATGTGTCACTGGGTGCATCCATTGTGTGATATTTCCTCTACATGTGTCACTGGGTGCATCCATTGTGTGATATTTTCCTCTATATGTGTCACTGGGTGCATCCATTGTGTGATATTTCCTCTATATGTGTCACTGGGTGCATCCATTGTGTGATATTTTGTGTTGTAAACTGCCCCCCCCCCCGTATCTTTCCATCACTTGCTCTTCTCTGGCAATGGCCACAGAATGGATTGAATGGGTCTCGATGAGCAATGACCAAACATCAACTATGGTTACACGAATAATGGGTGGAAAATCCAACCAACAGCTTTAGATTTAATTCTCCCATCCCTATCCTCAGTTTTACATTCCTACTTTAATAATCACAATAAACGCAAGTTACTACTTTGTGTTTGTGCACTTATGAGAGGTTCTACACCAGCGCCCAAGTTTTATGCACTCCCCTAAATGAATGTGTGAACATACAGCTCCAAGTGCATCCCACACTCGCACACTAGTTTCCCCAGTTACGTATGATCTTCGATTTATACATTTACTGCTCCGATGTTCACACTCAGAATCCTAAAGCTGTAATGTTATCACACAAACCTCCAAATGGAATTACCTTGAAAGGAGGACTGGAGTCGGACGGCCTCGCCGAAAAGTCAAACGAAATTATCAGATCAACGCCTCGCTGCGGCCGTAACAAGAGGGGGTAGGGAAGATTGAACGTCAGGCCGCTGTCCACTATATGTATCTTCTTGCTCTTCACATCCAAAGGTTCGTATATTCGTTCGAACTCGTCAGGGTCTGAAACAATATTTAGAGAAGCATGAAAGGCGGCCATCTTTGCACGTAGATCTGAAACGCATAGATGATGTTAAAGCTCAAGTGGTTCCCAACTTTGGTACTTGACCTTTGCTGGCTTGTCAGTGATGGTGCCTCTTCTTGGAAATGGATGGAAATACTTTTACAAAGTTTTCAATTTGGAACTTTGGCAAAGGATCTTCATCAAGTAGGACTCCTGCTATTGATATGTCATGAAGCTGACTAGATACATCTACTCTCCAGTCCTGGGGACTGCGTGCTAAACCTTATTAGCCTTTCATCTTCTGAATTCCTGCTTCCAATTCAGTGTTTATCTTGCCCAGTGGCCATGGTGTTCCCCACAAACTCAAACAATAACCATGGAGAGAGAAAAGCCAAGGCTGGCCAAGTGAAAACTATGATGGTGAGGTGATCCAATTTAAGAATGCTCTAGCATCCAACATTCGCCTGGTCTCTGCTCTAAACATATTAGCAGTGGAGGGTAAAGACTCAGTAATGGGAACCTAGAAGACCAAAGTGACAAAAAACCCCATTAAGAACAGTGGTTCCCAACGCTGGTCCGCGAGTCCTCCTAACAGGCCAGGTTTGCCAGATATCTGAAGCACATGTGATATGATTTGCTGCTCAGTGATTGCAGGATTCAGTCTGCATTTCTACAAGGTTATCCTTAAAACCTGGCCTGTTAGGGGTACTTGAGGACAAGGGTTGAGGGCCACTGATTTAGAACATGCAACAGAAGAACATTAGTGAACTCTGCACCTAAGGACTGGTTGTATGGGCTCCAAGTATGAAAGAGATCGAAACCATTTGCCAGGAAAGGGTGATTGGGACCAGTCAGGTCTAGGTTGACACGATTATCTTTGGATCAATGACATGTCGTTGTACAGGTCTTATCTGGGTTGGAGAATTGTGCATACTAGACCTTGAGAAAGGGATGCAAACAAGGGTGGACAAAGACCCTTGAAGGGTTCGGGCTGTGGTACTGCAAGAAATTATATTTCTGGTTCCAGTCTTCGCCTTATCATTGCACATTACTACACGTATCCTGTTCAGTTCAGAATATGGGAGGTTAAATCACCTACAAACAAAAATGTAGTAAAAAGGTGTCCAAATAATGAAAATGTCCTAAAAAATAAATAAATAAAAAAAAAGATCCGCTACAAAATAATATTTTTTTTTGAAGAAAAAAAAAGAATTATTATTTTGTAGCGGACCTTAAGAAAAGAAGAAGTTTATTATTTTGTAACAGACATTTTTATTTTATGACCTTTTTATTATATGGACATATTTCTACTATATTTTTGATTATAGGTGATTTAACCTCCATATTTTTTTTTCCTTTAAAAAAGGATTTTTACGAAAAATAATAAATGGTTTGAAAAAAATAAATAAAAATAAACAAGTAATTAAAGATGTTCCATTTATTACATTGAAACCTATGGGATTCGCCCGTTTTAAACCTGTCGAACGGAAACATTGAAAATCAGGTCATTTCGTCACTGTCTCAGTGCAATTCGGCATTCTGTGAATAGATCATTGTTAGTTTCCAACGGGACAATGTCGGTGCTGCTGAACCACAGCAAATTGCGCCGTATATCTTTTTGTCAATTCGTTTGTATTTGCGGAATTGACAGCTTTGCGAACAGACGAATTGCTCCGAAATTGTAGATCTGGGGAAATTCGGAGGTGAATGAATATTATAAACCAACTAGATCATTGCTACTCTACATTCTTTTGTTTGGGGGTTGGCGAACGCCTTGCAGTTACATTTTTATCACCCTGCTAAGTGTTAGTTATTGTACAAACCTGGAATGAACTTTGTACAATAAGAGCAGGTGGCATTTACACAAAACGCGTTACGTAGTTTGACCGTTTTTCATGTTTAGCAAATTAGAAAAAAACCCAAAAAAAAACATTGTTCCATCTTCTGATAAAGTACACGGAGTTCCTCTCTGATGCAAAAATAACATAACATTATACAAAATTGCAAAACGCCGTTTCCTCCGTCAGGGCACGGCACAGGAAATGCCACTGCTTTAACTTTGCCTCTGTTAATAGAGATTAAGATTATAATTCATTCCGTGGAATAGAACTGAAGCGCGACCCTGACGCGTTCCGATTCTTCCGGACACAATTGCTCAAAACGCGTCGGAGGACTTGCACATCTGTGGGCAGCATATGAGTGCTCAGTGTACATGTGAATCACTAGGGCATAGTCAGCAACCCCAACCCGCCAGATGACTCAAAACTACATCTCCCATGATGCTCAGGTACACATTATATACAAATATACAGAAAAAATGGCGTTGCCCCCGTACTCAGAACAGCTACAACAGCCAGGAGTAACAGCCCAGTTCATGTATAAAACATAAGAAAAAAAATAAATGATGTCATCTGCGCTCGTTTCTATACAATTCCATGTGCAACAAAACACTATCAGAGGTTTTAGTTTGCTTTCTTGAATGGCCATTCAAGCAAACTAAAACCTCTGAGTGTTTTGTTGCACATGGAATTGTATAGAAACGAGCACAGATGACATTTTTGTTCTTGTTCAGGTACACATTAGCTCATATTATTATTAAAACAGGCATTTATACAGCGCCAACATATTCCGCAGCGCTTTACAATAGGGGAGCACAAACAGGAGACGTACATGATACATGATGATAAGATGACCCTGCCTGTAGGATAACTGTCCAGGTAGTGCTAACCAAGTGCTCAGTCAGACATCCTGTGAGCTTACAATCTAAGGGACTGGGGTAGGTGAAACAGATAGGAGCAGAGGGATTGTAAAGATGGTTAGCAGGGCAGCATAGAAGAACCAGAAGCCTGAGCTTAGTGAGAGTAATTAGAGAGAGAAGTGGAGACAGCTGGAAGAGACACCTTAAGTTATGGACCTGCCCTGGGTGGGAGGGTTGGGTGGGACACAGAGGGGAAGGAGCCATGCAGTCTGTCTTGTGTGTATGCTGTGAATAGAGTGAATAAGGTTATGAACGAAGCACACTGTGTGGCCATGCATGGGGGAGGGGAGGGGAGGAGGAGGGGAGGAGGAACAGAGGGTTTTTTCTAACAGAAATGGATCTTACAGTTACAAGCATTTATAAAGCACCAACAAGTTCCGTAGCGCTGCACAAAGGGAGAGACAGAACAACAAATATACATACACATTACACACACAGAACAGTAGGAGAGAGGACCCTGTTCGAACTTGGGCTCATGGGAGATGTAGCTCCAAAAACATCGGGAAGGCCAAGGATGCGGACCTCTGGCCTAGGGGCTCAGCAGCCATGTGGGCAAAACAAGCAGGTCTTTAATACAAGACCTAAACGGGTACACATGACATGCAGTGCTGGCATGCTTCCGGCTGCTGCACCGCCTCCTCTCCAGATTATAAAGAAAAAAAAAGAAAAAAAGTGGAGGTTTGTATAATCAGGGCGTTGAATCTGAATTTCTTTTTTAAAAAAAAGTTCAAAAAAAATGTTTCCATTAGGCTAGGGTCAGACTAACGCATTTTTCGCGTTGTCCGTGAAAAAGTGCGTTCGAACGAATGGACGTATTTTTTCACGGAATACGCGATAGCGGTCATACGATGCGCATTTTCGTCCGTGATTTTGTACGGATCATCAATAAAACACTTTTTGCGTCTGGACTTTATGTTGGCCGGATGTGTGCAGCGTCTGTCTCCTAATCACGCAAACACGCCGCTATGCGGACGCAGCGCACTCTGTACGTCAGTAGTAGCGGTTTGACGTTCTAGGAAAAATGCGTTTGTTTGCCACTTGCGTTGCGCAGACGAACTTTCGTGCGGTTGTTCTTCGTATGCTGCCCGGCATTGGACGTCATTTGCTGCTAGCACGGCCGTGATTTCGTGCGGTTAAACGCACGTTAAAACTGCTTTCGTCTGACCTTAGCCTTATTCTGTATCTTTATTACCAGGTAAATAATTAAGTGTAGGTTAATATATCACTGAGCGGAACATATAACCATGACAAGCATTCAGGCACGTATGTGCTATTTAGGGATAATAGCATCGGTTTCTGCATCTATTAAAAAGACATAATTTAAGAAAGTAGAAAGGCAATTTATACGTATTAGCAGCCGAGAGTAAGGCGGATTGGCTGCATTCCCAGAAACATCATTGCGTTCCTTACAAACACTCGGAAGCGCTATCCTTGAATGGCGTTGTATAATCCATTACAAAAGAGGTGCTATTTTATCCCGTGGATATGCTAAATGTGCAGCCTGGGTTACAACGAGCATGACGTCTACTAGTAAAAAAATGCTGCAGTGATATAGGGTGGAGAAATCATAAGGGATCTAGCAATGTGCATGGACTCCACAAGACCTCTGAACGTGTCCTGTGGTATCTGGCACCAAGACATTAGCAGAAGATCCTTTAAGTCCATCACATTGCGAGGTTGGGTCTCCATGGATGGGATTTGTTGTTCCAGCACGTCCCACAGATGCTCGATCGGACTGAGATCTGGGGAATTTGGAGGCAAAGTAAACACTTTGAGGAACATGACAAAGATTTCAAACAATTTTCATCCTTGATTTTGTACGGATCATCAATAAAACCCTTTTTGTGTCTGGACGTTATGTTGGCCGGACATTAGCAGCGTCTGACGTCTCCTAATCACGCACACACGCCGCTAGCGGACGCAGCGCACTCTGTATGTCAGTACTAGCGGTATCACGTTCTCAAAAAAAAATAAATAATTTTTTGTTTGCTGCTTGCGTTGCGCGGCCGCACTTTTGTGCGGCCGTACTTCGTACACTGCCCGTCATTGGGCGTCATTTGCTACTACGGCCGTGATAAAGTGCAGCTGCACGCGCGTTCGTCTGACCCTAGCCTTTTGGTAGGTGCTACCCACTGCACCCCATGAACACCCCACAAGACTTGGCGTTTTGGAGATGCTGTGACCCAGGCGTCTGGCCGTCATATTTGGCCCGTGTCAGTCACTTCCAACACATGAAATTCAAGAACTGACCATTCACTTGCTCCTAATATATCTCACCACATGACAACATATCCCGCCCGGAGTCAATATATCCCGCCCGATGACACTATATCCCGCCCGATGACACTATATCCCGCCCGATGACACTATATCCCGCCCCTCGACACCATATCCCGCCCCTCGACAACATATCCCGCCCCTCGACAACATATCCCGCCCCTCGACAACATATCCCGCCCCTCGACAACATATCCCGCCCCTCGACAACATATCCCGCCCCTCGACAACATATCCCGCCCCTCGACAACATATCCCACCCCTCGACAACATATCCCGCCCCTCGACAACATATCCCGCCCCTCGACAACATATCCCACCCCTCGACAACATATCCCACCCTGTGACAATATATCCTGCCCCTCGACAATATCCCACCCCTCTACATGGGCCATTGTAACCATATAATCAGTGTTACTCACTTCACCTGTCAGTGGTTTTAACGTGGCAGCTGGTCATTTTTTTTTCCCATACAATAAAAGCAAATTCCACATTTCATTTCCACGATGGAAAAGAAAAATCTGGCGAACCATAAATATTTGGCCTTTGGCTGGTAAACTCCGCATCTATTGATCAAGCCCACACATTATCTTTGCTTCAGATAGAATCCATACCGTGTTAGGTTTGGTGGGAAAGGGGAAAAAAATTTAATATATAAATAAAACCTTCAAGAAAAGCACAAAAATTGCTAAATGAACAAAAGCCTACAAAGTGAACGTATGGATGGGAGCATCCTAGAAATGAGACCGCAGACTGAAAGTTGTTTGTTTTGAGAAAAATCACTTTTAAAGTCCTGGTTGAGTAATGATGATCATTTCCAGGACACGCAAAAAAAAATCAGAGTCGGGTCCCATGAACCGAATCCAAAGCACCGGAAAGAAAACCGGTCAAGATTTAGAAAACAAAATCTCTGCTTGTTCGAAAGCCGGTTTGTTAGAATCATTCAAGTAAAAAACACCGGCTTTCTCAGAATCAAGAAAACAGTTTGTATTGTTTTGCAGAGAATCAGCATGAGAATTTGTACACCATAGGAAAATAATGGCAATAGTAAAGTCACAATACAAGGTAACCCTGAGGGAGTACAAGGCAGTTCCACAGAGAGAGCAAACTCTGCATAAAGTGCAAGTAAAAATGCAAAAACAAAAAAAGGAGGAGTATTTAGAGAACAGGAAAAAAGAAGCCACAAAGATCAAACCAAGTGAAAGATATCCCACGTTCCTGTGCTTGAGTTTTATTTTTTCCCTAACCGGCAGAATTTTGAGTGTAAAATTAGTAAATATTAGGACAGGAGCCAGCTTAAATTTTTAATCATGGAAAAGCACCTACCACTCCTCGGGAAAAGATTTTTTTGAGGGTACCCAGTTTTATTTATTTTTGATTGATTTTTTTAGACATTTGGACATTGTTCTTGTGATGGATTTGGGGCTCCGGTTGTTTTTAATGTTCATCAAATCTGGCTTTACAAAAAGGGGTTAACTTCCCAGACGGTTTGCATCTGGTTACAAACTTTATTTTACTGTATAGGTTTCCTGCTATCAGGGAAGATACAGGTTTGCTGGCGGCAGCTATTGTTTGTATTGTTTGCTATTTGGTTAAATGTAACAATCGCTCGCTGGTGTGAATTATCAACCGGATATTGGAAAATATGAATCTACTGTATTCTTGTTCTCCTGAAATGTGAAGACCTGATCCTGTGAGCCATTTGTTTGTTATTTGTTGATGGGATTTCTCCTGGGACCTGTACTGTGGTGAGGTTTAGTATAAATACAGTATGTTACGGACCCTGGGACCCCCACGCTCGGTACCTCCGTCCAGGAGCCCCTTTCCACTGTACAAGGAGGTGATCGTACCTACACAGACTAAATGACACTTAGTTTTGTGATGGTTGCCGAGTGAAAACAGAACTCTGAATGTCTTTTATTCTGGGTTTTCAGTTAGACATTCGCAAGTAAAAAACACTCCTCTGCGGGTCCATGCTGCAAAAAACCCTTCCACACACACACCCACCCTGGTCTACAAAGGCTGTGATATCCAGTCTAAACCAGTTAGTGTGGGGGTTGGGTAGAAACCAGGCAACCGGTTAGATTGTAAGCTCTTGAGCAGGGTCCTCTCCTATTGTTCTGTGTGTCCACTTGCATGCACATGGCTAGTCTGGCTTACCCATTGTACAGTGCCATGTAAATTGTTAGCACTTTATAAAAGCGTGTAACAGTTACATACAGATACACAGGTAAAACAGCACAGTATATCACACAACACTATCCTATATACAGGGGCAATGAAACGTAAGAAAATGAAAACGTAAATAAACATTGTGGTGGCCGTTCCATCACACAGTATATGTGTGCCCTCTCCCTATTAAAGCCAGTCAGTCATATTGCGTAGCCATGCCTCAACTGGTTCTTGGGTGAACACTATGTTAACCTACATCAAGGTATGGACTGACCGTGATGTCTGGGCATAAAGACGATACCAAGTGACAGAATC
The DNA here is from genome assembly GCA_009667805.1 of Leptobrachium leishanense. Taxonomy (NCBI): domain Eukaryota; kingdom Metazoa; phylum Chordata; class Amphibia; order Anura; family Megophryidae; genus Leptobrachium; species Leptobrachium leishanense. The sequence continues at coordinate 153,369,346 of CM019070.1, read as the reverse complement.
AGTGGCGGAAGCTGACTTTAGCAGATATACCCCCATTTGTGGTACAGAAATCTGTTACAGTTCTTATGTGGAATGTAGCAAAAAGATTACAGTGCTACAACATTAATTACATCTCGATTTACAGCCGCCCCTTGAGGGGGTGAATAGCTGCATGTCTCCCAAAGTGACACATGAACAGGTAAAGGGCACATTCCTGCCCGCTCTAGGACTTGTGTGTGATGGATGAGGTGCCGTGACCTTGTGGTCCATTTATCCCTCAGGTGATTAAAACCAGTGGCTTGTATTATAATGCGGATCTGGGATAGAGAGAGAAAGGGAAAGGTCTACGTGTTCCACCTCTTTTGCTTTAACAAATCGAAATGAGTAATAGAAGGCCGGAATACATTTTTTAGCATCTCATAATACATTGTGATGCATTGCACTGGAGGCACACGAGGCCGGGTCCTTGGAGAGCAGTTTGTTGTCCACTATTTAGGAAATAGTGGATTACCATTATAAATCGACCCTGTAATCTGAAACAATGATCCAACCACGTTTTGCAAGTACACAGTCATTTATCTGTGACACGCGACCAAACAATAAATGATACAAGTACTGCATGAAACAATATTACTAATGGTGAACAAAATAATCAGTATATGGAAAAATCAATGCGGAAAGCACTGTTGAGTTTTCGCATCAGAATAATAAAATATCTGAAAAAGGGCTTTAAGGGCTGAAGGCCCGGGGGGGGGGAGAAATCAGACCCCTGATATGCTTAGGATCCCCAAGTGATATGCTGGAGGCTGGAGCTGGTAAATGGAGCAGAGATGCAAGAATCCTTTTTTTTTTTTATATTATATTATATTAATATATATATATAATAATAATAATAATAATAATAAAAAAAAAAAGGTTTTATTCCACTTAATATGCTCATGGTTTGGAAGTCCCCAGAGAGCCCCAAGAGTAACTATATGACCACATTTTGTTCCCTAAGTATACACTGAGTGGCCGGATTATTATGACCACCTCATCAGTACTTGGTTGGGCCACCTTTTGCCTTCAATACTGCAGCGATTCTTCTTGGCATTGACTCCACGAGATGTTGACAGGTGATGTGAGGAATCTGACACCTGCCTGATGAATAGCGCTGTCCGGTTCTGTGAGATTTGATGGTTGTGGAACCAGTTGCCTGATGGCTCAACTTCGTCCCACAAATGCTCAATTGGATTGAAATCTGGTGATTGTGGGGGCCACCTAAGCAAGGGAAATTCTCCCTCATGTTCTTGAAACCACTCCTGCACAATACGAGCACCGTGGCATGAGGGCGCATTGTCTTGTTGGAAGAAGCCATCTCCATTGGGATACGCCATCAACATGATAGGATGAACTTGATCAGCAACGATGTTTTGGTATGTTTTGCTATTCAGACGTTGTTCCACACGAGTTAAAGGGCCCCAAACCATAACACTGCCCCCACCAGCTTGAAGGGTTGTACTCATGCATGTGGGGTGCTGCTTTCATGCTGTTTCCACCAAATTCTCACTTTGCCATCTGCATGATGCAACTGGAAACGTGATTCATCAGACCTTTTTTCCAATGCTCGACTGTCCAATCCTTGTGTTCCTGTGCGAATTGGAGACGTTTTATCTTGTTAACTGCAGACAGCAAAGGTGTTGGAACAGGCCTTCGGCTTCCATATCCCATACGATGCAGTGTACGGCGAACAGTGCGTACAGAGATCATTTGAGTGGATCCTGGATTAAGATCTGCAGTAATTTGATGCACTGTTGCTCTTCCGTCGTCTTGTACCAGTCTCGCCACTCTCCATTCTGCCCTAACATTGACTAGTCGCTGACGGCCACAATTCGCACGTTCAGACCCAGATTTTCGGCTGACAGTCCAGTCTTTAAACACTTTAACAACAGCTGCTCTTGAACATTTAACAAATTCTGCTGTTTTGCTGATACTCGCTCCATGGCTCCGAGCGCCAACAATCATCCCGCGTTCAAAGGCAGTTAAATCCCGTTGTTTTACCATATCTTCAGAAAACAAAATCACTTCTACTGTCGTGGTAAACAACCTGCACCCCTATTTAAAATGGTCTGGCCCTCGAGCAACTTCAGCGCCGAATTATAGCTAATTTACCTAAAAAACATCAGGTGGTCATAATAATCTGGACACTCAGTCTATGACCGTCTGTCCTGCTTGCGATCGGCACGCCACCGTGCATCCTGGTCGGTGACTCCTCTTTAGTCATGACAAGTACATCATCATGTGCATACGCGTTTCATTCAGGTTTTGGAACTTCCTCAGTGCTCGTAACTCTATACTACACTTGGATTTATAAAAATTTACACTATACCATTAGGGTTGGACTGACTGCTAGGGTGCCCGAGGGCCGTGGTCTAAGAGGGGCCTCCTGAGTAATAAATTCTGTAACGCAACAATGAACATATCGGTGGTGCTTGTATGTGGGTGTGGCTTGCATGTGGGTAGGCACAACGGGGGTACCCCATGATCTCATATTGCCGGGGGGCCCCAAGAGCTGTCAGTCTGCCCCTGCACACTATTGAGTTAATGTAAGCCTGAAGAACTGGTGGATCCTCTTGATTGTCCTGATCGATGTAACCTCGAATGTAGGACAAAGCTCTCGCTACAATATCCTATCTACAACCTTCTTAGAGGAAGCACAAGGGTCTCTTGCTTAAAAATACAAAAGATACTTGCACCTTCTAGCTTACAGGCGCAATACTGGAGGAGTACGGGTAAGACTTTGGGAAGGAACAATAAACTAGGATCACCCTACTTGCCCAAGAGGTTTCTAAGCTTTATAAACAATGCCCATGAAGGTTTACCTGCAACAGCGGCGTCCATCTCGTCATCGTCGATGGATCTTTGCGTCTCCAGGCCCGCAAAAGGGGATAAAGGGTATTGCGTGTTGAGGTTCAATCCCAGCATGAAGTTATGAACTTTTCCAGCTCTTCCTTCACGGGTGTTAAATAGGGATGAGTCGCTGACCAGAGCCATCAACATGCGTTGAACCCAGCTGGCCTGATTGTTCTTGTAGTATTCTTCCTCGGCTTTGGCATTTTCACTGCCTATAGCAGACACGGAGTGGGGGGGGGGGCAGAGAGACAGAGCGGGGGGGGGGGGTAGAGAGACAGAGGGGGGGGTAGAGAGACAGAGCGGGGGGGGAGAGAGACAGAGCGGGGGGGGGTAGAGACAGAGCGGGGGGGCAGAGAGACAGAGCGGGGGGGCAGAGAGACAGAGCGGGAGGGCAGAGAGACAGAGCGGGGAGGGCAGAGAGACAGAGCGGGAGGGCAGAGAGACAGAGCGGGGAGGGCAGAGAGACAGAGCGGGGGGGCAGAGAGACAGAGCGGGGAGGGCAGAGAGACAGAGCGGGGAGGGCAGAGAGACAGAGCGGGGAGGGCAGAGAGACAGAGCGGGGGGCAGAGAGACAGAGCGGGGGGCAGAGAGACAGAGCGGGGGGCAGAGAGACAGAGCGGGGGGCAGAGAGACAGAGCGGGGGGCAGAGAGACAGAGCGGGGGGGCAGAGAGACAGAGCGGGGGGCAGAGAGACAGAGCGGGAGGGCAGAGAGACAGAGCGGGGAGGGCAGAGAGACAGAGCGGGGAGGGCAGAGAGACAGAGCGGGAGGGCAGAGAGACAGCGGGGGGGCAGAGAGACAGAGCGGGGGGGCAGAGAGACAGAGCGGGGGGGCAGAGAGACAGAGCGGGGGGCAGAGAGACAGAGCGGGGGGCAGAGAGAGTGTGGGGGGCAGAGAGAGAGTGTGGGGCGGCAGAGAGAGAGTGTGTGGGGGCAGAGAGAGAGTGTGGGGGGCAGAGAGAGAGTGTGGGGGGCAGAGAGACAGAGCAGGGGGGCAGAGAGAGAGTGTGGGGAGAGAGAGTGTGGGGGGACAGAAAGACAGAGGGGGACAGGGAGACAGAGTAGGAGGCAGAGACAGTGGGAGGCAGGGAGAGTGAGGGGGACAGAGAGACAGAGTAGGTGGCGGGGGGCAGAGAGACCGAGTAGGAGGCAGAGAGACCGTGGGAGGCAGGAACAGTGAGGGGGCAGGGGGGCAGAGAGGCAGAGAGGGGGGCAGGGAGGGAGGCAGGCAGGGAGGCAGGCAGGGAGGGGGGCAGGGAGGGGGGCAGGGAGGGGGGCAGGGAGGGGGGCAGGGAGGGAGGCAGGCAGGGAGGGGGGCAGGGAGACAGAGTAGGAGGCAGAGAGACAGTGGGAGGCAGGAACAGCGAGGGGGAAAGGGGGGCAGAGACAGAGGTTGTGAGATACAGATAGAAATAAACAATTCTATAACATCACAACATCCAATAAAAAGCCAAAAGTCCAGTAAGACACAATTGAAAAACTTTGCAAAAATTATCAACGGAATGAAAGTGAATACATTCAGCAATAACCCAAGTCACCCCAAATCATTTCCTTTGCTTAGTATGTTATCTCACACGTCTCCAGAGGATGGAAGGAAGGCCCAGAGGAGGGGAATTTTTTTATTATTTATTTATTTTTAGTTTGGGATTTTTACTCCTCTCCCGAGCACTAATATGCCATTACTTCCCAATAGTAATCCGTACCCCCCCCCCCACCCCCTCAATACAGGCACATAGAAAGTGACGCATTACCTTTCGGCTCCTGCAGGTCGTCATCGCTGTCGGAATTATCGTTGTTCACTATGTGCTTCAGTTTTAAGTTTTCTAAGAAAAAGGAGATGGAAAGGAGTTAACTTTATACTTTGAATTTCAGAATACGGAAAAACACATGTTTAAACCCATTTTAAAACTACACACTTTGGCCCCTATTACATTCTTCGCGCAGCGTGTTTTGCCCCTCGCGCATTTGCGCGAGGGACAAAACCCTTTGCGCTGAACGTCGTATTACAACGTTTGCGCAAACGATGCGCATTATCGTTTAACGCGGATGGACCTGCGTGAGCGAGATGAACTGTGCGCGTCCTATACTTAACATTTTGAGCGCAAATTAGTTCGCGCGTGGGTATGCGGATGGTATTTCAATAGGTGCGCATCTTTTACGAACAACGTTTGCGCGCATAATTTTAATACCAGTCCGCACACTGATTTGCGTGCGCTATGTTACTGCGCGCGTATTACTCTTGGTTTTGCGCGTCATTTTTACGAACGTTATTTTCGGACGGCTGACAAAATGCACGAGGATTGGAATACCACCGTTAATTTTCACGCGATAACGCTGCGCGCAAAAAAAAATTGCGCTGCGCGGATGAATTTGCGCGGAGAATGTATTATTATTATTATTCTTTATTTATAAAGCGCCAGCATATTCCGCAGCGCTGAATGTAATAGGGCCATTTAGGTCTCATTGGGAAAGATCTGTCAATCGAACAGCCTGAACCAGGTCCTGGTGCCTGCATGCTCCTGCACTGATTGGCCAAAGGGTGTATTCACAAAGCACCAAAATTTCAGTCCTTTTCACTTCGGCGATTCTATTTCGCTGACATTTTAGTGAATTCACTATTCACCGAAGCCCCACGAAAAAGTTGATGAACGTTGCCACAGAGAACCGAAAACGCCTTGGCGAATTCCACCGAACTGAGGAAGAAAGCCAACCCCCCCCCCACCGAAAAACAGAAGTCTTCTAATCTACTGTGTGGCTTTGGCCATAGAATGCAGTGAATGGGTCAGTCACCGAATCACATCATTGTATTGTGTGGGATGTATTCAAAGGACATCGCAGGGGGTAGATTAGAAATCTTTTAAGCTCCCTGTTTTATCTCATTCAGCTGCCACCTCTTATCTCAAGTAGCCTGGAGAACAATTGACCTCCTGCTGCCTTATCTAAACATTCACTCCTCCACTTCATTAACTGCTAAATAATGTAAAACATTGACTTTCACCACAGGTGCAACTCCCGGTCTATTCGCCAAGCTGTCAGTACCCAATAAGCTCCTAACAGCAGAACAGGTCACCCCCCCCCCCCCCGCAGTTCAGTGGAATTCACCAATGCCAATATGGTGCAATAATGGCTTCGGAGACTGCAATTTTGCCAAAATACGGTGACATTGGATAAACTGAATTAATCGAATTTGCTTTGCGAATAGACCCGAGTGAATTTTCCTATTTTCTTGCAGCGAGGTCTCCGTGACACATCGCGGCTTGTGCATTTCAGAAACGTCAACAATTAGTGAATCCAGCCCCGTGTAACCGAGAGCCCGATACGTCTCCTATTTATGCTTCGGGCGACTATTTGCCATTGTTTAAACTGGAAACGTGAACCTCTGACACATTCATTCTGCGATATCACAATCCCCGCACACAATGCAACACTGTAATACAGTACGGTAGACTTTTGTCACATTGCGTTACCCAATTCTTCTTCCATTGTCGCCCCTTTGTTCTGGTTAGAAACGCCAAGGACTCTGTTGAACAAAATGGAAAAGGCGCTGCCCCAAACACCTGAAGAAGAGAAATCACAACAAAAACGCATTAATCATCGAGCGAGGAATCTCTCGCAGAAACATGTGACTACATAAAAGGAAAGTACAGAGAGATAATAAGAGAAGGCGATTGCAAAAAATGGACAGGTATTGTGACATTGCGCTTGTATCGTCTGGGTGTACTGGGTCTACGAAGTCCCTTCAGGGGATGGATGTCATTTGGTCTTAAAGATCAATGCATTGTGTCAACCCTTGATGAGATATACCAGTTTGTACTCCCCTCAATCCAGCGATGGGCGCCGCCATCTTTTGCTCTCTGTAGGCGGAGCTAACTGGGATCAGTGCTTGATTAGCCCTCAGCAGTGACGTTGACTTGTCAGTCAGCGAACCATCAGCAAATGGTGAGAATGGACTGAGGGGAGGGTTGTACTGTAGGACGACGCTCTGCCGGGAGCAATCACTCCCCACTGCGGCATGCCACGGTCAAGTGAGGGACAGCGAATCTTTGAAAAGGGAATAACTCCCTTTATCAATTACATACGGCAGTCAAAAATGCTAACAAATAAAAAGGAGTTATTTCCTGTCAAATGAGCCCCACTTGTTTTGGGTAAAATAGGTTCACTTTGTTCCACATACACAGATGTGACAGAATATTCAAACCTGAATTTTACCCGAGAAACGGGGAAGGAAACAGGGGGAAGGATGAGATAAGGACAAAAGAAAAGGCAAGGTCGAGAAAGGGCAAAGACGAGAACGGGACAAGGACAAAAAAGAGAGAGGGACAAAGGGGAGAAAAGGACCAGGACGAGAAGGGGACAAGGACGAGAACGAGAATGGGACAAGGACGAGAACGAGAAGGGGACAAGGACGAGAACGAGAAGGGGACAAGGACGAGAACGAGAAGGGGACAAGGACGAAAAAGAGTTAGGGACCAGGACGAGAAGGGGACAAGGACGAGAACGAGAAGGGGACAAGGACGAGAACGAGAAGGGGACAAGGACGAGAACGAGAAGGGGACAAGGACGAGAACGAGAAGGGGGACAAGGACGAGAACGAGAAGGGGACAAGGACGAGAAGGGGACAAGGAAAAAAAAGAGCAAGGGTGTGAAAGGGACAAAGGCGAGAAAAGGACCAGGGGGAGAGAGGGACAAGGGCGAGAGAGGGACAAGGACGCGAATGGGACAAGGACGCGAATGAGAAGGGGACAAGGAAAAAAAAGAGCAAGGGTGAAAAAGGGACAAAGGTGAGAAAAGGACCAGGGCGAGAGAGGGACAAGGGCGCGAATGGGACAAGGGCGCGAAGGGGACAAGGACGCGAAAGGGACAAGGACGCGAAAGGGACAAGGACGCGAAAGGGACAAGGACGCGAAAGGGACGAGAACGGGACAAGGAAAAAAAGAACAAGGACGCAAAAGGGACAAGGACGCAAAAGGGGGAAGATAGCAGAGAAAAAACAAAAAAACAAAGAGCATCACTTCACATAAGGATTCTGGAACACCATGCAGAAGGGGAGCCGTGTACGCATTAATACAAACTCATTCACGTGACAAGACTCTCAATGGTCTTGCCGATCACACTTTTGGAGCTTTACCCCCACGAATTCTCTTACTGATAACAAAGTGCAGATACTATGTTTTTGTGCCACATGACTAAAGAACCTTAAACCTCACAAAGTGAATTCATTATAGAATATTTCCTGGATTTATAGCTGGACTCACCCATTAGAAAGTGCAGGGGATTTTCTTCGTAGTTTTTGATTGAAGTTCCCATAAAAAACTTGCTCCCGAAAAGAGCCGGAGGCATAAAGGTGCCGTATTTGGCCATTCCGATTTCATACGGAGTAAATTCCACCCAATCTGCAAGGAAACAGATATTAAGCTCGTGCCGGCCATAAAATAACTGCAGCACATGGTCAACTCGTATTTTTTTTTTTTTTTTTTGCTGCATTCCCTGAAGAGATGAAGGTCTTCACGGTAATGATCATCACGGGAAGGAGAAGCAGTGAATTCCGAAATTTATAAGGTGGTAAAAATATCACATTTTTTTTGCAGCAGAAGAGACCAGGCCATGAAAATAAAAAGTGGATATGTTTGCAAACTTCAGCCCTAAACTGCTTTTAGCAAAGCGCACTCCTGTGCAGTTACATGGAAACCATTAAAAATGTCCTGCAAACCGCTGAACCACTTCCTACACGGCTATTAATACATTTTAATGTTCTTATCAGACGACTGAACGGTCTTAAAAGCTTCCTTTTCACCATTTAAACGACGGGTTGAGGAGAAAAAAAGAAAGAAAAAGAAACGGGGGGGGGGTGTGGAGGGGCACACAAACAAAAAAAGTAAAGCGTATCTAAAGGTTATTCTGTAAATTTTGTTTCTTTGAATTCCCCATTGCATAAAGTTACCACATCTATAATTAAAGGGCCACTACCAAAGAATTAAATGTCCTTATGGTGTTTGATGTTGGTATCTTACAAGAGAAAAACAAAACACATGTATGTTTAGTTATGAAAATATTTTCCTCTATGTCACTGGGTGCATCCATTGTGGGATATTTTGTGTGTATACTCCACCCCCCCCCACCCCACACACATTATCTTTCCATCATTTGCTCCTCACTGTGTGGCTTTGGCCATAGAATGAAGTGAAAGGGTCAGTCACGACTCACAGCATTGTATTGTGTATTGCGTATGTTTACCTGTAAACATGTAGCACAGTGACTATATACAGAATGCACCTGTAAACATGTAATAGTGACTATATACAGAATGCGCCTGTGAACATGTAACAGTGACTATATACAGAATGCGCCTGTAAACATGTAACATAGTGACTATATACAGAATGCACCTGTAAACATGTAACATAGTGACTATATACAGAATGCACCTGTAAACATGTAATAGTGACTATATACAGAATGCGCCTGTGAACATGTAACAGTGACTATATACAGAATGCACCTGTGAACATGTAACAGTGACTATATACAGAATGCGCCTGTAAACATGTAACATAGTGACTATATACAGAATGCACCTGTAAACATGTAACATAGTGACTATACACAGAATGCACCTGTAAACATGTAACAGTGACTATATACAGAATGCACCTGTGAACATGTAACACAGTGACTATATACAGAATGCGCCTGTGAACATGTAATACAGTGACTATATCAGTGGTGTATTTAGGTTTTGTGCTGCCCTAGGCCTGACTAAACTCGTGCACCCCCTAATTTAAATTTGACGCACCCCTTCCTGTCAAGGGCACACCTCTTCCTGGTTAATCCCCACCCTTCCTCTTTAAGCTCCGCCTTTTCCTCTCTTTATATTAAAAGTGGATACCAAGTGCCTACTTGTATATTTTGACTGAAAACACTTGAATGAACCTCTGTTCTTCAGAGTGGTAGTCTTTAAGGGGTTGAATAATTGTGTCAATGAAGAATTCACAAAAGAAACATTTACTACTGTATTACAAAACCAATTGATGTCATTTTAGTTGCATATGGTTCTTTAAAAAGTCCTTGTAGGATTTCATTCTGAATACTATTACAAATGTACACTAAATTCCCTAAAACCCTTTACAGCATTGGGGGTTGAGTAAATTTGAACACAACTGTATGAGCATATCACAGAGCTGCACAGCAATAAAACCCACAGAAATGTGCAGTGTGTATGAGCGTATCCCAGAGCTCCAGGGCAATAAAACTCACAGTAATATGCAGTGTGTATCACAGAATCCACAGCAATAAAACTCCCAGCAATGCAATGTGCGGTGTGTGTCAGCGTATCAGAATCCACAGCAATAAAACTCCCAGCAAACCGAGTGTATATGAGCACACAGCATTATGCTGTGGAGCCATCTTGTCAGCAGTGGGGTGACACTGTCAGAGGGTGCCCTGTAGCTTTGATTCCCTTCCCGGTGGGTGTTCAGTCCAGAATAGAGTCTGTGTTAACGAAAGGGCGGGCAGCTGCGCGCATGCGTTTCACGTGCTTCAGCCAGTCATGTGGTACTGAGACTCAGAGAAATGGCAGTGAAATGCCCTGATGTTCGGTGGTCTCAATCAGCAGGTTTATTCAGGCGAACCCCATAGGTTTCAATGTTAAAAATATTCCCGTTTTTATGCAATATCTAATAAATCATTTATTCTTTTAATCTGCAGTAAAAAGTCTTTACTTAATGATTTTTTTTAGTACCTTTTAGTCATTTTTCAGATTTTTTTGGGCAAAATTTCCCCCCTTTTTTTTTAATAGCAGTTTTTCTTTTGTCTGTAACAGAACTTTTTATTATCAATCATAGGATCTTATATGTAAATTCCAGACATTTTCGTTCAGTAGTTCTTTTGAAAACAGCAGGCCACGGGTTTGCAGTGGCAGCATTCAGCGGCCGACTCCATGCACTTTGGGGACCCTGCGGTGAATGGTGAATTCACTGCAGGGTGGGGAAATTTTATTCTCTTAAGTGCAGGGAACTACAGAACACCAAAACGTTGGCGTCATTTCGGTGCTCTGTGAGTAACCCATTTAGTGGTGAGGTTTTTTGCTGCCCCCTGGAAAGTGAAATTGAAAGTGTAAATTAGTGAAATCTCAATGTATCCTCCCTGGTAAAATACTTTGCAAAAGTAAAAAAAAATAATATTTTTTTTTTTTTTTTTTTTTTTTTTTTTTTTTAGGGGTGGGGCCACCCAGTGCGGGCCGCCGCCCCCTGGAAAGTGCCGCCCTAGGCCTGGGCCTAGTCGGCCTAGGCCAAAATACACCAGTGGACTATATACAGAATACGCCTGTAAACATGTAACACAGTGACTATATAGAGAATGCACCTGTAAACATGTAACACAGTGACTATATACAGAATGCACCTGTAAACATGTAACCTAGTGACTATATACAGAATGCACCTGTAAACATGTAACCTAGTGACTATATACAGAATGCACCTGTAAACATGTAACACAGTGACTATATACAGAATGCACCTGTAAACATGTAACCTAGTGACTATATACAGAATGCACCTGTAAACATGTAACCTAGTGACTATATACAGAATGCACCTGTAAACATGTAACATAGTGACTATATACAGAATGCACCTGTAAACATGTAACCTAGTGACTATATTTCCTACAGATTTGTGTTTTGTTTTTAATATTTATTTATAAAGTAATAAAATGCAAGATAATTCTGTCATGCGGCAGGAAGTGGTTAATCCATTGCATGTTGCATTCAGGCCCATGATGTTGCTGCTAGCACGTCGAATCCTCATATTAAGAAGTGGGTGTGGTGTTTAATCTATATAAAAGTACACCCATCCAAAGTTCAGACCATGTTTCTGAAGAATAAATGGACCACAAAAGAAGTCTGGAATCCTTGGTGCGTGCGGACACGTTCTCGGTCAATGTGTATACAATACGGCAGCTGCGAGGCTTGGCTCCACGCGCTCTTCCTGCATGCTCCACAACACAGAATTTTCTACATTTCTTTTCCATGATTACTTTGGTTGGGATTAAATTGTTCTAATAATAGAACGAACAAACAGTAAAAATCACCTTCAGCTTTATTAACAGCTACTTCAAAGCACTAACAACGCCCCCACGAGTATCCCGAGCATGTAGAGGCTTGAAGCCATTGTACACAACGATATCAGGAATGTTCCGATCCATCTTCAGCGTTCTAACCTTAGAAAAGAGGCGCACGCTTTAAAACAACCTATCATCACTAGAAAAAAAAAAATCGCGTGAGCGATACAATTATAGAATTGTAAGTGAATCAAGACTCGAAAAAAAATAAATGAATGCTCGGAAACACGGGCAGAGTTTTTCCGTTTCTATACAGTAGGTGACACTTTTGTAGTCTAAGCATTTGCTCGTTCTTTGGGGCATGCGGCAGCTTGTCCTTTAAAGTGCAGCCAGGGTACACACATTTAAAGAAGGTTGGCACAGTGTTCATCTCGCACGCTGCATCTTGACATCCGGAAAAAAAAAAGCAACAGAGGAGGTGGTCAGAGACGACAAGGTCTCCAGGTCCAGCTAAGAACTTGACTGGTCATATTCCGAGACAGGTGTCGACTCAACCAAGGACATGCCAACATTACCAATTCCACAGATGCTCCCTGCTTTGTTAGGTTTACCAGAGCGTTCATTACTTTTTTCTCATACGAGTAATAATGCCTGATACTGGCCATGGGCAGTAACTTTGGTGGCATCTACTCTTCTGTCATGAAAGGGTGGTAGGTTGTGGAACATAGACTTCTGACTCCTCTCCAAACCAGTTTGATCAGATTGTAGTACACTGGGTATTTACCAAAGTGGGGTACATAGATTTGGTCTCTCAATTTGCCCATGGTCTAAGTCAAACACATGGGAGGAGATTGAAGTTTCTATCCAACTAGAGGAGTGCAACCTTTGAGTTAAACTACCCAAACAGCAAAAGATGGACCCGGACAATCCATCTCCAATACAGCAGCTATAATGGAGGTTTCAGCTTCAGTACAAGCACTTCCCAAGCCTTCTTCCTGGCGGTTATTTTATGGAAAGCCATTTGAAACTGAAAGGGCTAAAAGATGGTCTTCATAATACAATTGTTAGAGGTCTCCTGCATGGGGGGGGGGGGTTCTTCCAAAAACCTCGGGAGAAACATAAATGATGGAAGATGGAAATCTGTTTTAACTCCTAACTCAGGGCCGTCAAACTATCAGCCCACCAGATGTTGATGCCTACAATTCCCAGAATCCTTCCAAAACAATAGATGGCCAGTGAATCGTGGGAGTTGTAATTCAGAAACAGAGGGGCGGAGCTTGACATCCCTGTTGTAACTGGTTAAACTCCGCACTTTTAGAAGCAAAAAAAGGCAAATTATGTGCCAGAAGAAATCCATTAAACGACATCTGGAATCTTGGCAGGTACTTTATACAACAGCTTTCGTCTTGGAAAAAGTCGCTTCCAACAAAAACAAACCTCTTCCGCGGCACACAACGGCTCAAACCTCTTCCATCCAGATCCAGGAACACGAAGGAATGAATTACAGTAGCAGATCAGGTCGTAGTAACTCCCGCCTCGGTGTAAGGATTCTTTTGCCAGCAAATAAAGTGCATAAAAATGATTTATAATTCCGAGCTGGGTTTATTTAAGCGCAACGTGTGACACGGATGACAGGTCCAATATTGACATAAGCCCATACCGCGAAACGACATGGTATTGTTCCAGCCTCGTGATTTGAGAAGGATATTGTGTTCATTAGGTCACCATACCCCCTGCATTCTGAATGTAAAGACGGCCGGTAGAGACGAGAGCTGGGGTTGTAACTTTTCATCTTCTCTACCAAGTAGGGTCAGCCATTGAGTATATGAAACCTCTTTATGTATTATGGCAGTTTGTATCTCAAAGGCTGATTTCTCATGAAGCCATTTCATGACCTAGTTCGGTAGAGGACTTTCTTTTTGACGTCAACGGCGAATGAACTTGAGACCCCATACCTGCACTTACCGTCCACCGGCTGTGGCCAACACAAGTTGGGTTCCTTGATAGGGGTCTATTCACAGAGAACCGAAATTGGACGTCATTTTGATTCTTTGCATTTCAGCTCACTTCGCCGAAAATTCAGTCACCATTTTTCGAATGTTCACCATATTTTGCCGAAATTGGAATCTTCAAAGTAGCGGTTATTGGACATTGGCAAAAAGTGCCGATAACCACCGAATTGGTCCCAGCGAATTCCAAACTGGGGGGAGGGGGGAAAGAGGAAGTCTCCTGGTTTTTTTTTTACAAAGTATTTTACCAGGAAGGATATATTGAGATTTCTCTTGTTTTCAAGTATGTCCTGGGTGGCGAGTATGTACCGTTAGGTGTCTTGCCCAAGGACACTTACTAGAGAGGTGCTCATCGGGATCAAACCTATGACTCCGCAGGCTCTCTCCACGCAGAGCAGCGATGTTACCCCTACTCCACCCAGCCGGCACCTAACAGGAGCTTAAAAATCATTAAAAATTTAGTAAAAATGGTGTCTAACGAGAAAGGTTCTAAAAAAAAAAAAAAAATTAAAAAATAATATATATAAAAAAAAGGTCTGTTCCAAAATACTAAAAGTCATTTAAAATTAAAAACAAAAGTTTCTTTAAAAATAAAAATACAAAACAGTCTTTTAAAAAGTGTTTTTTTAAAAAAAAAAAAAAATTATAGATATTCCATTTATTACATTAAACTCATTAGATTCGTCTGTTTAAACCAGACGAATTTAAAAAAATGAAAATCAGGTAATTTTGCGCAAATTTTCGATGGTCTGAACAGACGAATTGATAGTCTCCTATGGAGCAGTTTCAGTGCCGCAAAACTGTGGCGAATTGCATTGTATTTCGCTGTCAATTCGCCTGTATTTGGTGAAAATACAGCTTTGTGGCAAATTCGGATGTTAGTGAATAAACCCTACAGAAAATTACTCAGTTTTTTCCCCCCATCCACACTATTTCTGTCACCCACGTCCGGTGGCGTGCTGGTGGGGTGAGTGCTCAGTTGCGAAAGGAAGAGACGTCCTACGGACAGGCCTCTGCTCATCTAGTTGGAGAGATCACTCTGTCCACGTGAATGCATGCCGACGCATGAGCAATGACCACCTACAGCGATGTGCATAAAAGAACAAGTATGGCGGCCCCCCAGCACTGGAACGAAGTAACTTCCAAAACATCTGGAGGGCCAAGGTTGACCCCTGAAGTACACAATCCACCATATGCTAGGACGTGTGGTTTTTAGGCTCCATCAAAAGAATTCATTGGATTCTTCCGATAGAATTTAAGCAATTAATAGCCCTGTATGGGTTAAGACGCACCCGGCTACAAAATGACATGCCCTAATGCAATAGAATGAGCTCCCCCCGCCCACACTAAAATGACCCTCTGGGATATAAGAAAAAGGAATAAAAGAATAAATGGGACGATACAAAGTCTGGTGATAAAACAGATCGTGGTACATCAAAGCGCTTTGTAATAAAACCGCCATCACTTCTAATGGCCCGAGGAAGCACTTGGCGGCTCACGCAGAGCATTTGATCATCGTGGAAGCTACATGCTGAAGTCATCAGCGAACACGTCTACGGAGGCTTCCGACTGGATATTTTTATGGCGCAGCATATGAATCACGCAGCTTATAAAATCCTATTGTGTTTGGCAGCAGACGTCAGAGCGAGAGGCTTTATAAACCGAGCGGAAGAGACTTGCGTTAACAAGACCTACCCTACGCGTGATTTATGGCCGACTTCACATTTACGCAGCTCGGCGAATGAAGTCAACGGACTGACTCTTATAATCTGGTTATAATGGACAGCTCTCAAGTAATCCCAATTATCAGATACTAATTTTTTCTTGAAACCACACCTCTAACGTGCATAAGCTGTTCCGGCGTCGAGCCTTGAAGCGAGGAAGGTAATGAGAGTGCTTAAAGCCAACTACACTCGGGAGTGCGAAGCCGAGATAACACCGTCACATCGTCGTAGGACGTGTGATTTATTTGGATTTCCCATGAATAAAGCGATCTTTACATTACTTTTAAGAAAATGAAGGAATTTTAATTTTTGGTGGGCCGATCGTCTGAGCAGATGTAGACCGCTCGATTTTCGTAGGAGTAACGTTGAGGTCGTCCATAAACGTGATTTAATCATGAGAGGGGTGGGAATAAACTCCCGACTTTATGCTGAAAAAAAATCAAATGAAAAACCATGTCGATAGTGTTTATCTGTAATTTATGTGAAATTAAATGCTCAGGACTGACCCCCCCCCCTCCTTAACCCAGCTGCCCCTTGTCACTTGGACAGACTTCAAGGTGGAGGATAGACTTGTGCACCAATTTTTTTTTCCGTTCGATTCGGTTCGGTTCGCTCGTATTTTGTAAATTTCCGTTTCGGTTCGTTTCGTTTTCATTTTCCGTATCGACCATTTTTCGATTTTCGTGTCACTTTGCTCGTTTTTTGTATTGACTTTTCGTAATTTCGGAAATTTTCGTGTTTTTCGGAACGTCTGTTCTCCTCGTTTCAAAGTGTCTATTCGTTTTGACGTAACTAATGGTTTTTCGGATCCGATATTTCTGTCGATACGATAATTCTGCCATTGAGATTTCTCATGTTTTACAAGAAGGATACATTGAGATTTCTCTTGTTTTACAAGAAGGATACATTGAGATTTCTCATGTTTTACAAGAAGGATACATTGAGATGGGAATGATACAAAATTACAGAATCAGCGATATATCCAAAAAATATGTTGTCCGAAATTACTGAAATGGAACCGAAATCAGGAATGGAGCCGAAATTACGAATGGAACGAAAATGATTTTCGATTTTACACATTTCTAGTCCATTCGAAAATTTCCGAAAAAAAATTCGTTTCGTTTCGTAAAGTTTTCGTTTTCGGAAAATTCGGATCTGGAAATTTTCGTAAAATCGTCTGAATCCGAATGCACGAATCGGGAAATTTCGTGAAAATTCCGAAATTCCAAAACCTGAAACGCACATACCTAGTGGAGGAGAGACTTTGAACCATCAGCAGACGCTGGGCAGCCTTCCGGGGGGATAAGCGCATGACGGGGTGGTGGTCATAATTACAACAGCCCATTGGCATAGTTACGGTGCATGTTTTTGCATCACAAAGCAGCTGATCGGCACATGCTTGTTGCACGACCTGTCAGAGGATGGTGTCCAAGCTACTTTCTCCATATAACAGGTTATCCCCCCCCCACACAATATTCTAGCTATAGTGCCCATTAAGTCTCCAGGCCTGCCACCTCCACAAACCAACATTTAATGCTCTATAGCCCCATGTAAGCACATCCAAAACATTTTAGGCACTATTACACTCTTCGTGCAAAATTTTGCGCGTGCGCAAAAAATGCATTAACGCGAGGGGAAAACCCTTTGCGCTGAACGTCGTATTGCGACGTTCGCACACAAAATGCACGTTAACGTCTAACGTGAGTGACCCTGCGTGAGCGAAAGTTCGTGCGCGCATCCTATACTTAACATTGTGAGCGCAAATGCGTTTGTAATACCATCCGCCTACCAGCGCACAATCGATGCGCCAATTTTAACAAACAACGCTTGCGCGCATAATTTTAACGTCTTTGAAAAGCTGGTGGTAACGGCAAATCTGAACATCCTGGCCGAAACCAAATACACCAGCACGAAAAAAAAACAATACAGCACAGTATAGTTACACATTCTACACATACCCAAACCATAAAATGGAGAAGTTGTGGGTGTTTTTATTATTGCTGCAGCATATATACTCAGATTGATTTTGACAGGCGCAAACACTTAACGGGAGACAATTGTGGTTCTTAATTCTGATTGCCCACCGATTTCTGCGCGCAACGTTAATGCGCACGAGTTTTCACGCGCAATATTTTTGGACGGATGAAAAAATTACAATGCTCGGATTGTAATACCGGCGTTAATTTATGCGCGTTAACGTTTAACGCTGCGCGCAAAAAATTTGCGCAAGGAATGTAATAGAAAATAATAAAATAAAAAATAAAAAAAACACCAAAACATTCAGGGCCATATTACATACTTGGTGCTAACTTAACCAGAGCTGTTGTTAAATTAAAACCTCCATAGGCTATAATGGGAAGCTCTGGATAAGTTAGCACCAACATTGTAATACTGCCCTTATTCTTTAAATGATACTTTAATTAGATATCAAGCCCATAATTGTCTCATTAAATGTCTTTACGAGGATCCGATAACCTCACAAGGTTCTGCACCTTTGATGTCTTACCACGCTCACCATGTAAACACCGGGAACGCGTCTCCGCACGTTGAAGCATCGGCCTCCTCAAGTTCATTTAAGGATTAGGAAAAAGCCGTGTCGATGCAATATGCGGTAATTAATAAACAGTAAGAATTTCTAGTATGTATTTCCTTGACATGAATCTGCTCAACATCATGAAATTAACCCCTTCCCCATAAAAATTAAAACAGAAATAGAGCCCCCCCCATTAGATTTACGACCCGAGACACCGTTACTCACCCGACTCTGACCTACCGTTATGCCTCATGTATGTTCGCGCAGCCGCGTTGTAGATCTTTAACCATGGGATCGAGGTGCCGCTCATGGCCAGGTCTTTAGCCACCTGTATACCCCACTCGACGCCTTGGTCCACTGGCTATTACTGAAAGTGTTTCGCAACACCTTTTTTTTTTTCCTTACAGGACCCCTACCCCGGTTGCTTTTAGGTCTATGAGCCTTTCTCAGCATTTGCATGGCTATGTCACAATTTACACTTTTATTGTTTGGTGACGTTTGTGGCATCACATGTATAGAAATAATTCATGCCTCTTTTAATAAGCTTGAATTTGAACCAAAAAAAAAATAATAAAAAGTCCCCCTCCCCTCCAAACCACTGTATTTTGGATAACTGACCCCTTCAGCGAGAAAGTTCACAGAACACTGAATATATAAATTCTGATTTTTTTTTTTTAAAACCTAAATAATTTTGAAACTCAAGCCCCTACCCAATATTCAACATATCACCCCCCCCCCCCCCGGTTTGGGTTGAAATCCCTACAACCAGGTCCCCTAATGTCAAAATCCAGACGGCCAACTTCCCTACACGGCCAACTCCCTGACGGCCAACTTCCCTACACCGACAACTCCCTGACGGCCAACTTCCCTACACCGACAACTCCCTGACGGCCAACTTCCCTACGCGGCCAACTCCCCTACACGGCCAAACCCCTGACGGCCAACTTCCCTACACCGACAACTCCCTGACGGCCAACTTCCCTACGCGGCCAACTCCCCTACACGGCCAAACCCCTGACGGCCAACTTCCCTACACCGACAACTCCCTGACGGCCAACTTCCAGACATCCAAAATCACAGTGGCTAACACTAACCCTACTCCCTAAACCCCCCCAAACTAGCCCTAACACCACCCCCCTAAGTTTAACCATAACTGCCCTAAACCTAGCCCATACCCCCTAAACCTAGCCCTAACCCTCCCAAACCTAGCCCTAACCCCAACCCCTCCAAACCTAGTCCAAACCAACCCCCCAAACCAAGCCCCAACCCCCCGAACCTAACCCTAACCCCCCTTAAACCTAGCTCTAACCCCCTAAACCTAGCCATAACCCCCTTAAACCTGGCCATAACCCCCTTAAACCTGGCCATAACCCCCTTAAACCTGGCCATAACCCCCCAAACCTAGCCCTAACCCTCCCAAACCTAGCCCCAACCCTCACAAACCTAGCCTCAACCCTCCCAAACCTAGCCCCAACCCTCCCAAACCTAGCCCCAACCCTCCCAAACCTAGCCCCAACCCCTCCAAACCTAGTCCTAACCCCCCAAACCTAACTCTAACCCCCCAAACCTAACCCTAACCCCCCAAACCTAACCCTAACCCCCCAAACCTAACCCTAACCCCCCAAACCTAACCCTAACCCCCCAAACCTAACCCTAACCCCCCCCAAACCTAACCCTAACCCCCCAAACCTAACTCTAACCCCCCAAACCTAACTCTAACCCCCCAAACCTAACCCTAACCCCCCTTAAACCTAGCCATAACCCCCTTAAACCTAGCCATAACCCCCTTAAACCTAGGGTTAGGGTGTTAGTATCAGGGTTAGCCGCTGGGATGTCTGGAATTTGGCCTTGTAGGGAAGTTGGGATGTCCGGCACTACTTCTGTCTGGAAGTTGGCCGTCGGGAACCTGGCTGTAGGGGATTTTGTCCGGCACCCCATCCCCCCCTCAACTATTTCCCCATTCCTCTAACCCTACCTAGATCACGGCTGCTTTTTTCGATTGAGTGATCGAGTGATTTTTCAGGCCAAGAGTGGATCATTTTAACCAGAGGGTAAAGAGAAAGGTAAAGGTAGAAAAAGAAAAAAAAAAAAAAAAATCATACCTGCAAACATCAGCTCGGAGACATCGGGCTTGACATGGAGACACGTGAATAGCGGCATGGCGCACTGTCCGTCGCTTATTTTGGACTGCATGTGGCTCAGCTTGGTGTCCATTCTCTGTTTCATAAATAAAGTGTTATAAAGATCAAGGTCTTAAAAGCAGCAAGTCATTTATCGACGCGCATAATGTTCATTAAATTTCCACAGCAGTCGTAGCATCCCAGAAATTAAATATTTAGACTCGAGTGTCGCAACAGAGACGTCACGATGTAATTGGTCGATTCTTTACATTGACGAACACCTCAGCTGGCACCATCAAACAATTAGGCCGGGGTCGGACGAGCGCACTACGTGTGTCCGTACTGACATGCTTCCTGACGTCCGTCGCTGTGTTGTGACGCTTCGACGGCGCCGGCCACACGATGTAGTGCGCGCACGAATTGCGTGCGCTACAGCAGCCATGCTGAAAGCCTCCCCCCGTCAAAGTGCTACGACGCGTGCTCAACGGGGCTGCAAACCGCGATCTTCCATAGAAGGATCGAGCCTTGCAGCGTTGAGTGCACCAACTGCGCTCAGTGAGGTGGCTAGACGGGCGTTGAGTGGAAGGAACGTCCACTCTCACGGACGTACCTTCCGCTCTTAAAAACGCTCATCTGACCCCAGCCTTAAACAGTGAGACGGAGGAACGCGGTCCAGTTGGGATACAAACACAGACATCTTTGTAGGTGCTTGAGAAAGGCCAGTTTGGCCGAAACGTCGCCGTTTGCCCAAGCAACCTTCGGCATTTGAAGCCTGGACTCTCTTCTTTATTGTAGGCACCAACAAGCACACCTTGACTAGAATAACCAGGTCACGGACAGATGTCTCCACACAAATTGCCAAGTGGACACTGGATAGTGCCACCTGGTTGTTCTAGTCCACACACACACAGGTCAAGTATCCCTTATCATGTTCGGGACCAGAAGTGTTATGAATTTGGGGATTTTTGAATATTTGCATATAATCATGAGATTTCTTGTTTAGACTTGGGTCCCCAAGATATCCATTTACACACCTTATACACAACATGAAGGGCATTGCATACAGGATTCTTAGTAATTTTGTCCACAACACATGAGGGGCTCCATTACATTCCTTGCGCAAAAACGCTCGCGCAACTTTTTTGGCGTACAGCGTGTAAATTAACGCTGGTATTACAATCCAAGCGCATTTTTTCATCCATCCGAAAAAAATCGCGCATAAAAAAAAAACATTAACGTTGCGCGCAGAAATTGGTGGGCAGACTGGCTGAATCGCGTGAAAAAAACAATCAGAATTAAGAACCCCAATTGTCTCCCATTAAGTTTTTGCGCCTGTCAAAATCAATCTGAGTATATATGCTGCAGCAAGAATAAAAAACACGCACAACCTCTCTATTTTATTGTTTGGGTATGTGTAGAATGTGTAACTATGGGCTGGTGTATTTTGTTTCGGCCAGGATGTTCAGATTTGCCATTAACACCAGCTTTTACAGGTAAAAGACGTTAAATTTATGCGCGCAAACGTTGTCTGTTAAAATTTGCGCTAAGACTGTAATACGATGCGCGTACCAGCGCACAAACGCATTTGCAATCACAATGTTAAGTATGGGATGTGCGCGCGAACCTGCGTTCATAATACGACGTTCAGCGCGATGGGTTTTTCCCCTCGCGTTAATGCGTTTTTGCGCATGCGAAAAATTGTGTGCGAAGAATGTAAAATCGGGCCCGAGGTCGGGGGGTGGATTTTCCACTTTTGGCGCCATGTCAGCACTTCTGGAATTTTTTGGATAAAGGGACACTCAAACCTGCAATGAGGACCGAGGGTTCTGGACTAGGTTCAGATCTTGCTCCCCCCCCGAATGAACAAAGGTTTGCCACTATCAAGTCAACTGAAAACACTCACGCGATGTATAAGCGTCTCTCCAATCAGCATGCCAAACACGTCGGTGAACGTGACGGGCTGGCCGGCGCTTTTCTTCTTCCACAAAGCTTCGACGTAGCGTTTCACCTTCTGAGGAGTGAGCAGGAGGAGCGGGTTGTAGCTGACATTGTGCTTCAGCTCTTTGTTGATGTCCCGTGGGCCTTTTTTTGGGAAGTCTGGATCAGAATAAAGCGTGGACATGTACCTGTATGGACAGAAACTCCATAAACGTTCACGGAAAACTCGAACGCACAAACAAAACACCATTTTTTTGGCTGCAAAACAATAGCGCGCCCATCTGTCGATCTTTCAGCACATTTACATATTACTCCCGCATTTCCTTATTAAAAAGAATAATTTCATATGCAAAGTGTAAAACTACAAACAACAACATCTATCCACCAGCAGAAATGAGACGCATTAATCAAAAACATGCAAACTTGCTGAACCACATCCAAGAGCGCACGGCTATAGTCAAGCTTTTTTTTCTATGATTGAGATGAAGCCAAAAGATCCCACCTGACAAAGTCCCAGGATTAATAGAAATTGGTTACCCTCCCCTCCCTCCTGCACTGATCTGGTGAAAACGTTGGGTGAAGTGGAAGAGTTTCCCCCATCCCACCCAGCGTCACCAGCAGACTGGATTTTTGAATTTCCCAGCTGCCGGTAGACCAATCACGGTAGCGAGTGTTCTCCGAGAGGCAACTGATGGATTGGATCGGCTCATGCGTGTGCAGCTCCGATCCATCGTTCTGCGCAGGCACTACAGAACTTGCGTACATAAAGTTCGCAAGTCCCACAGCGCTGAGCAGGTTGTGGTTCCTACGCTACGCAAGGTGTGTAAGGAGCACAAATTGCACAGAAACAGGTCTATTCACTAGAAGGTGAACCTCCGGAGAACTGGCAGGAGAAGTGAACAATCTAGACCAAATAGCCGATTTGGAAAGTGAGATAAATGGGAGAATTTTTCAGGTTTGGCTATTCTGACCTAGATTTTTCACTTCTCCAGTCATTCAGAGTTTCGCCTTTAGTGAATAGACCTGAAAAGCTTTACTATTGAAACTGTATCACTGAGCTCCAGTAGCTCTTCTGTGGGATTGGACCAGACGGGCTCGCCTTCACTCCCCACGTGCATCAGTATGCCTTGGGCGACCCATGACCCTGTCCCTGACGCCGGTTCACTGTTGGTCTTCATTTTCACCTCTTTTGGTAGGTACTAACCACCTCATACCAGGAACACCCCACAAGACTTGTCATTTTGGAGATGCTGTGACCCAGGCGTCTGGCCGTCACTATTTGGCCCGTGTCATGGTCACTCAGATCTTTTCACCCATTGTTCTGCTTCCAACACATGAAATTCAAGAAGTGACTTTTCACTTCCACCCAGTGACAATAAATGCCGCCCGAGACACCGTATCCCGCCCCGAGACACCATATCCCTCCCCAAGACAATATATATCCAGCCCTGAGACAATAAATCCCTCCCCGAGACACTAAATCCCTCCCCAAACCATATCTCCCGCACCGAAACCATATATCCCACCCCAAAACAATATATTATCCTTCCTGGTAAAATACGTTGCAAATGAATAAATATCACACTCCATGACAGGTGCTATTTTAACTATATAATCAATGTGATTCACTTCACCTGGCAGTGGTTTTAATGTTGTGGCTGATCAGTGTATATGCATGACCCAATTCCGTTATATGAATTATATACGGGAATTACCATGTAGAGCCAGACAAGCCAGCGATATACGTAACACAGTCGAGAACTCCCGATTCATACAAAGCCTTCATGACGCCAGAAAACCCGACCATCGCGCGGAACCCTCCGCCAGATCCTAGAACTGCGATGACCGGTACCTGGAGAGGCAAAATAAACTGTAAAATGCAGTTCTCTCTTCACTAAAATGACCAAGCTGTAATAAAAGCATATAAATGAAAGGAAATCAAACGATCAGACCTGCACCTGCCAGGTGACATATAGCATAAAGAGAATCACCTGCTGGAGGCTATTTGCCCAGCCCTTCATGTCCTCATTTCACATTTTTTCTCTTTAAAAAGATACTAAAAATGCTCACGCTCCTGAGCCTGGGGTGTGCGTATCTGAAGGGACATCATTTGTTGACCAACCGGAGTTTGGCCATTTAGTACGTGCAATTATTTGGAAGCTGTAAAGCAGGGCTGTCAAACTCCGGCCTCCCCACAGATCAGGACGCCAACAATTCCCAGAATTCTTCCAATGTAGTATATGGTCAGGGAATCGTGGTAGTTGTAGTACAGAAACATAGGGGGGGGGCAAAGTTTGAGACGCTCGGCTTACAGGATTGCTTCTGTAAATGAAGGGTTTTTGGAGCGCCACAAAATTCTATTTAAAAATTCAACGGGCTGATTGTGTATTAAAAACACCAAAAACGACACCTACTTCTCTTGACGACGCGCTCAAACCTTTGCTTTTTTCAGGACCCAAGAGCTTCTGTATTCCTTTGACGACCTTGTTCTTGCGCTTCTGCCGGAAGGCCTTCTCCTGAACGCACAGTGCCATGCTGAACCTCAGGTCAGTGGAGGAACTGAATGGAACAGGAAGCAAACCATCACCACGTGTAATGCAAGGGATTGGCTAATACGGAGGTCGACAGTCTACAGCCGTCATGCCCCCTCAGGCAGCTTTTACGGAGTTTTTGACAACCACGATCTGCATCTAAGTCAGTAGGAAAACCTAGAAGTCGGATTTAATGCAAGTCCTTCTATGACGGAGCAAGTGGCACAAACTGCAGGTGTCATCATATAAACAACCTCCGTCATACAAACAACAATCTAACACATACGTTACCTGTCACTTTGTATTGACCGTCCCTCCCTGCATGCACATCACATACATTCACCGTGCAACCCATTAATACAATTCTTCACACGGAGCGAGGCCTTTGGTCAAAAAACTGGGAGCTCTGACATAGGAGCCAAATTGCTGGCTCAGGAAAACGTGAGTTACAGCCAACAGCTTTAAACCAGGAAATATCAGTATCGTTTGATGGTTTTACGCTATGGGAGAATTGGTTTTGCTCTTGCTTGTTGGAGATGTCCATGTGTGTGGAATTTTTGCTTACAAGGCTCCAAAGATAATACATTATTTCTGATGAAGCCAGCAAAAGCAAGGTTTGGGAGGGCCCCGAGAACGAGCATCAATACTGGTGGCCTGCTTAGGGTGGTTCCTCTCTCAAGTCTCACAAGGTTTTAGCTCGATGGTGCCATTACAGATATGCATATGGAATGGACTTATCAGACGCCATCACCCAGAAGGGGCAGCCAGTACAGAGACGCAAAGGATGTCATCTCTACACGAGAGGTGCAACAAGCTCGACGATAGTTTGGGTCTCATGAGGAGGGTATAGCCGACACCCCTCTAGGCACCTCCAGCAAGGGGTCCACATCTGGAATACCCCGTGTACTCCTAGTGAGCAAAAAATAAAAGGTATTATTTCTGATCCAACATGTGACGAGAATACTTTTTAAAAAGGGCTCAGATAAACGTGCGTGTTCCATCACGGCTTCAGAAATATAACCATTTGTGACTGCACGTAGAGGACATAAACCGTATGTGCTATTATCAGGTTATCATTGCATCACTGAGGTAATGGTAAGTGATCAAGTACTGGCGCTGTACCATTGTTCGTAAAGATTGTTGTGATTGAAGTGCAAGGTCACCAGTCGTCACTGTACAAAATCAAGTTGATTTGGCCAGTCATATACAAGGCATTCTGAAGGACGTTTCACTTCCCACCAATATGAATTGTGAACAAATGCTTACAATGGGTACGACAAAGCAAAGGAGAAATAAGGGCCAGGAACGCGAGCAATGAAGCAGAAATTGCAAGCCAAGAGAGACACTTGGGGTTTGAGGAGCCATGCTGGGATCTCTGAAGGGTTGACTACCACGGGACAAATTTTATGAGGGGCTGTCACAAATACTGACCAACTCGCAGAACCAGTCACGATCTACACTACCGGGACTGCTAATGGTCTGAGAAATATTTAAGACAAACAGAGCAAGGGATGTAGTTGAATAAAAAGCCATGATCAGTAACAAAGGGGTAGTAATACTAGTCAAAGGTAGTGGGGCAACAGAAATCAGAATGGTCGAGAAGCAACAGCCAAGGTAAATACAGAAAGGACACCAAGACACGCTCTGGGGAAACAAAACCACAACAGGACAAGTCATAAATAGGTTCAGCGGTAGAACCAGTGGTCAGCATCATTCTTGTGTGCCAAATAGTGTGAACGAGGTGAGACTATGACATGGCGGAATGACGCATAGATGCAACATCAATGATAACCAGTGCACCAACGTGTCCAGTGTCAGAATGGTTATATAGGTCTGGATTCGGCACAGGAGGACAACACTGTTCAGGTGACGAGGGAGAGTGCTCAGAGATCTAAACTAGGGTGCCAACCATGGCCATACAATACCACCCTTTAGCAAGTTTAGATGACAACGGCCCACATTAGCACCAAAAAAAAATAAATGTCTGCTCTTGCTTTCCAACAGGAAAGGCGAGGACTGCAAAACCGGTACTATGGATTCATGATCTCAGACCATTTATCGTGAAGTCCACTGGAATCAGACTGTGTCTCTGGCTTAGCAGGAACTGGGAAAAATAGTACACAGTGTCCTCCATAGCTGATGGATTTTTAAGAACATGAAGAGGTTTGTCCCAAGAATGAAAAACACCTGAAATTACTGGAATTCCATTCTCTATTTTTACCCTTCGGCTAATAAGGCACGTTACCGTTTTTATCATTCTTTCCCTTGAAAATCACAGCCTATTAAACATAATAATCTGATATTGCTTCGACCGCGAGTCCATTTAAATTGTATCATCCCGCATTCCACATTAGAACACTGTAATCACCAGATTACTGCCAATTCCTCAAATAGATGGCCGCCTCCGGTCCTAAATAATGATTCCAGGCATTGTCTGCTAATAATAATAAATAATGAAACCTGTGTGCTTGACTCCTGGCAGAACCCACACATTGTGGATGCACCGCTGGATTCAGCCACTACGGCCGCCATGTTTTTCTTTTACATATACATCCACACCACTCTACCTGCAGAAGGTGCGGTGACATAACGTAGCATTCTAGTCATTTTTAAAGTAAATCTTAGCATATCCAGTCGGAGAAAAGAAAAAACAACGGTAAGTATTTTTGCATTTTTCTGCCAAAGATAATAATCCTATTTTTTTTTTTTGGTTATTTTAGTAGTTCTCAGCTTCATAATCCTTATCATGGTTAACAGCAGGAGATTTGTGCTGCTCTGTTCAGTGTTGAGGGAGAGCCAGGTTAAAGGGGCAGAGAGAAGGTGGCATAATAAAACCAATCAGAAACTGCCTGGATATTCAAATAAAAAAAAAAAAAAAAAAAAAAAAAACATTCTTCATTAATTGGCAAACATAAGATTTACAGAGAATCACGATTTCGTACGGTAAAAGATAAAATATATAAAAATCCTGCAAGACTATCAGGGTTATTCAGAGAGAGGTGAAAATCTGGAGAATGACTGGAGAATGGAAAATTCAAGGTCTTAATAGCCGATTTGGAAAGTGAGATAAATGGGAGAATTTTTCTTGTTTGGCTATTTTGACTTAGAATTTTCCATTCTCCAGTCATTCTCCTGCTTTTCACCTCTCTCTGAATAACCCTGCATATCCCTGTAACCCCTTCACCACCATGATAGAGTATACCCTACTTTCAAAAGCCCTGATTTTCGGTGATTCATTTTGACGGGACTAAAGAGGCGAATCCCATAGATTTCAGTGTAAAAACGTAATATTAAAAAAATTATAATTATATTTTTTGCTGAAAATGAAAAGAATATTTTTTATAAAAAAATAAAAAAAAAATTATTTCCTAATTTTTACTAAAAGGCATTTTTTTTACATTTTGAAACAGACCTTTTCATTATTTAGACACATTTTAATGCATGATCATTGGTTTAAAGACCTATTTAGGAGTGCTGTTTTTTTTTTTTTTGCCAGCTCAAATGGATTTCGTCAAGGCCAGTTCGCTGCTCTTCGGCGACGTTCGCCAGCTTTTTCGTGAGGCTTTGACGACTGCATCTTAGGCGCACTACGGCGATTAGAGAATTCTCCGTAGTTTGACAAAATGGAATTGCCGAAGGGCACCAAAGTGAAAAAGCACCGAAATTTCGATCAAATTTCAGTGCATTCTGAATAACCCCTACAGAGTCTACCTGTGGACACATGCTGCAGTAGCAAAATTGGATCAGCAGGGGGAGCCCTCTGCCTGTCAAAATGATCTTACCGTAGTGTATTGTATTGTATAGTAGAAACATGTGTACGTGCTACATACATTTATACAGTTTAGGTGATGGAAAGAGATTTTTAATAAAACCATGCTAGTGGTGTATGGAAAGAAGAAAAAAAGAAACCACACACACACTTGGTAATTAAGGGGTTAAGGCAAGTTTTTTGCTAAAATTAAATTCAAACAGGAAGTCTGCAATAAAACACTATTCATGGTTACCTGGAAATTATTTGCATACTTTGCATTAAGAGGCTCTCAGAGACCTGAAACAATAGGACTTTGAATATTTCAATATATATGACAACACGAGAGATAAACGGGGGGGGGGGGGGTGGGCAGGCTTTATCTTGAACCAACGATCTGTACGCGATGGTACGAACGGCTCATATCTGTAAAATTACTGATTACACGGGGGGGGGGTTGCTATATATAGAATAGGAAAAGCCAAATACAGACCGAGCGCCTTTATCCAGAATAAGTATATACAGGCTGAGCACCTTTAGCCAGAAAATATATACTATATAAAGGCTGAGCGCCTTTATCCAGAATATGTATATACAGGCTGAGCGCCTTTATCCAGAATATGTATATACAGGCTGAGCACCTTTAGCCAGAATATATATACTATATAAAGGCTGAGCGCCTTTATCCAGAATATGTATATACAGGCTGAGCACCTTTAGCCAGAATATATATACTATATACAGGCTGAGCGCCTTTATCCAGAATATGTCTATACAGGCCGAGCGCCTTTATCCAGAATATGTATATACAGGCCGAGCGCCTTTATCCAGAATATGTATATACAGGCCGAGCGCCTTTATCCAGAATATGTATATACAGGCCGAGCGCCTTTATCCAGAATATGTATATACAGGCCGAGCGCCTTTATCCAGAATATGTATATACAGGCTGAGCGCCTTTATCCAGAATATGTATATACAGGCCGAGCACCTTTATCCAGAATATGTATATACAGGCCAAGCGCCTTTATCCAGAATATGTATATACAGGCCGAGCACCTTTATCCAGAATATGTATATACAGACCGAGCACCTTTATCCAGAATATGTATATACAGGCCGAGCACCTTTATCCAGAATATGTATATCCAGGCTGAGCGCCTTTATCCAGAATATGTATATACAGGCCGAGCACCTTTATCCAGAATATGTATATACAGGCCGAGCGCCTTTATCCAGAATATGTATATACAGGCCGAGCGCCTTTATCCATTAAATGTATATACAGGCTGAGCGCCTTTATCTAGAATATGTAAATACAGGCCGAGCGCCTTTATCCAGAATATGTATATACAGGCCGAGCGCCTTTATCCAGAATATGTATATACAGGCCGAGCGCCTTTATCCAGAATATGTATATACAGGCCGAGCACCTTTATCCAGAATATGTATATACAGGCCGAGCGCCTTTATCCAGAATAAGTATATACAGGCTGAGCGCCTTTAACCAGAATATGTAAATACAGGCCGAGCGCCTTTATCCAGAATATGTATATACAGGCTGAGCGCCTTTATCCAGAATATGTATACTATACACAGGCCGAGCACCTTTATCCAGAATATGTATATACAGGCCGAGTGCCTTGATCCAGAACGCTTCAGATCCAGAGACTTCTGAATTTCAGAAATCAGGAGAATCCAATGTCGGAGAGGAGGGGGAATGTGGCAGGAGGGCCGCCATCCCAATGCTGCAGCCGCCAGCGTGTACGCATCCGGTGAATGCCGTGTGGAGTTTCTCTGGGGACGTGCTGCACAGGGTCAGCGTGACTCCGAACAGCACGTCACGCAGTCTGCCGCAGCGATCAGGAGCCTTGTCTTGGAACAAGACCCATCCAGAGCATCAGGGAGGAGAGTATAATGAACATACGAAAGTATCCGAAACTTCCAGATTTAAGAATTCTGTGACAGAATGTGTGCGACAGAACAAACAAAAAACAAACCAACACCAAAATATAATATATATATAGATCTTTATTTAATAGAGTGTGTCTAATAATATACACACACCCTATAAAACGTAGAAAGGTGCACATGGAATCTGTTTTAAAATATATACAACTTCATTTATACCATCAGCGTTTCAGTCCTCATAGGGACTTTTCTCAAGGTCTTGACGGTATAAATAAATGGTTATATATAATGTGTGTGTACACATTTTCAAAATGTATATAACAGTCCACTTTCTCAGCACTCACGCTCTGGAACTGTCTTTGAAGGGTGCCGTGGTGCCAAAACTCCTCAAAAGTATGATATAACGACCAAGCAAGGAGCACTCACGGACTTGGAAAAAATAATAAAACAAACTCTTTATTGGGAAGTCATTAAAAAAACAAAAAAAAAAAACGACGTTTCGTCTCAAACAAGAGCCTTTATCAAGGATAAGAACAATAACAACCTGTACTTTTATAACTTTAAGAGATAATTACCCAACCAAATACCGCGCTGCCTCTGACCGTGTCAACCCGAAAGTGACACGTCACTTCCGGGTTTCAGAGGCAGCGCGGTATTTGGTTGGTGAGTAATTATCTCTTAAAGTTATAAAAGTACAGGTTGTGGTTATTGTTCTTATCCTTGATAAAGGCTCTTGTTTGAGACGAAACATCTTTTTTTTTTTTTTTTTTTTTAATGACTTCCCAATAAAGAGTTTGTTTTATTATTTTTTCCAAGTCCGTGAGTGCTCCTTGCTTGGTCGTTATTATATATAAGTTTTTAAACTATGCGTGTGATTGTGTAATATATATATATATATATATATATATATATATATATATATATATATATATATATATATATATAATATATATATATATATATATATATATATATATATATATATATATATATATATATATATTTTACAGATACATCTATATTATATATAGTGTGTCTAAGTTAGATATATCACGCACGCACACTTTAATATACTGTATATTAAGGTCTGTAAAATATATATTTATATTTTACAGAGACATTACTATACACATACCCGGAAGGTTGCAGTCAAACTAAACTAGCGACAACAGCGTTGTTAGGTGCATCGAAGACATTTAATACCAGGACGGACACGGACAGACGGACGCACACACACACACACTTCAGCTTTCCCTGTGCCAGGCGGAAATGCTGAAAGGCAAGCGTTACTCATGTTATAGATTTATACTACACGTGTATTGCTACACAAACAGCTGATTGGCTCCGCATTTTGGACACAAATCATAAACGTTATCTGAGGAAATATAGAAGTACTTTAATCCTCCAATAAGATCCCTCGACATTTACACGTTATTAACAGTTTCTATACAACGTTACCCAATCACATCCGTGTGAAATTCCCTTTCTGATTTATTGTACAGAAAATATGCACCTCAGTGTGAGAGGAGAAAGAACATACGTACCAGACTTCAAGCAAAACCTCCAGGAACACCTGTGTGACCTAACGAGGAACAGAAAGCGATTAGACGTCACTGGATTCAAGAAAAACAGATTCACGAAGAATCCGGAATATCCTCACTTACCTTATTGAACGTCAAAGAGACTTCCTGCTTCTCTCCAAGTTTAATAGACGAGATGTCAAGTGTGGTGGTGCCCAGACACTCATCCATCACATAATTAGCGTCCATAAGAGTTACCTACAAAAAGAAAAAAAAAAAAAAAAAAAGCCGTGCATTTTATATAAAATATATATTTTTGACACATGCAGAAAAAGTTAAAAAAACGGCAATTAAAAAAAAGAGTTACCTACAAAAAATAAAAAGATAGAAAAATTCTGTGCATTAAATATATATATTTTGTATTATTATTTTTTTATTTTTTTTTTTTCCACAAAAATAAAGTAATTTTAAAGAAAAATGAAAAATAAATAAAAAAGCAAGAGCCGTCAGATTTTTCAGTATGGAACAACATGAGGGAAGAAGTAAAAATGATTAAGGCTGGGGTCAGACGAACGCAGTGTTAACGTCCGTGTTGCCGCACATAAGTACGTCCGTGATAGCATACAATTGTGTTAAATGGAGCCCCACACACGAAGTACGTCCGCACAGAAGTGTGGAGGCTGACGGACGCTGCAAACGGACGCAGGTTAGGCAAGAACGTAATACTGCTAGAACGGACGTGCGGAGTGCGCCATGTCCACAACGTCCGCATAGCTTTGTATGTGAGTGATACAACAAGGTCAGACGGACTGTATTTATACATCCAGCATTTTTGACGGACATAATGTTCTTTCATTGTAATTTATTTTCCCTGCTACATCCGTCAAAAATACGTCAGTGAAAAAAACTGACTGTGTGGCCACTACCTTGTCGTCAGTCTGTAAGTACGTCCGTACTGCACGGACGCACAGTCCGTACAAAATGCGCTCATCTGACCCTAGTCTAAGGTCAGACGAAAGCAGTTTTAACGTGCGTTTAGCCGCATGAAATCACGGCCGTGCTAGCAGCAAATGACGTCCAATGCCGGGGAACATACGACGAACGGCCGCACGAAGGTCCGTCCGCGCAACGCAAGTGGCAAACGAACGCATTTTTTCGAGAACGTCAAACCGCTACTACTGACGTACAGAGTGCGCTGCATCCGCATAGCGGCGTGTTTGCGTGATTGGGAGACGTCAGACGCTGCACACGTCCGGCCAACATAACGTCCAGACGCAAAAAGGGTTTTATTGATGATCCGTACAAAATCACGGACGAAAATGCGCATCGTATGACCGCTATCGCATATTCCGTGAAAAAATACGTCCATTCGTTCGAACGCACTTTTTCACGGACAACGTGAAAAATGCGTTCGTCTGACCCTAGCCTAAGCAGGTCTGTGATCCCAGGGTGTTTAAACGTTTTACAGGATTCAAGAATATACAGGGTTATTCAGAGAAAGATGAGAACCAGGAGAACTGGCAGGAGAATGAACAATCTAGACCAAATAGCCAATTTGGAAAGGGAGATAAATGGGAGAATTTTTTCTGGTTTGTCTATTTTAACCTAGAATTTTCACTTCTCCGGTCATTCTCCTGGTTTTCACCTCTCTCTGAATAACCCCGATAGTGTTCGGCCTAAACGATCTGAAATAATGTGTCGAGCATAAACCAAGTGTGACAAAACACAAGATGTAAGGAGTTAAACGCGTTCGTGGGTGAGAGGCCAGTATGGCGTGTGCGGGCGTCACGCAGCCTGGAAAGCGCTACTTTAGAACTAGATCTGCACGTAGATTACAGACCGAGAACAATAGATAAAGCAGAACTCCTTTTCTCATGTAGTCCTATGTTTGCAAGATGCCTCTGGTGAATGCAGAAGGCACGCTGATAGATATAAAAAAACAAAACACAAAAGAAAAACAAACAACAAAAACACAGACAACCAATGCAGGTACGGGTACAGATTGAGTGTTCTACAGGTATCTGCAGCACGCTGAAAAGATGGATACAAACAATGTGCTCGTTGACAAATTCCAAGTAACTGACTTTAAAACGGTGTTCAAAACTTAACCCAATCACTACCAAGATCGACAAAATTCTATCAGGGCACCAGGAAGGGCCTCGCAGACCGAGTATAGACGAACCCGATGGCCGCATGTCTTTTTTCAGCCCATGTAACGATATGAAGTTCCGCAAAAGAAACGCAAAGCAATTTTGTTTATTGTAAACAGAATTTGTTTGCATTTGGGCTCCGGAACTTGCACATAAAGTTTTAGCTCCCTGTGCATGATGCCAAGGTCCTAACACTTTTTAAAAGCAGGTGGGAATGTGTCTGAATGACATCTCCCCAGCTGATCCTGCACAGAGCCCAGAACTAAACTCCTTTTGGCCAGCAGATGATTGGTAACATCCACCTGACACATTGGGAAAATACTTTTTAATTATACATTTCCAAAACAACACTGCTTCCTAACAGTTTTGCACTGCCTAGGTGCACTTTGGCTGTGATCCCATCAGGAATGAATAGCATTTGTTCGTACAGATCAATGCAATAGCTCATCTCTTGATGGGTTATGTCAGTCGAGACTTACGTGTCAGGCACTGCCATCTGATCCTGCTCCATGGGCAGTGCTTGCTGTGGGCTGTTGTGATTGGCTAATGCCACCACTGAAAGCCAATCAGCTGCGAGGAGTTAGTGGAAGGCAGTCCTGCAGGATGGCTCTCCACTCAGAGCGGTCACTCCCCCCTGCGGCATGCCGCAAGGACTTGCGTGACGGCAGCAGTTTAATAGGGGATGTTATTTGTTATCAATAACCTGGATCGGCGCAAATACTGCTCTCTGGGATCCCGGAATCTCGCATATATATATATAATAGAAGAAGAACAATAATAGTGCAACACTGTTTTATAGATTATACTGTGAATGTAAGTGATGAACACCCCACTTACAAGTGTAGAGCCGTGCACTGGCTCTAAGTGGGTCCAGACATGTGGGTAATTGTCTTCAGTTTCTTAGGTGACCCCCACCTCACAGCAAGATTTTTTCTTTTTCTTTGTCCGAGGTTTAGACAGTGGAAAGGAGAACAGGAAGAGAAATCCTTGTGTAGGTCCACAAATTAAAGATCACAATTATATGTACAGTTGGAATTGTACTCACATTTTGTGGAGCTCACATAGCTCATAGATATAGGCCCATAGGTTTTTTTTGGTGGGAAAAAACCCAGATGAAAAACCGCCAATGTTTGCAGGATTCAATGAAGCAGGAATCAGGATTGGAGATGAAAAAGTAAGGTTTATTTAAAATATAGTTAAAATTGGAGGCAATTTATTTAACTATATTTTAAATAAACCTTACTTTTTCATCTCCAATCCTGATTCCTGCTTCATTGAATCCTGCAAACATTGGCGGTTTTTCATCTGGGTTTTTTCCCACCAAAAAAAAACCTATGGGCCTATATCTATGAGCTATGTGAGCTCCACAAAATGTGAGTACAATTCCAACTGTACATATAATTGTGATCTTTAATTTGTGGACCTACACAAGGATTTCTCTTCCTGTTCTCCTTTCCACTGTCTAAACCTCGGACAAAGAAAAAGAAAAAATCTTGCTGTGAGGTGGGGGTCACCTAAGAAACTGAAGACAATTACCCACATGTCTGGACCCACTTAGAGCCAGTGCACGGCTCTACACTTGTAAGTGGGGTGTTCATCACTTACATTCACAGTATAATCTATAAAACAGTGTTGCACTATTATTGTTCTTCTTCTATTATATATATATATGCGAGATTCCGGGATCCCAGAGAGCAGTATTTGCGCCGATCCAGGTTATTGATTTCATTATTGTGTGCAATGGTATAGGGGAAACCACTATATCCTGAGATTGGCTATCTGGGCACCCTGGTGGTGGATGCATGTTGTGTGGCGCTGCACCATTTGCTGTTTATAGATGTTATTTGTTAGTTTAATGAAATTAAAATTAGTTTAATGAAACGGGCAAATGAGGGAAAGGAGGGCCCGACCAGTAACCCGGTAAGAGCCCACAATTTCTGATGGCAGCCCTGGTCTGCATCAACATCAGCCAACTACAAAGCCCAGGGTGAGCGTTTTCAGGTAACAAAACCAATAATAAAATGTGATTTTAACAATACTCACAATACAGACTATCCAAAAGAGAGCGAAGCATGTGGGAAGGAGAGATAAAGTGAAAGACAGCAAACAAACAGTTAACATGTCATCATCTTCACGGACTCAGGTTGTTTTCTGGTTAAAAAGCATTTGGGTGCAAAATTTCAAGAAGAAATAAATAAAATAAAAAAAATAATAAAAAACACATTCCTGGGAGAACGTACATTGAAAAAGCATTAAAGGGCCAGTACCACCAGAAAAATGCAATGTCCTTATTGTGTATATTTTATTTTGCTGATATGTTACATGTGCTTTGTTTTGCTCTTGTAGGTTTATGGAATAGTGCTATCAGTGTGACACACACACACACCACACACACACACACCAGAGAGCTGTGTGTATTCTACTGGGCAAATAAATTAAGGAGTGGGTTACTCCATACGTGTAAGCACCACGCCACGCCACACCACATCACGCGTCTTACCTCCAAAATGTTAGATTGCTCAGGATCCAAGATAAAATCGAAGGACTCGTTCCAAACCGGATTCACATCGTTGTCCAGGTGTTTGGTTTTCTTCCGGCTGTCTGGAGCTGACGGGATATAAAGCTCTACGTATGGATCCGGCGTGTCGACTGGAAAGGTGAATAAAAGGATCGTCACACAGCAAATTAAAACGTGTTTAGGAAACGGCAATTGGATACTGAGCTGGAAACTGGACGAATTTAATAAGGGGGGTTAAAGAGGGAAGATGGGTCAAAGGAGGGAAGATGGGTCAAAGGAGGGAAGATGGGTCAAAGGAGGGAAGATGGGTCAAAGGAGGGAGATGGGTCAAAGAATAGATGGAGGTATAGAGGCTAAAAAAAATACATGTCTGCAAAATCTTGAAAAAAAATTAATTAAAAAAAAGGTTCAGAATTGCCAGAAATTTTCGGATTGATCCAAACTGGAAAATTCTGAATATTCTGAAAATATTAGAGTGCGAATTTGTCAAACCAAAATTTTTGGCTTTGCACACGTCTAATATGAACTATATGAAATTACAATAATGTACTTTTGGTCAAAAGAAAAAATTTGAAACCGAATAATAATAATAAAAAAAGAAGAAAAAAAAAAAAGCAGCAAATACTTAAGTAAATTTTTATCCATAAACGTCACGCTAACAAAGTGCTATTTCATTAGAGCGCTTTGTCCGAGGAAGAGACAAAAGAGCAAAAACCCACACTTTAACTTGTGCTCTGACTGAGCGCAGCGTGTCGCACTGCTAGCATACGGCAGACTTGCGCACCGGTTGGCTGCCTGCTGACACGAGCAAGACTTTAAATACGGTTTGAATCCCGTTGAGTCGACAAATTCTGGAAATCAAGAAGACTGGTGTCTTGATATTAACGTTAGATACGTACGCATGTCTCCGAGTCTTCCCTTTGTGACATTTTTGGCTTTTACTACAGTCACTGTAAACCTGTGTGAGTACTGATACTCGACCTGCGGAGGAAAACAAAACATGCGTGTGACAGATTGCTGCGAAACCGGCAAACTGAACGTCCTACAACCTTAATAATGGCGGCTCTGTGAATAGCCTCGAAATGTCACTGTACGGGAAAATTCCCAGTTCGGTGACATTTCGGGGCCAGATCGGCTGTCTCTGAATAACCCCTTGTAGCCACCATGAAATAATAGAACTATACAAGCTGCTGACTTACGAGTTAAAGTAACACTCCGACACCCTAGGTGACAGTGTGATCTTTCCCCTGCTGTCACTTCCCTTTCTGCCGTATCATTCTACGTTCCTTTTTCCTTCCGAGGAATCAGCATTTCTAGAGATAACGGAACTGTATTTGCATCATGCACACCACTGCGCTCTAAATATTGTGTATACACACAAAGCGCGGGGCTGTGGGATGCAAAACAAGTACACAGCGATACGCAAATATTTAAACAATGATGAGGACAAACAGATGCCGAGCGGCTTTGCTTAGTTATTACGATTAATACAGCGGTGTGATGGCTCAGTGGTTTGTGCACACCACCACGTCGGCTCCCCTAAAAAGCAAAGGGATATATTCGCCAACTGCTGCGGTTGCAACAAAAATAAAACGTCAGCAATCCAAAGAGGAGGGCTCAAACAGTGGCAGGAGAAGATTCATGGACGAAGCTTCCCCTGACGATGTTTGAATTTATCCCTTTTGGGAAATGCCGAAGTTTATCGTCGTTGCAGTTAGGGAGGTCCCGATCCAGTTCCTAGAATCGGGACCAGAACTCTGCATTTTCAAGTCAATCTGACCCGTGTTAGAGCACATGCCGTTTCAGCGACACTCCGAAACGCAGCCTCGGCGTTGACTCACAGAGTCATGGAGTGATGGAGGCAAGGAAGCCGCTGCGAGCCTCCAAGCTGGAGTCCAGGTGCCTCTGCGTTCACTCCTTGACCAACGAGTAGGCTGGGAAGAAGCTGAAGTGAATGCCGACGCACCGGGATATGCTACAATCGGATCGGAACTATGTATCAGCCAATGCCGAATAGCACACACACAACCCAGATTGGATCGGGGGTCTGAAAACAGCGATTGGGACATCCTAGCTGCAAAAACTGTCAAACTACGAAGCCTTTTGCAGATGGTTACAGTCACTTATGTGGCGCCAACAGATACTGCAGCGCATCGTAATGTGAAGCATTGAGAACGTGAAACGTAACAAATACTTACTGATACATAAGTAACAGACTGCCCTGTCCGCAGGATAATTGCCCAATTGAGACAGGACTATATATATACACCGGAGTCCAGGCAGACAACCTGTGAGCTTACAATCTAAGGCAGTGGTTTCCCAACCGCAGTCCTCAAGTATCCCTGTATAACAGGTCAGGTTTTCCAGATAGCTGAAGCACAGCACAGGTGATATGATTTGCTGCTCAGTGATTGCAGGATTCTGTCTGCATTTCCCCAAGGTGATCCTTTAAACCTGTCCTGTTAGGGTGACCTGAGGACCGCGGTTGGGAAACACTGATCTAAGGACAAAGGTGAGACTAAAAAGCGAACAGGGGAATTGTGGAGCTGGTGGCCAGGAAGAATATAGCAGGGATTGCTTGGGGAACAACCAGAAGCTTGGGCTTGAAAAGGGTCATTTGAAAGAAAAGTAGAAGGGAGGGCTATAAGATCAGGCCAGGGACTGGGTGGGAGTGCAGAAGCTGGAAAGGGTGATGACAGCAGAATACAACTCACGGCATTCCATCTGCAGAGGAAAGGAAATTTGGTTCTAGAAGTTCACCTGGAGACAGTTGCAGAAATGGTCATAATTGTGTGGTGCCATAAGGTTACTCGGATTCACGTCGATACAGTTCATCCTACACACCAGCTCCATGTGGTGTAAGCCTGGCAGTCTACAATTTGGCACCTAATGTTTTCTTTGGAGGTTCTGACCTAGCCTGGCCTTACGTCTCGAGTCATTACCTTTCTATAGGATAGGGTTCAGCAACCTTGACCCTCTAGGTGTTTTGGATCTCAACTCCCATAATGCTCAGCCACTCATTAGGTTGACTGAGCATCGTGAGAAATGTAGTTAAAAAATAAATAAATAAATAAAAACACACCTGGAGGGCCACAGTTACCAGCCAATATAGCAATTAAATCCTCGGCCCCCGTAGCGTATAGTGGCAGGTCTGCACGGGACTGTATTACGTGGATATTACAACATCAGAGACATAAACAACCAAACGAACACACAAAAACAAAGAACAGGGAAAAACAACAAGAACGCACTGTCGAAAATCTGACCCGCCACTCTACCTTCTGCGGCCGAGGCTTAACATTTACATACATGATAACAAGGTATTCAATATGTAGCCAAGAGCGTCACAAGCTCAGGGGATAATGTGCAACCCGTTATACGCATGGCTGCGCGACGTCTCCGACACGAGCAGGAGCCCGGGAGGGAATACCCTGCAGAGTCATGGTCACAGCGGATGAGATGTTTGGCTATTTTCTTCCCTTCAAACCATATCCTTGTGATTACTTTATGACAGCTAATAAGGAATGAAAGCTTACCCCCCCTCCCCATCAAAAGGCAAAATCACACACACCCAATACCTCTAGACTGAGCCACCCCAGGAGTGTCAGCTGCAATAAAGCACCGCCAGGAACAGTATTTATTTATTTATATTGAAATGTTACAGAAATACAATGCTAATAACATGCAAGATAAAAAAAAAAAAAAAAAAAAAATACAGATTTACACAGAAAATAAATATGTAGGAAATTTAACCCCTTCACTACCAAACAGTACAATATATATATATCCTCAATGTTTATTTGAAATAGCACAGAGATTGTTATTCTGAGACAGTGAAAAGATAAAAAAAAAAGCAGGTTTAGTTTATTTTCCTGTATTCTTTTATCCTTTACAGAACAATTACAGGGATGAAAGGTTCTAAACTATAGATAGCGCCCCTCATCTCGGAAGACTGTCACACTGTCTGTCCCAATTTTTAAAAAACCGCCATGAGATTATTATTATTATTTTTTTTTTTAATGAGCAGTACAAGAGGTAATTGCAAAAAAAATCTGAAAATGAAGACTCTAAAAACAAGGTAGAATGTCATGTAAGCCAAACACTGTAAAAAAAAAAAAAATAACACACACACACACAAAGCAGAAACAGGCAAAACTAGAATTTACTGATGAACCAGATAAAGCTAGCAGTCATGACTTCTGTAACTTCTAGTTTTGACTAATCA
This sequence comes from Leptobrachium leishanense, assembly GCA_009667805.1. NCBI lineage: Eukaryota > Metazoa > Chordata > Amphibia > Anura > Megophryidae > Leptobrachium > Leptobrachium leishanense. The sequence continues at coordinate 153,328,490 of CM019070.1, read as the reverse complement.
CAACTAAGAATCCCTAAACGGCTGTCAATGAACTTGTTTTAATTGTAACACACACACACACACACACACACACACGTGTACTTACCATAATAAACTGATAGGGATCTATAGACGACATGCTTCCAATTTGCTCAAACCTAAAAAATAAAAAAGGATGCGTGTTAAAATTAATAGGAGACAGGCTGTTGAAAATACACAGTAGTCGGATAACCCATCCACTATGTGTTATGTTGTACAGTTACAAGCATTTATATAGCCCCAACAAGTTCCGTTGCAGCACAGCTACATGACACATTATAAAGAGGACCTTTCATACAGTATACAGATACCCAGACCAAGTGGTGCAAAATATTACAATATTTTTAATACAGATTTAAAACATCATTTAATCATTGTATAATATTTGTTACAATATTACAACCTCAACATGTTGCATGAGAAGCCACAGAAATATAGATCTTCAGGATCATTTACACCTGCAGTGTTTTCAAACGTCGAGGGCTTAATAGATAAATAAATGACATGTACTTGTGTCATTTATTTATAAAGGATTTTACCAGGAAGGACACATTGAGATTTCTCTCGTTTTCAAGTATGTCCTGGGTTCAAGAACATGGTTACAGAAATACAAAGTAGTAAAATGCAAGATATTAACATATGTGTTACATGTTTACAGGTGCATTCTGTATATAGTCACTATGTTACATGTTTACAGGTGCATTCTGTATATAGTCACTGTGTTACATGTTTACAGGTGCATTCCTTATTGAGGTATGTTAATAGAGATCTCTTAAGGGACTTTAGTCTGGGGGGAGATTTGATGGCGTCTGGGAGGTTATTCCATAATTGTGGCGCTCTGTAGGAAAATGGGGATCGAGACACTTTCTTTTTGTATTGTGGTATTGCAAGTAAGGTGCTGGTCCTGGATCGGAGGTTATAGGATGAGGGAACTGCTGGGGGAAGCAGTCTATTCAGGTAGGGTGGTAGCTTCCCAGAAAAGCTCCGAAACACCGGGTTGGAAAGGTGAAGGGTGCGTCTAGAGTCCAGTGATGGCCAGTTTAGCTCTTTTAACATGTCACACTGGTGGGTCATGTAGTTACATTGTAGCACAAAGCGGCAGAAGGAGTTATACATTGTAGTAAGTTTCTGAAGGTGTATTTGCGGGGCGGCTGCATACACTACATCTCCGTAATCAATAGCCGGCATAAGCATTTGTTGTACAATCTGCTTTCTTACCGCGGGGCTCAGGCAGGATTTGTTTCTGTACAGGGCACCTAGTTTGGGGTAAAGTTTAGGAGAGTTTTTCGATGTGGGGCCAATGGATAGATTTGGGTCTAACCACATACCTAGATATTTGAGAGAAGTGACTGTGGTCAGCGTGACATTTGATTTTGTCCCAACACATAGATGGGGTGTTTGCAATTTGTGTAGTTTAGGTTTTGTTCCAAAGAGCATTGTTACAGTTTTGTCAGTATTTAAAAAAAGTTTGTTATCTTTGATCCACTTTTCTACCCCTGTGAATTGTTCTTGCAGCACGGCCTCCAGCTGCGGGAGATTTGGTTTGCTGGTATAGGTTACAGTGTCGTCTGCGTACATGTGTACAGTTGAGGCTTTGCAGACGTTGGGCAGATCATTTATGAATATTGTGAATAACAGGGGCCGAGTATCGAGCCTTGGGGTACACCGCACGTGACTGGGAGGGAGGAGTTGTCAGAAATGGACACATATGGCGACCGATCAGACACCTATGATTGAAACCAGGTTAGCGTGCGATCACCAATACCAGAGTTCTTAAGTTTTTGTAACAAGATGCCATGGTCTACATGACAAAGGCCTTGGCAAAATCAAGGAAGATGCTCCGGTTAGGTTTCCTTGTTCCATACCAGCCTGGATATCAGGTCACGAATTCAAACCATTTGGCCTCACAGGTGTCAGAGGATCATGCTTGTTCCTCCTCCCCAAAGACTGGAATAGAGTGCACCGTTTGCACAGATAAAGCACAAAATCTGAAAGCCGAGCTGAGCGCAGCCACGCTTTTGGCAGGGACTCCATTCATCTTTGCTGGAGAGTAGAAGCGATGCAAAGCGCCTGGCTGCAGATTGCGTTAAAACAGTGGTTCCCAAACCTGTCCTCAGGTTCCCTTAACAGGCCAGGTTTGCAGGATATGTGAAGCACAGGACAGGGGATATGATTTGCTGCTCAGTGATTGCAGGATTCAGTCTGCATTTCCCCAAGGTGATCCTTAAAACCTGGCCTGGTTGAGGGTCCTGAGGACAGATTTAGGAAACACTGGTTTAAAGTCACACTAACTAGATTACTTGTGCATTACACAAAAAAAAAAAAAACACATTATAAAACACATGCTGCCGGGTTTTTGTCTTTGTTTGAATTAATTGCATGTGAAAAGGAAAAATAAAGTTAGGTTTTTATCTCCGGGTTCCATTCTGCTAATTTCCCAAGGATGCAACATTTACCAGAATCGGCAATTTTCAGTGTACAGCTGTGGTATAGGGTTAAACATTAGTGGCGATGCAATGGGGTGAAGGAGGGACTGTTTTGACAAGACTGCAGGGGATCTATTGTGTTGTCTAGGCTACCTGTAAAAAAGATGTGGCAGGCTGAATGAGATCTGAGAGTGTGCTCAAACACCTGATCGTACCCCCTCGTGATGTCATTTAACATACATCCCACACACTGCAATGTTAATGAGTCAGTGAGGAGCAACTGATGGAAAGATATGGGGGGGGGCAGTTTACAACACAAAATATCACACAATGGATGCGCCCAGTGACACATAGAGGAAAATAGAGGCTACGGAGAGCAGAAAGATTGGCTCGTGAACGCGTGAGCCGCTTCCAGTGAATGTACTTGACATGAAGCCGGGGTTTAAACCTCAGATCAGTGTATACTTTAGAAGTTGATCTATTAAATGCACTAAATGTAGAGGGACAATTCCTCGGCAAGTTGTCCCTTTAGCGCTGCCGGACCATGAAGGATTATAATCATCTCCATCATTTATGTAGTGCCAACAGTTTCCGCAGCGCTGTACAGTAACCAGGATTCACATAGGAGGATTCTGTGCGTCCCCCATGAAGATCAGACTGTCTTAATAAGTAAGCGTGAGCACTAGCGCGTGTACCTACGTATGTAACGCCATGCATGCGTAACCCATGATGTCTGGGCTCCGTCTTGGAACCAGCTGAACAGGTTGGTGCTGCAAAGTCACAGGATGGACCAAGAGCTTCCCTCTACAGTATGCTTTGACACAAACTTCAGATGGGACCAGTTCGGCTGCTGTTATTTTAGGCTGGGGTCAGACGAGCGTGATTTCTACGGACTGTACGTCCGTGCAGTACGGACATCGTCAGTACGGATGACGCAGTAGTGGTCACACAGTCCGTTTTTTCACTGAAGTTATTTTTGACGGATGTAGGAGGGAAAAATAAATTACAATGAAAAAACATTCTGTCCGTCAAAAATGCTGGACGTATAAATGCAGTCCGTCTGACCATGCTCCATCACTCACACACAAAGCTATGCAGACGTTGTGGACGTGGCGCACTCCGCACGTCCGTTCTAGCAGTATTACGTTCTTGCCTAACCTGCGTCCGTTTGCCGCGGCCGTTGTGCGTCCGCAGTTCAGTACGGACGTACTTCATGTGTCAGGCTCCAATGGACTTCCTTTCATGCTATCACGGACGTACTTTTAGGCGCAATCACGGACGTGAACACTACGCTCGTCTGACAGCAGCCTTAGAATGTAGTTTTATTATTTTCTTAGGAAATCACAATTTGCTAAGAAAAATAGATCTTGTATGGACGCATGTCGAAAAGTCCCAATCAGATCTAGATTACCGAGAACGATATAACCACAGCAAACATGGGAGGGGGGGGGGGGGAGGGAATCATGCAAATAATTTATGGGGTTATGCACATCAAAGATTTGCAGATCAGCGATTACATTTTGCCAAAACTATGGTGAATTCACTAGTCACCGTAGTGCGGCGAAGACGGAGTCGCAGAAGCCTCCTGAAAAAGTTGGCGACCGTCGGCGACCTGGCCTTGGCGAAATCCACCGAACTGCAAAAAAAGAACTCTAAGGCTGGGGTCAGACCAGCGCACTTTTAACGTGCGTTCTGGCGCACATAATTACTGCCGCACTAGCAGCAAATGACGGGCAATGACGGCCAATATACGATGTACGGTCGCACGAAAGTCCGGCCGCGCAACGCAAGTGGAAAACGAACGCATTTTTTCGAGAACGCCGAACCGCTAGTACGGACGTACAGAGTGCGCTGCAGCGGCATAGCGGCGTGTTTGCGTGATTAGGAGATGTCAGACGCTGCTCATGTCCGGCCAACATAACGTCCAGACACCCAAAGTTTCCTGGTTTGGATCCGTGAAAAATCACGCACGAAAATGCGCATCGTATGACCGTTTTCGCGAATTCCGTGAAAAAATATGTCAATTCGTTCGGACGCACTTTTTTACGTTCGCGGGGAAAAATGCTTTCGTTTGACCCTAGCCTAATAGATGTTTAAGCCAACACAAACGCATTAAAATGTGTCAAAAAATAAAATAAAAATAATGAAAAGGTCTGTTACAGAAAATAGAAAAACAAACAAAACATGCTTTCAGAAAAGTAAAAGAGAAACAAAAATTCCGTCAAGAAAAAAAGAAAAAAAGAAAACGTTCTAAAAATAAAATACAGCTTCGCTGAAAATGAAAAGAATATTTTTTTTTTTCTAAAATCAGAAATGATATTACTTTTTACATTGAAACCTATAAGATTCGCCTGTTTAAACCTGTCAACTGTATCAATGAAAATCAGGTAATTTCACTGTCACTTCGGTGAAGTTTGGCGTTCTGCAAATTGCATCTCTATGGGACAATGTCGCTGCCGCCGAAGATCACCAAATTGTGGCAAACTGCACCGTTTTTCGCCAGCATTTGGAGAAATGACAGATTAGTGAAAAGACGAGCTGCCCCGAAATTGCACGGTGAGATTCACCATTTGGTGGCATGTTCAGTGATTTGTGAATAACCCCTTTACATTTGCTTTTCTTTTTTTGGAATGTGTAACCAGGAAGGGATACATTGAGATTCCACAAGTTTTCACTGATGTCCTGGGATATACAGTTGTGTTCAAAATTATTCAACCCCCAATGCTGTAAAGGGTTTTAGGGAATTTAGTGTACATTTGTAATTGTATTCAGAATGAAATCCTACAAGGACTTTTTAAAGAACCATATGCAACTAAAATGACATCAATTGGTTTTGTAATACAGTAGTAAATGTTTCTTTTGTGAATTCTTCATTGACACAATTATTCAACCCCTTAAAGACTACCACTCTGAAGAACAGAGGTTCATTCAAGTGTTTTCAATCAGGTATTGAAAACACCTGTGGATGTCACGGAGCAGCAATAAAGCATAATAAGCACCAATTAGGCAGCTTTAAAATGACTGTGATACTCAGCTCCTTCTAGACATTTACTGGTGTGGTTACAAACATGGTGAAGTCAAGAGAATGGTCCAGGAAGACAAGATAAGAGGTGATTACTCTTCACAGGAAGGGCAATGGCTATAAGAAGATTGCAAAGATGTTAAACATACCAAGAGAGACCATAGGAAGCATCATTTGCAAATTCAAGGCAAAGGGCACTGTTGAAACGCTACCTGGTCGTGGCAGAAAGAAGAAGATGCTGACTTTGACTGCTGTGCGCTACCTGAAGCGTAGAGTGGAGAAAAGTCCCCGTGTGACTGCTGAGGAGCTGAGAAAAGATTTGTCAGATGTGGGTACTGAAGTTTCAGCTCAGACAATACGGCGCCCACTGCGTAATGAAGGCCTCCATGCCAGAACTCCCAGGCGCACCCCCTTGCTGTCTCCAAAGAATAAGAAGAGTCGACTGCAGTATGCCAAAAGTTATGTGGACAAACCACAGAAGTTTTGGGATAGTGTTCTGTGGACTGATGAAACAAAATTAGAACTGTTTTGGCCCATGGATCAACGCTATGTTTGGAGGAGGAAGAACAAGGCCTATGAAGAAAAGAACACCTTGCCTACTGTGAAGCATGGCGGGGGGTCAATCATGCTTTGGGGCTGTTTTGCTTCTGCAGGTACAGGGAAGCTTCAGCGTGTGCAAGGTACCATGAATTCTCTTCAGTACCAGGAGATTTTGGATGACAATGTGATGCAGTCTGTCACAAACCTGAGGCTTGGGAGACGTTGGACCTTTCAACAGGACAATGATCCCAAGCATACCTCCAAGTCCACTAGAGCATGGTTGCAGATTAAAGGCTGGAACATTTTGGAGTGGCCATCGCAGTCACCTGACTTAAATCCGATTGAGAACCTCTGGTGGGACTTAAAGAAAGCAGTTGCAGTGCGCAAGCCTAAGAATGTGACTGAACTGGAGGCTTTTGCCCATGACGAATGGGCGAAGATACCCGTAGATCGCTGCAAGACACTTGTGTCAAGCTATGCTTCACGTTTAAAAGCTGTTATAACTGTAAAAGGATGTTGTACTAAGGCTAGGGTCAGACTAACGCATTTTTCACGTTGTCCGTGAAAATGTGCGTTCGAAGAATGGACGTATTTTTTCACGGAATACGCAATAGCGGTCATACTATGCGCAGTTTCATCCGTGATTTTGTACGGATCATCAATAAAACACTTCTTGCATCTGGACGTTATGTTGGCCGGACATTAGCAGCGTCTGATGTCTCCAATTCACGCACACATGCCACTAGCGGACGCAGCACACTCTGTACGTCAGTACTAGTGGTTTAACGTTCTCGAAAAAATGCGTTCATTTTCCACTTGCGTTGCGCAGCCGGACTTTTGTGCGACCGTACTTCGTATATTGGCCGTCATTGCCCGGCATCTGCTGCTAGCACGGCCGTGATTAAGTGCGCCAGAACGCGCGTTCGCACTGCCTCAGTCTGACCCTAGCCTAAGTACTAAGATTGAATGTCACTTGGGGGTTGAATAAAACTGATAATGATGTGAGCACAGAAAAGACATTTGTGGTTATTTCATTATAAATGTTATGTTATATTTGTCTGACCTACACGTGCCTCTTTGATTTAATTGTAAGCAAGATGACTGAATGATCAAAATCAATGTCAAACTGGCCAAAACACTCAATTTCAGTGGGGGTTGAATAATTTTGAACACAACTGTATAAACAAATACTGGTAGAGCTCTAAAGTCGATTTTAAGACACTGTGCAGTGTCCCTTTTATTTCAGTGGTCACACAGCTGTCAGGTCCCTCTCCCTCCGAGGGGGGGCACAGAGGGCTGATTCAGCCATCCAGATGCAGGAGCTTAATCCCGCCCAGGCCTTCAGCTCAGGGATCCCTCAGTTTAGATTTCCTGGGCTTTGAATACTTTAGATACCAGCCCCATCCAATGGTATTGAAGCTTTCCTGCATGAGAGTCACTGGATTGGCTGAAGCGTTCAGCTCCCTGCGGTCACATGACACGCTGAGCAGGAAGCATGACAAATCCTGCAGAGATCAGAGGGAGACAGCGCTGGATTTAGGAGTTTTTAAAGGAAACTAGAGGGAGTACGGTAGCGTGGATTGGTCAGGAGTGGTTAATGTTTACCCACTCTCTTTCCTACCTCATGTATTATTCTCATAGTGCCCCTTTAAAGAAACCATTTAATTGTTCATGATCATTTATCATCTAGATTCACTCACTCGAAACGCAACCTCTTTATTCAACAGCCCTGCCACAAGCTCACATCTTCCTCAGCCACAACGCCTGCTTCTGGACCCAGAACTTAACCCTTTCACTGCTAAGGACGTGTGGGGAACGTCCTCATTGACTCCTAAGGGAAGATATCAGGGTTCAAAGGAACACCCCATCTCCTGACTGTTTTCAGCTAGCAGGTTCATGTTTGGCATCATTAGAAAGGCCAGAGCATGGCCTTTCCAATGATACCAAACCATGACCATGTTTAAAGTAAAGAACAAAAATAACAATAATAATAAAAAGAAAAATGTGCTTTTTAAAGACATGAAATGGCTCAGCAGTGAAGGGGTTAAGCCCTGCCACAAGCTCACATCTCCCTCTGCTGTCCCACCCACCCAGTGCTGGTCTGAAATTTGTAGCTTACTTTCCAGCTTCTTCCACTTTGCAAATCACCCTAATTAACCCAAGGTTCTAGCCCTTCCCATGATATGTTAATCTGTATATTTGTGTTTTGTTTTTAATAATTTGCATTTTATTACTTTGTATTTCTGTAACACTTCAATATTCTTGAACCCAGGACATACTGAAAACGAGAGAAATCTCAATGTATCCTTCCTGGTAAAATCCTTTATAAATAAATAAAATTTCAATTTGGTATTTTACAAACTTCCAGATGTTCTACATGTTGAACCGTTTAAGTTGCGAGGTCCTAGACATTGCACAACCCACAGATAGCGTTTACGATGTATATGGCACAGTTTTTTAATGGGAATTCCTGGTTTTCAATGACGGATAAAGAGAGAAGCGTCCTGACATTCCCTGCTGTCAGACGCATAAAATGAATTATCCGCCTGTGGACTGTCAACCAACGCGGAACGACCACAAAAATTAACTCGACCTTACATTAAAACTCATCCGCTGCATCAGCTCGTTAGAAATTCGCACGTGGAGCGCCAACGCACTTTACAGAATGAAAACGGGATGAAAACAGCAAAAGCTGCAACATGTCAGAAAACTGATCAAGACGGCTCTGCCCTGATGAGCTAACGCTCTCGATACATCCAGCTTTAAAAAGCCAAGAATGAAATCCTGCCACCCTGGCACACGTATTTTAGTCCTTAAGTGCAGTGTTTTAAGGCCTGTAACAGCATAGACCGTCATGCACTGAAATTTCCCTTCTGACCTGCACGGGGCTTGGATACGGCGGTTTTCAGTGTTGCCGACTGCATGGCAAACCAGATAAGCCGGCAAAAGCCAACGGTGCCGCTACTGGGCAGGCGATTGCTGTAGCAACTTATGGAATGTACCAAGTTTTAGCATTGGCGCTGTAAGGCTGGGGTCAGACGAGCGCAGTGTTAACGTCCGTGTTGCCGCACATAAGTACGTCCGTGATAGCATACAATTGTGTTAAATGGAGCCCCACACACGAAGTACGTCCGCACAGAAGTGCGGAGGCATGACGGACGCTGCAAACGGACGCAGGTTAGGCAAGAACGTAATACTGCTAGAACGGACGTGCGGAGTGCGCCACGTCCACAACGTCCGCATAGCTTTGTGTGTGGGTGATGGAACGTGGTCAGACGGACTGCATTTATACGTCCAGCATTTTTGACGGACAGAATGTTCTTTCATTGTAATTTATTTTCCTGCTACATCAGTCAAAAAATACGTCAGTGAAAAAAACAGACTGTTCGGCCACTACCTTGTCGTCAGACAGAAAGTACGTCCGTACTGCACGGACGCACAGTCCGTACAAAATGCGCTCATCTGACCCTAGCCTTAATCTGCCTTTTTGATCACTAGAAGTGTAAAAAGGAACAACAAAAATTACACAATTTTTTTTGCAAACACTGAAGATAAGAGTAAAAATCTCTTAATTTTCACTGCGTGTCTACAAATTATTTGATTAAATTCTCTTTATTTTTCTTAATATTACTATTTATCTAGATTTTTTTCATGTAAAATTATTAGATATAAGTATATATTAACAATAAAAGAGTTATATCTGTTTGGTATATAAAATGTGGGGTGCAATAAATGGGTAGGAAAAAAAACTGCAAAAAAACAAACAAAAAAAAAAACAAACACACAGGTATGCACACAGCAAAAATAAAATAAAAATAATAAATTGCTCTGGTCCTAAATGCACAGCAAGGCTAACAAGACGTTGTCCTTAATGGGTTAAACATAAGTCATACCGCTGGTGTCCCAAGCTGTCAGAGTGTACTCCGCAGCACACAATTTCAAGGAGAGATCCGCCCCCCTCAAATTGCTACAAAACGCAAAATGTATAAACAAAACATTTTTTTTTTATGATAATAGGGTTCAGATAAATATGCAGATATGGCCAGGCAGGCTAAGCCCATCCACAACCAGTTTGCACATGAGGATGGCCTTAAATCTCACCTACAACCAAACCATGGACTTACCGTAGATACTCGAGTATAGCGCGACCCGAATATAACGCGATGGATAGATCTTTATTATGGAAATGAGAGAATACTCAAGACTCGAATATAACGCGAGGAGCAAAATTATACTGTGACCGGTAAACAATTAAAATCCTTCGAGGTTCTCTTAAGACAGTCAGGCTCCCCCTCAGGCCAGGGTGCTCTGCTCTAGAATGATTGCATGTATGAAGCCGCCAGCCACCCATCTTCTTTACTAGTGATTAGATGGCCAGCGGAGGCAAGCGAGGTGAATGATTGGCTTAAACCGAGCTTGCCCTCTGGCCATGATGTATCCCACCTCTCCCGAATCCAGGAGTTCCTGAAAAGTTTGCAAGTATCAGGGAGCTCCCATTCACTTCAGTGAGACTACCGCACCTTCCCGGTGACTTGGGATCCAGGGTAAGGCAATTTTTTTTTTAAGGTAAATTTTTGTCACCAAAATCTAGCGGTATAATATACTCGAGTATCTACCTCTGCCAGAGTCAAAAATATACATATATATATATACATACATACATACATACATACATACATACACACACAAAGTTGTGGTGGAGGGCAAAAAATTTGATCAAAAACCATCCACACAGCAAATAATAAAGTTTATTATTACAGGAAGCCATTTTCACATACCGGCAATTCAGAGAACTGCTTCACGGAGCTCATGTGCTACATTCCCCATATGCAGCAAGGAACTCTGGGTAAGACATGCAAATGACATCTGCAATTTCTCATTTTTTGCATCCTGGGTCTGCTTTCACACAGAACCCTCCAATCAATGCCACGCCATACTAGATGGTATAAATACAGTGTATATTTATTTATTTATTTATAAAGTATTTTACCAGGAAGGATACATTGAGATTTCTCTCGTTTTCAAGTATGTCCTGGGTTCAAGAACATTGAATTGTTACTGTTACAGAAATACAAAGTAATACAATGCAAGATATTATAAAAACAACACAAATATACAGATTAACAGAAAAATATGTAGGAAATATAGTCACTAGGTTACATGTTTACAGGTGCATTCTGTATTGAGGTATGTATAAACCCCCCCCCCTATAAAATACTGTACACAATGGGTTATTTTTTAGGTTTCCTGGGGAAAGGTAGCAGCAAGCGTTGCACAAGTTACAGTTACAAGTGATTATAAACATACTTGAAAACGAGAGAAATCTCAATGTATCCTTCCTGCTAAAATCCTTTATAAATAAAATAAATAAAGCGCTCACTTGTACATAAAGGATGGAGGGGGAAAAGTCAGACTAAAGAAATATAGGGATGCAGGCGCTTGGAGGATAAAATGCCTATATTCTGTGTTATTATGCTGCTGAACGGAGAAGAGGAAGTTCAGCGGGAAACGTATTGGCAGCGATTGCTATTTAAATGATTATTAATGTTTGTTTTGGGAGATAAGAGATTACTGGAAGGTTGAGATAAAGGTCTGTTCCTGGAAACGCCTGATGAAACAACTATAGATGGAGGATAAGGTGGCGGCCATTAACCAAGGTCAGGGAAATAAATAATAACAATAAGCGGCAGATTTCACAAACATCACAAATGTATTCTTTTTAGATCCTGGATTTGTCAATTGGCCGAACCAGAACGTGCCGCGTGCAGACCCTCAGCTTTCTTAACACTGAGGTCATTCAAACCACAGATCATTTCTTCCCATCATGCAATGGTTTCATTCCAGTTTTATCACATTTCTTCCCACTTCTGTTTATTTTGTTTGTGTATACAAATAGAACATGCAGGTCACGGCTTATTCCTCCCACATATGGAAGTGACCCCCCCCCCTCTAGATGTGTAAATGCAAACATACGCACAGCTCACTCACTACAATGGTAACAGCTACTCATTTCCTATATAAAAGTTATATATATTTCATATATATTTAACGGTTAAGGGTTCACAGTGTTATATTATGCGCTAATCTCCCCAGTGCCACCAACTTGTTTGTTTTCTTTTAAACACCCCCCTATGTGCTGGTAATCGAGAGCAGCGGCTAATGGAAAACGTGGTCATTATCCACCAGCAGCTCCCTCTTAACGGCTCTGTTAGGAGTGAGCGCCATGTTAGATGCTCGACTAACGGTTGGAAGTTGCCGACAGATACTGGCAGCACCATCACAAGCTGCTGATGTGCATTAAACACACAAAAAGAGAGCCCTCTGCAAGCTTGCATAACAGTATTCAAGAAGGGTCAGCGGAAGGACACTGGGAACTATTCGTTCCTGACTTCTTGCACCAAATCACACGGTGGATGAGCAAGACATTTTTTAGCATCTTAGCATCACGTGATTCTGCACCAGCTGTTATTTTTTTTGCCAATAGTGGCTGCAAGTCAGAATAACAAGTAGCATTAGAACTGCTAGTTATTCTCCGGCTGCCCTTCAAATTAGTTCTTATACAAAGTAGGGATGTCCCGTTCCGATCCCTAGGATCAAGAACAGGTCAGATCGTGGTTTTTTTTTGGGGATCAGAAATTTGCTTTTTCAAGCCAATCCGATCCTCGATTCCAGGACTTTCTGGATAGGGAGTCTCCCAGCCACGACTCAGAGTCTTCCTTGCCTGCTCGCAAGTCACGGAGGAGGCGTGGGAAGAAGCTGCGAGTCTACGGGTGCCTCTGCTTTCACTTGCAACATCTTCCCTGTCTGTTCCAAGACTTACGAACAGACAGGGAAGATGCCGAGAAACTGGGTTTCCTCCCAACAAGGGAGCCGCTGGACCGACTGTGATCTTGTGGTATGGGCCGATCCGGATTACTGTAGGACTCCGATCAGCAACTCAAAAATAGGAAATCAGGACATCTTTAATACAAAAGTACAAAGTGTAGGAAGCGTTAATATACAGTAACCTGCAGCAACAACTGTTGTTCAATGTATTGTATTGTAACCCTGTCTATACTGTGCCTATTGTACAGCGCTGCGGAATATGCTGGCGCTTTGTAAATAAAAAATTATAATAATAATAATAATAATAATAATAATAATAACAACCAAGCAGCGAGAGAGGTTTGCAGCTCAAATCGGAATAGGATGGAAACCAGTGAGTATAATAATTGCACTCGTTAACAAGAACAGCTCACTCGGAGGAGGACCCTAGACTAACCCAACACTCAGGAGGTACAGTGCACCCCAATTTAGGAATAATTGTTTCAGAGTAACGCGATTGATTCCATTGGTAAGGTAGAATATTATACACATACAAAAAAATAAAATAATAGCTTACAATTACTAGATTTCGCAGTGTGCCCATCGCCTTAGATCCATAAAAAAAAGACAGAGTCATAGACGTCTGGCATTTCGTTTTAATATGGAGGAGGCTTCGGAAACATAACTCTGCATGAAATGAGGTTAAGCTCATAAAGGAAGTCTTTTGAACGATAATGATAACACATTTTGGTCATGTTGAGTTTTTCAGAGGTTTGGCCAGCAGGCAGGAAAAAGGAAGATACAATGTATCGCACCGAGAGATAAACCCAGGGTCAGGGGAATGGTGAGAAAAACAAATAAAAAGGAATGTTGTGCGCCCTTGAGCAGATACTAGAGACAATTTAATTCCATGTAGAAAGTGAGCGGAAATTCCCAGAAACAATTCAATCAACCCGTATTACTAAACTGGATTCTGGCAGGAGGCAAAGGGACAATAATAAGAAAATATTAAAGTGTCAGTCCACAGATTTTAAAGGGCCAGTACCACCAAAAAAATGAAAAGTCCTTATTGTGTTTATTTGATGTTGCTGATATCTTACATGTGTTTGTTTTTCTCTTGTTTGTTTAGTTAAGAAAATATTTTCCTCTATATGTGTCACTGGGTGCATCCATTGTGTGATATTTTCCTCTATATGTGTCACTGGGTGCATCCATGGAGTGATATTTTCCTCTATATGTGTCACTGGGTGCATCCATTGTGTGATATTTTGTGTTGTAAACTGCCCCCCACAGTATCTTTCCATCACTTGCTCCTCACTGTGTGGCTTTGGCCATAGAATGGAGTGAATGAATCAGTCACCGACTCACATCATTGGATTGTGTGGGATGTATTCAAAGGACATCACCAGGGGGTAGATTAGAAATCTTTTAAACTCCCTATTTTATCTCATTCAGCGTCCAGCTGTTATCTCTGTTAGCATGGAGAACAATAGCCTCCTGATACCCTATGTAAACATTCCCTTCTCCAACCCATTAACTGTTAAATACTGTAGATCACATAAACAACAGCCACAAAGCAAAGCTTTTATACATATTTTCGTAACTGTTGCATCATGTTCAAATCATGATCAAAATCCCAACTTTAGGTTTCCTTTAAACATGCAATTACTTCAAAAGAAAAAAAAACAAACAGTAGCATGTGTTTTATAAAGTGGTTTTGCTTGTAATGCACAAGTAATGTAGTTACAGCCTAAATAAGTGGTCGTGTCCCTTTAAGTAATAAGTGGTTTGAAGAAAGCTTTAACAAATTCAAATTCTTGTCAAAAAGTAAAATAAAATTTACACATTCTTCCCCCTACAAAAAAAGGCATTCATCTCGGGATGTCCCAATCAGTAATTTTGGGCTGTCAATCCGAGTTGTTTGGCATTTGGAGAAATAAAAAAAAAAATTAATAAATCGGCAGATTCCAGGTACTGATCTGATGCTACACGCCACACGGACGGACAGGTGACTAAGTGGTGAAAGGGAGTTCCGGGGCCTGTGCACGCACATGCAGCGTCTTCCCCGCGGGTCATGCAGCTGGCAGGGAAGAGCTACGAATGAAGCAGAAGCAATGGCCGGGGAGATACTGCGAGTCATAGTCAAGGTTGTAGGACTCCAGATGGGCGGCTCGCTGTCCCGACAGGTCCTGGACTAGACGATTGGATCGACTTGAAAACCACTGTCCTCTGATCCCCCAAAAATGCCACCATCAGGTCCCAATCCTACAGATTGGGATATCCCTAGGTAGTCTAAAGTGTTCATTTTCACAAATCAAACGCTGTTTTCTGCTCCTTTGCTGCCGTGTTCTCAGAAAGCTAAGCTGTAAAACACAGGACATTCAGGGGGCCCTGGAAGATGAGGTCCACTTCCTCTTAAAGTGCCCCAAGTACTCAGCACTGAGGGAAACTCACTTCCAGAGACTCTCCGCTCTCATCCCGGACTTCACCTCTATAGAAGAGACGAGCCAACTCCCCATCATACTGGGAGAAGAGACGAGCCAACTCCCCATCATACTGGGAGAAGAGACGAGCCAACTCCCCATCATACTGGGAGAAGAGACGAGCAAACTCCCCATCATACTGGGAGAAGAGACGAGCAAACTCCCCATCATACTGGGAGAAGAGACGAGCAAACTCCCCATCATACTGGGAGAAGAGACGAGCAAACTCCCCATCATACTGGGAGAAGAGACGAGCAAACTCCCCATCATACTGGGATAAGAGACGAGCAAACTCCCCATCATACTGGGAGAAGAGACGAGCAAACTCCCCATCATACTGGGAGAAGAGACGAGCAAACTCCCCATCATACTGGGAGAAGAGACGAGCAAACTCCCCATCATACTGGGAGAAGAGACGAGCAAACTCCCCATCATACTGGGAGAAGAGACGAGCAAACTCCCCATCATACTGGGAGAAGAGACGAGCAAACTCCCCATCATACTGGGAGAAGAGACGAGCAAACTCCCCATCATACTGGGAGAAGAGACGAGCAAACTCCCCATCATACTGGGAGAAGAGTCGAGCAAACTGCCCATCATACTGGGAGAAGAGACGAGGAAACTCCCCATCACACTGGGAGAAGAGACGAGGAAACTCCACATCATACTGGGAGAAGAGACGAGGAAACTCCACATCATACTGGGAGAAGAGACGAGGAAACTCCACATCATACAGGGAGAAGAGACGAGGAAACTCCACATCATACTGGGAGAAGAGGAGCCAGCGGTGAAAATATCTGCCCAATACGTCACAGAATGTCACAGACTGAGAGGAACATGAGAGATCCCGGACTTATAAATCCCCAACACGGACTCGCCCCCATCCCCCTTCACATTATCCCTTACCCCTGATAATGTCCATGGACTTGCCCATTCCCCCCATATATGTCCCACTACCCCCCCCCCCGCCACCCCATACGACCTCCCCTTATGCTTTGGCAGTGCTAAAATGTATTTGGTCCTGCCAATAAAGCTTATTTTGATTTGACATGCTCACCTCTTGCTAACTTCCTTTCTGTTCACCCTGTAACCTGATATCAATCCACTCCTCCTAGCACAAAAAAATAAAACAAAAAAAAACAAAACAAAAAAAAAGGGAACAAACAAAAACACTTTTCCATTTTCCAGCTAAAAATCGGATCAGGGGCACGGAAACTGCAGGGCGGACATCCCTAAACATTAGATTGATAAAGAATTTTAGTTCCGCCTCGGATTTAAACCATCAACAGCTACAAATTCGAGGCTGGATGGAGTGGAGGTAACATCACTGCTCTATAACCGTGGAGACGCAGGTTCGAATCCCGGCCAGAGCGCCTCTCCAGTAAGTGTCCTTGGGCAAGACACCCAACGGTACATACTTGCCTAACACACAGTATCGGCTGTGGAGTCCAATGGTAACGGCTCTACCCTACGACCGTGGAGAAGCAAGTCAAAATCACGTTCAGCACATCCCTCCAATACAACTGTGGAGAAGAAAGTCTCGACTTTACGAGAAGCGGGTTAAACCTAACCACCAGGTGCCTGATCTATAATCATGGAAAGACGACTCAATCCCACTCAGAAGACGCCACCAGCGAGTGTCCTTGGGCAAGACACCCAACGATATGGATGCTCCTACCTCACAAAATACTTGTACATCTCATAGATTGTAAGTTCCGTTGGGAACAGGATCCCCTGAATCAGGTCATCATCCATGTGTGATATTCCAATGTATCAACTCCCTCCTTGTACACTGATCTTGTCAAGTGCTGCGGGATATGTGGCGCTATATAAATAAAAGGACAATAAGAATAATAAAAAGACAAAAAGCAAAAACACTGAAAGAAAAACAAAAGAAAATATATTGGGGAAAAAATGCCCAAAAAAAAAAAGTCAAAAATGTAATCTCCCCCCCCCCCAAACGAAATTGAACAATTGCCCATTGTGTCACTTCATAAATACATCAAGGATCACACAGCTATAAACATGCGACGCAGAAAAGGGGTCCTTGAGTCTTGAACTTAAGTCTATTCACAAAGCACCGAAACTCCGTAGAGTGTCGGTGCTTTGCGTTTCGGCTCACTTTGGTGATTCCATTCCACCGAAAATATGGTGACTTCACCATTTAGCGAACTCTCAGTCGCGAAGGAGTTATCGTAAGTCGGCGAAAACCGACAAATTGGCATTGGCGAATTCCACAGACATAGGCGTGTGTTGGGTGTGCCCAGGCACACCCTAATGTTGGGTGAAGAAGTCCCGCTTTCACATCGACATTTTAGATGTCCCTTATCTGGTTCATGATATCATAAAAACAAGCCTGTAATCAGATACAGTCAGTTATGTTTAGATTATTAATTTGCATTTTGTGAACAAACGTTCCATGGGTGCACACCCTAATGTAATCGGGCTGCGCACACCAGTGTCCTGCGAACTGCAAAGAAAAGAAGAAATATCTGCTAATTCTCCTAATAGGGAGTTTCAATCATTAAAAAATGTGTCTAAAATAATATTTAAAAAAAGTCCTTAAAATATTAAAAAGGTTTGCTACAAAATTTTTTTTTTTTTTTTTTTTTTAATTTCATCTAAAAAGCTCTGCTTAGGCTGGGGTCAGACCAGCGCACTTTTAACGTGCGTTCTGGCACACTTAATTACGGCCGCACTAGCAGCAAATGACGGGCAATGACGGCCAATATACGAAGTACGGTCGCACGAAAGTCCGGCCGTGCAACGCAAGTGGAAAATGAACGCATTTTTTCGAGAACGCAGAACCGCTAGTACGGACGTACAGAGTGCGCTGCGCCCGCTAGCGGTGTGTGTGTGTGATTTGGAGACGTCAGACCCTGCTCGTGTCCGGCAAACATAACGTCCAGACGCAAAAAGTTTCCTGGTTTGGATTCGTAAAGCATCACGCACGAAAATGCGCATCGTATGACCGTTTTCGCATATTCCGTGAAAAAAAAAAATACATCAATGCGTTCGGACGCACTTTTTTACGTTCGCGTGTAAAAATGCTTTCATTTGACCCTAGCCTAAAACAATAAGGCCCCGTTCACACTGTGCGATTTATCGCGACGTCGCAGCAAAATCCGCACGACGTCGCGCTGTGTAGCTTCTCCAATGCATTTCAATGGAGCTGTTCACATCTTGCCGCGCGACGTCGCAGTAGCATGTCGCTGGTACATGACCCTTTTTTTGCAATTTGCTATCTGCGATTTTGCGATTTGTATTGGTGGGGCTTTGCAAAAAAAAAAAAAAAAAAACGCACAAAACAGTGACGTCGCACGACATTGTCGCGAATATGAAAATCGCACAGTGTGAACGGGGCCTTAAAAGGGTGTGGAAAACCCGGAAAAAAAAAAAAGAAGATATTCTATTTATTACAATTAAACCTATGGGATTCAAAAACCATCAGAGCATTTCACCGGAATTTTGGCGTTCTGTGAACAGAAGACAAGTTGCATCATATGTCGCCTGTATTTGGCAAAGTGACAGTTTAGTGAATAGACGAGTTTCCCCGGAACTGCAGCAAACTGAAATTCACCGTTCAATGGAATTCGGAAGTTAGTGAATGACCCCCTTAGGTCTGGGTCAGACGAACGTTTTTCAGAGCTGAAGGAACATCTGTGATAGTGGACGTTCCATCCACTCTGACAACCGTTTGGCCACCTCGCTGAGTGCAGTTAGTGCGCTCAGCGCTGCAAGGCTCGATCCCCCTATGGAGAATATCGCTTTGCGGCCCTGCTGAACGCACTTAGTAGAACTTCGACGGGAAGGCTTTCAGCACGTCCGCTATAGCACGTGCAATTCTTGCGCGCTGCAGCGTGTGGCCGGCCTGTTGAAGCGTCACGACGCTGCGACGGTCGCCAGGAGGCACGTTAGTTTGAGCTTACGTAGTGCGCTCGTCTGACCCCAGCCTAAATGTTACAAGTTTAATGTTAAAATCAACAAGGTAGAGGAAGGGAGTATGTGTAAAAAGGAAACCAAGTGCAAAACAAGAGGACAGAGTCTTAGATTAGAGGAGCAAAGGTTTAACCCTTTCACTGCTGAGGACGTGTGGGGAATGTCCTCATTGACTCCTAAGAAAAGATAGGGGGTTCCTTTGAACCCCGATATCTCCTGACTGTTGGCAGCTAGCAGGGTCATGATTGGTATCAATAGAAAGGCCAGCGCATGGCCTTTCCAATGATACCAAACATGATCATGTTTAAAGTAAAAGAAATAAAAATAAAATAAAAACATGTTTTTTTAGAGACGTGAAATGGCTCAGCAGTGAAGGGGTTAAAAGTAACATCAGTTTGTGTTATTTTACTGAGAGGGTGGTGGATCCATGGAACAGCCTTCCAGTAGAAGTGGTAGAGGCTAAACCAGTGATTCCGTTTAAGCAGACATGGGATAGGCATAAGGCGATCCTAAATAAAAGATAAATCCATGGAAAGTATCCATAGAATTGGGCAGACGAGATGCGCCGAAAGCTTCTTATCTGCCGACGTATTCTATGTTTCTATGTTACGTATTGAAAAATCTGCAGAGGTCTTGGTTCCCCGAGCTCATGGGTGGTTTATTAGAGGGAAAGGACCGGGACGCGTGAGAAAGTGATGTTTTTACAAGTTGTAGTTGCCTGTAAAGTTCGGCAGCGGTCCGCTTTCACACTTCCCTTGGCTTTATTACAATTTTTCAGTCTCACGGAGGGTTGTTTTCCTTGGCGTCAGCAGTGTGTTGTTCCTAGGGCTGACAGACCCTTTCAATGGACTCCTGATGTGGATCTCCCAGCTTGAATCACCCCTAGGTCTTTTGTTACTGAATGGTTAAAAAAAACTGATGGTTACTGTATACAAAAAAATCCCACGTTCATCGGGTCTCTGCACATTTACAGTGTAATGAGTGCGCACTAACCAGCAAATCCCAATTCTTAAGACATATCCAGAAGATATATTAGAAGTCTTTTAACCCCTTAAAGGACCAAGGGTCTTTAAAGTCAATGCATTTAGGACGAAACAGTTCTGTCATTGGTCCTTTAAGGTGTTAAGCTCCCTGTCTTATCTCATTCAGCTGCCAGGAGAACAAAGCCTCCTGCCGCCTTATCTAAACATTCCCTCCTCCACCTCATCATCTGTTAAATACTATAGATTAAAATAAACAAAAGCCACAAAGAAAAGCTTTTGCACAGATTTTGGTAAATGTTGCATCATGGGAAAAATCCTCAAAAATGGAAACAAGAGTTTAAAAAAAAAAAAACTAAATTTGTTTCTCTTTTTTCCATGCAACTACTTCAAATGAAGAAAATAAAATACATGTGGTTTATAAAGGGGGGGGGGTTTGTAACGCACAAGTAATCTAGTTACAGCTTATGTAAGTGTCCCTTTAAATCAAAGCGTAGAGCCCAGGCTTGTTATGTTATTGTGGTGAAGACGCGTGCCAGTGTTGGCATTTGGTTATCTCTGTAGTTAGCACAGTTTCATGCCTTGGCATGTCACAGAGCGCAAGACACGGGACTGCAAATTGTCAGAAGGCCCGGGTATTGTTTAACGAAATTAACATGCATAAATAAAAAGCAATCACAATAAAATTATATACATCTATATTTAGGAATAAGACCTACCTCGCAGGTGGTTTAAAAAAAAAAAAAAATTATATATATCACAGTTGTGTTCAAAATTATTCAACCCCCACTGAAATTGAGTGTTTTGGCCAGTTTGACATTGATTTTGATCATTCAGTCATCTTGCTTACAATTAAATCAAAGAGGCACGTGTAGGTCAGACAAATATAACATAACATTTATAATGAAATAACCACAAATGTCTTTTCTGTGCTCACATCATTATCAGTTTTATTCAACCCCCAAGTGACATTCAATCTTAGTACTTAGTACAACATCCTTTTACAGTTATAACAGCTTTTAAACGTGAAGCATAGCTTGACACAAGTGTCTTGCAGCGATCTACGGGTATCTTCGCCCATTCGTCATGGGCAAAAGCCTCCAGTTCAGTCACATTCTTAGGCTTGCGCACTGCAACTGCTTTCTTTAAGTCCCACCAGAGGTTCTCAATCGGATTTAAGTCAGGTGACTGCGATGGCCACTCCAAAATGTTCCAGCCTTTAATCTGCAACCATGCTCTAGTGGACTTGGAGGTATGCTTGGGATCATTGTCCTGTTGAAAGGTCCAACGTCTCCCAAGCCTCAGGTTTGTGACAGACTGCATCACATTGTCATCCAATATCTCCTGGTACTGAAGAGAATTCATGGTACCTTGCACACGCTGAAGCTTCCCTGTACCTGCAGAAGCAAAACAGCCCCAAAGCATGATTGACCCCCCGCCATGCTTCACAGTAGGCAAGGTGTTCTTTTCTTCATAGGCCTTGTTCTTCCTCCTCCAAACATAGCGTTGATCCATGGGCCCAAACAGTTCTAATTTTGTTTCATCAGTCCACAGAACACTATCCCAAAACTTCTGTGGTTTGTCCACATGACTTTTGGCATACTGCAGTCGACTCTTATTCTTTGGAGACAGCAAGGGGGTGCGCCTGGGAGTTCTGGCATGGAGGCCTTCATTACGCAGTGTGCGCCGTATTGTCTGAGCTTAAACTTCAGTACCCACATCTGACAAATCTTTTCTCAGTTCCTCAGCAGTCACACGGGGACTTTTCTCCACTCTACGCTTCAGGTAGCGCACAGCAGTCGAAGTCAGCATCTTCTTTCTGCCACGACCAGGTAGCGTTTCAACAGTGCCCTTTGCCTTGAATTTGCAAATGATGCTTCCTATGGTCTCTCTTGGTATGTTTAACATCTTTGCTATCTTCTTATAGCCATTGCCCTTCCTGTGAAGAGTAATCACCTCTTCTCTTCCCTTCCTGGACCATTCTCTTGACTTCACCATGTTTGTAACCACACCAGTAAATGTCTAGAAGGAGCTGAGTATCAGTCATTTTAAAGCTGCCTAATTGGTGCTTATTATGCTTTATTGCTGCTCCGTGACATCCACAGGTGTTTTCAATACCTGATTGAAAACACTTGAATGAACCTCTGTTCTTCAGAGTGGTAGTCTTTAAGGGGTTGAATAATTGTGTCAATGAAGAATTCACAAAAGAAACATTTACTACTGTATTACAAAACCAATTGATGTCATTTTAGTTGCATATGGTTCTTTAAAAAGTCCTTGTAGGATTTCATTCTGAATACAATTACAAATGTACACTAAATTCCCTAAAACCCTTTACAGCATTGGGGGTTGAATAATTTTGAACACAACTGTATATAATAACATCATTCGCAGTAGTATGGAAGTTTTGCCTGGCAATACACATTTAGGGTAAAGACTGTAAGCTCCTATGAGCAGGGCCCTCTACACCTCGTTTCCATCCTATGTCCGTTTATCTGCATCTCGTTTCCTTTGATTACTGTAAAGCGCTGCGGAAACTGTTGGCGCTATATATATATGATGATAATGATAAAGGGGACGAGGGGAAAAAAAAACAACACAATTTTAACAATACAATGCATGACATCTTTTGCAGTATGCGCAGCTAGACCAGGAAGTGAATCAGCCAATCAGAATACTGCATTATCTTCCCACAGATGCTAACACGACAGCGTGCGCAGCAATAATCAATTTCGATAAACATGCACACACATCCCGTACGTTATTCTCCACGGTAATCTTGAATTGAAAAAGTATGCAAAAGCTGCGTTGTTTGCCAGCATTCCGAGTGAGAATCCTGCACACAAATCTTTGGTAGAGAAAGGGTTTAAGGGAGTTTATATGTCAGTCGCAATGGTTAAAACGCACGCTGCTTTATAGGTCATTTGGGTGAAGAGGATGGGTTAAAAAAATTGTAATAAAAATTAGATTTTTTTTAATAAATCACATTGCTGCTCTATAAAAAGTAGCTGCGCTCGATATCCCGGTCATTTTGCTTTTCAGAAACAGACGAGAGAAGTCACTGAACTTCTCAACGCACTGGAGATAGGGAAGGGGGGGGGGGAGGGAATATCACGCTGACTGGTTCAGCCGGTGCTTTGTGGAAGTTGCCAAATGTGTAAGAAGAATTATGCAACTTTTATCATGTGTTAATTTCTATGTAAAAAGAAAACAAAACCATAGTCACTGCTCCTAACACACGCAGAGATCTGAGACACACACACACACACCAGCCCTGTGTACAATAAACCCGCACTGCCTGTAACGGGGGTCACAGACCGCTAGATTATATAAAGCAGGCATCTCCAACTTGCCCCGCCCCCCAGATGTTTCGGGACTACAAATCCCATGATTCTCTGTCCCTCTATTGCAGCCAAAGTATTCTGGGATTTGTATTCTTTATCAGTAAAGCGCCGACACATTCCTCAGCGCTGTACAATAGGGCTAAAGACAAGACAATTCTACAATACACCAAAAGGGCAAGTCAATATTTCACCAACACATACAGGAGAGATTGAAGGCCCTATTCCCGTGGGAATTTACATTCCAGATGGGTGGATGGGGTGACAAACCAGAGGGGAGGGCCATAGACAGACAATAAACATCTGGGGGGGGTGCATAGACAATAAACATCTGTGGGGGGGCCGGAGTTTGAGATCCCTGATATAAAGTATTACATAAAAAAGTGAAACAATGTACACGTAGCCACATTGTAGCCAAGGAGGAAGGTGTCTCCTGCTCCCCTTATGTGTGTATTGACAAACATAGGAGCTGGGAATGTTTCGTGTTGAAGGAAACAAAACATTGGGGAACCGGGGTTGTTATCCCCGAAGCTCACAGTGCAGGGCTGTCAAACTCTGGCCTCCCCAGATGTTGATTGCCTACAAATTTCCAGAATTCTTTCTATGCCATAGATGGCCAGGGTATCATGGGAGTTGTAGTTCAGAAACATCTGGGGAGTCCTGCCATAGATACGGACACGGTACAAATATGTAGCCTTATACATGCTGTACACATATTAGCTATATTTTTAAGCGTTAACGAGCTCGATGACACTGCACGCATTGATAGGGTAACGTGTATAAATATATGTAAACATGAAGCGAGGAAGATGAAAGAATAAACAGTATTCCGTAACATACATATTTACACACATAGCATTTTACGCATCATATACAGGGTTATTCAGAGAGCGGTGAAAAGCAGGAGAACGAAAAATTCTAGGTCAAAATAGCCAAACCAGAAAAATTCTCCCTTTCATCTCACTTTCCAAATCGGCTATTTTGACCTAGAATTTTTCATTCTCCAGTCATTCTGATTTTCACCGCTCTCTGAATAACCCTGATAGTGTAGGGGTGATCCACAAACGACTATATTCACCACAAGTATGGTGGGTTTCAGCTATTCAGAGTTGGAAAATTCAACACCAGCAGGTGTGCTGCAAATACCGGTGAATAATGGCAGCACCGGTATTCTTCCGTAAACGAACAGCTGCTGTTCCATTGTCCAATACACATCCCGTACAAAGTACAGTGAAAACTACGCTGGACAACTTCAGCTGAGAGACTGGACGGAACTACGGTGAAATTTATTTATTTGCAAAGTATTTTACCAGGAAGGATACATTGAGATTTCTCTCGTTTTCAGTATGTCCTGGGAAATCTACGTCAACTTACTATAATGGGTTAGTCACCACGCGCCAGTGTCGGGAGATTTTCACCGGTATTTGACACACCGCTAAACACTGGCGCTGTGTAAGTGAATGAACCCCTTACGATGGAAAGAACGGTGAAAACGTCCGGGAGAACTAGGACAGGAGTGGCT
Source organism: Leptobrachium leishanense (assembly GCA_009667805.1). Taxonomy (NCBI): domain Eukaryota; kingdom Metazoa; phylum Chordata; class Amphibia; order Anura; family Megophryidae; genus Leptobrachium; species Leptobrachium leishanense. The sequence goes on along the minus strand of CM019070.1, from coordinate 153,303,415 downwards.
CCCTAGAGAGTGAATTCACTAGGGATGTCCTGATCTGATCCCTAGGACGGGGACCCAATCTTATCTTTTTACCAGAATCGGCATTAATCAAGCCAATCCAAGTCTTACAAACAACAAGGCTTCCCAGCTGGAATCCCGGAGCCTCGGCATGGTCTTGCAGCGCCATGGAGGAAGTGGAGAACGTGTCCATGCCAATTCAGACGCTCCGGGATTCCTTTTCACCAGGCGGCCTCCAATTCAGATGGGTGAAATAAAGGGGGGGGGGTGCAGTATCGGATCAGGATCCCGTATCCATCGATTCCAAACATTGCACGACCTGGTACAGTAGCAAGAAAACCTGAAAAACTAGATGGTGACATCCCTAGAGGTCACCGGAAGTGAATGGACATTGGATAGTGAGCAACCTTGTGGGTCTATAGGTCACATACCCCAAAATACTGCTTCTTAAAAAAATCTGAGCACTAAAATACACTGATAGAGTTTATAGTTCATGAATTTCATACATAGAAAGATTAGTAAACACACAATCACTATAAGTAAAAAAATATATATATCATTTTATTCACACACACATCCCATATAGGTTACATAGGGAGTACACAGACATGCAAGGAATAACTATATATACATAATTACATACAGAAATTCACGCAGTAATAATTACATACACATCCCAAATAGCTAGAGAGCATATAGACATGGTGTGTGTGTGTGTGTGTACATGCATACACATCCCATGTGCTAGAGAGCACATGCACGGCTAGATATATCTCATACAATCCACACACACACGAAATTGAAACTACACATACACACACACACACACACACCACACACACACACACAACTAAAAATGTATCCTTCCTGGTAAAAACAAGTGAACGCAAAACATATGTAATGAAAATCACATATTTTAACACCATAAATGCCGGACTCAATGTCGATTCTGAGTTTTTAACCCATTATCATAATGTCACATAATATTCTACATTCTGGCGGCTGTTTTGTTTCTTCTTGATCTCCTTTTTTTCCCCTCATGTCTCTGTCAGCCTTCACTGTGCTGTTTTGTTGTTTATTTTTTTCATTATAGGTGGTATGATCTTATCGCTGTTGTTTTATTACGGCCCAAGATCCCTCATGCATTAATTTTCCCCATTTCAAACATACAATTTGACTCTCATCTGTTACAACATCCAATCCCCTCACCCATGTGACCCCTAAAGTCCTAATATTCAATTCTAGGAAATGATCCGTTAGCATCAAGACCTGAGGAAGGGAGGTAATACTCTCGAAAGCTTGTCTTTTAAATGTAACGTTAGTCCAAATGCCAAAATCACGAGTATAGCAGTACGTAGTGATACCTTTTTTTTTATTGGACGAATACGGAGAGATATATATATATATATATATATATTATTGCAGAAGTCACTTGCACATCACAGCAATGCGATGAATTGCATCCCAGAGCTCCTGTGAGATTATATATATATATATAAGTGTGTTTAATATTGCAGAAGCCACCCGCACATCATAGCAATTCAAAGAATTGCATCCCAGAGCTCCTGTGCCTCATTCCCCATATGCAGCAAGGAATTCTGGGTAAGATATGCAAATGACATCTGTCTCACTTTTACACATCCTGGATCTGTTATTACACAGATAAAATCAATGCTATGCCACACTGTGGCTTTGTAGCAAAGATAGGTTATGCAACTGGTCAAAGCCACTCCTAGGACAGCGCTGTTTCAGGTTTGTTGAACCCTCATCAGCTAGGAGACAGGCATGACCAGTTGCAGTGTATATATATATATATATATTATATATAACACACACCAAGAGCTAGAGAGCATAGACATGCACTGATAAATATATATATTATTATTGCAGTCATCTGCACATCACAGCAATTCAAAGACCTGCATCCCCAGAGCTCCTGTGCTACATTCCCCATATGCAGCAAGGAGTTATAGATATATAGATCTATAATATACACACACACACACACACTTATATACAAATACACAAAACACTTATATACAAATACACACGTCCCCATATCGGCTACATAGAGGATGCAGACTTGCACCGAATAACTATATACACACATATGAAATATATATATATATATATACACACACATCCCATAAGCTACATGGGGGAGTATATAGACATGCACTGATTGTATGTTATGTGTATATACATACACACGTCCATTAAGTTACAGAGTAATATATATAATTATACACACACCATATAGGCTACTTAGAGAGTATACAGAGTTGCACAGTATAAACCCCCTCCTTCATGGAGGAGGAACACCACAGTGTCTGGCAGGGGAACTGTACCAGTGTCAGGGAAAGAGGATGCTGGGAACTTCCACCTCACAGGAGAGAGAGGGGAGACCACTGCCAGGAGTCCGGCACCTGAACATCCCTCACACAGGGAGAAGACACCCAGCGCTGCACACACTGCCCCGTGTGAATGAGTGAGTGCGTCCGGGGGGGACAGGCAGGGATGTGGCGAGAAATAGGGTGAGCTCTCACAGGACACCCTACCTGCCGCCCCCCTAACCATGATAAACACAGCCAAGCGCGGAGTAAGACCCCCGGGGCAAAGCGTCTTGCTATGAAATAAGTCCCGAGCACTCACCTGCACTGAGCTGCGCTCCCTCCGCGGATCGCTCGGCTGACTGGCACGCAGGGAAGTAGGCGGCTTCAACTACAACTCCCGGCGAGCCTTTCGTCCCGATTTCAAAACCTCTCGAACTTTACTCACGTGTCAGTGTGTCTCCCTCCCTGCCTGCTCCACAGGTTTATGTGTCACTGTCAGCTTCAGGGGGATTGTGTGTTTTATTGCTCATCTCTGAGGAGATACTTAATTATATAAAGGTCAGGTTTTAGTGGGAGGGATTTCTGGGGGGGGGTTGTATGTTTTGAGGGTTTTTCCCCCAACTCATTAATTTTTACCAATTTATTCTGTATATCTGTGACTTCTGGGTTTTCTGTGAAATTCAGGCTGTGGCATCACTACTATTCATTATTCTTATGGAAAATGTAATAAATTATAATGAAACTGTGAGAGTTAATCACAATTTTAATTTCTGCGCATTTCGCCACAATTAGGCGAAAATACAGCGTTTTCACTATTTACCGAATGGCCACCGAAAGATGGGAACCTCTATGCTACCCTTTCCTGGGCTCCAGCGTCTCTGTCCACCTTCGCTTCCGCTTACAGTCACCGTATTGCGCCGAAAATGGAGTCGCCGAAGCAGTTATCAAACGTTGGCAAAAGCTCCGAATTGGCCTCACCGAATTCCACCGAACTGAAACAAAAAAAAATAATAGCCAATAGGAAGTCTCCTATTCTAATAATAGGAGGTTAAATCAATACAAAGTACCTAAATAATAATAAAAATGTATTTTAAAAAATAATATAAAGGTCTTTTAATTAAATAAAAAAAGGCCTTTTAAAAAAATACTATAAAGGTCTTTTAATTAAATAGGAAAGGTCTTTTAAAAAAATAATGGTCTTTTAATTAAATAAAAAAAGGCCTTTAAAAAAAATAATATAAAGGTCTTTTAATTAGATAAAAAAAACAGGCCTTTTAAAAATAATATAAAGTTCTTTAAATGAAAAAAGGCCTTTTAAAAAAAATAATATAGAGGTCTTTTAATTAAATAGAAAAGGCCTTTTAAAAATAATATAAAGGTCTTTTAATTAGATAAAAAAAACAGGCCTTTTAAAAAATAATATAAAGTTCTTTTAATTAAATAAAAAGTTCTTTTAAAAAATAATATGAAGTTCTTTAAATGAAAAAAAGGCCTTTTAAAAAATAATATAAAGGTCTTTTAATTAAATAAAAAAGGCCTTTTAAAAAATAATATTAAAGTCCTTTAAAAAGTAAAGAAAATACAAAAAGCTCTTTTAAAGAATAAGAAATAAAAAAGGCCTCTTCTAAAAAATAAAACTAATAAATATTCTTTAAAAAAGAAAAAACCTGTCGAATTGAAATCACTGAAATCGCGTAATTTTGCTTAATTTTCAGTGCAATTCGGCATTCTGTGAATAGACAAATCAATAGTTCTCCATGGGACAATTTCAGTGCCACCGTACGCCGCTGAATCGCATCGAATTGCAGATAAATGCACAGTATTTTGCTGTCAGTTGTGTGAATAGACCAATTGCCCCAAAATTACAGATAGAATGAAATTGATGGGGTTCTCATACCTCCCTACCAGGCACACTTAAGGCTAGGGTCAGACTGAGGCAGTGCGAACGCGCGTGCAGGCGCACTTAATCACGGCCGCACTAGCAGCAAATGACGGGCAATGACGGCCAATATACGATGTACGGTCGCACAAAAGTCCGGCCGCGCAACGCAAGTGGAAAATGAACGCATTTTTTTGAGAACGTAAAACCGCTAGTACTGACGTACAGAGTGCGCTGCGTCCGCTAGAGGCGTGTGTGCGTGAATTGGAGATGTCAGACGCTGCTAATGTCCGGCCAACATAACGTCCAGATGCACAAATCACGGACGAAAAATGCGCATCGTATGACCGCTATCGCGTACTCCGTGAAAAAATACGTCCATTCGTTCGAACGCACTTTTTCACGGACAACGTGAAAAATGCGTTCGTCTGACCCTAGCCTTAGGTGACACAGTCCCGAATTTACAGCAGGACATCCCTGAAAAATCGTGACTGTCCCGTCCAAAGTGGGTCAGGTAGGGAGGTATGGAGACCCTCTACATCCCACTGTGCAATCAGCCCCATTTTCCTGGTGCGGCAGATGGATCTGCCCCTTTAACACACATGTACACCCCTTGAGTATATGAGCCCATATATGGGCCCCACCTCGGCTCACACCAGGTGCCCCCATGAAATAGGGGCACATTCCGGAACCCATTTACACGTGAATTTTCCTTTGCAATACACAAAGTTAATTTGCATCGCTCCATATTAACACAAGATCCAGTTTACTCGATCTCAGGCTCCTGCAGGGGATTTTGAAGATCGAGCATACTCTATCATGGTAGTCAAGAAGAAAGTCTCAAACTACAAGCTTTTTGCATATTAATAAATAAGTCCATACCATGATACATTCTATTTTCATATTCTTTGTCTTGAACCACAAACGGAGCATCACACACACCTAAATGTTGGGCAACTTAATAAAACCTCTGCATAAGGGTTTGTCTGGACTGACCATACACACTCCATGTGCACGGGGTATCTGTACGATGACTATTTTGGGCCGCATCTTGCAGCGCTGATATCCTTCTGCAAAGTCATCTGATGGTTAGAGATAACGGATAACTCATTATTGAGTTATGATGTAATTACCAAAAGGTTTATAGTCTGTCCCAGCCACCGTCCTGTGTAATGTTTGCATTTATACTTTATTGTTATTGTTTCAGAGAGGTTTTTTTAATTTGTTTTCATTTTCCTCCTATTTCCCCACTGACTTATTACTGTACGAGTTTCTATCTGTTGACTTTGGAAACTTTCTCTTTAGGAATTTCAATGTTTCCTAGAATTCTTCTCCTTTCGTTTTTTAAATTCTTCTCAAGTCTCAACATTCTTGTTCCTCTGGCTATTTTATTATACTGTAATATATATATATATTTTAAAGTGGGTCTTGTTAATTATTACACTTCTTATTCTAAAATGTTTATTTACAAAGAAAGCATTCTGGTGTTTACAAGAAATATCAAATATGAAATAATATAAATAATATTATAAATATACAGTAAGGTCCAGAAATATCGGGACATGGACACAATTCTAACATCTTTGGCTCTATACACCACCACAATGGAGTTGGAATGAAACAAACACAACGTGCTTTAACTGCAGACTGTCAGCTTTAATTTGAGGGTATGTACATCCAACTCAGGTGAACGGTGTAGGACTTACAGCAGTTTGCAGATGTGCCTCCCACTTGTTAAGGGACCAAAAGTAATGGGACAATTGGCGTCTCAGCTGTTCCATGGCCAGGTGTGTGATATTCCCTCATTACCCCAATTACAATGTGCAGATAAAAGGCCCAGAGTTCATTTCAAGTGTGCTATTTGCATTTGGAATCTGTTGTTGTCAACTCTTAAGATGAGATCCAAAGAGCTGTCACTATCAGTGAAGCAAGCCATCATTAGGCTGAAGAGACAAAAACAAACCCATCAGAGAGATAGCAAGAACATTAGGCGTGGCCAAAACAACTGTTTGGAACATTCTCAAAAAGAAGGAAAGCACCGGTGAGCTCAGCAACACCAAAATACCGGGAGACCACGGAAAACAACTGTGGTGGATGACCGAAGAATTGTTTCCCTGGGTAGAAAACACCCTTCACAACAGTTAGCCAGATCAAGGACACTCTCCAGGAGGTAGGTGTATGTGTGTCAAAGTCAACAATCAAGAGAAGACTTCACCAGAGTGAATACAGAGGGTTCACCACAAGATGTAAACCATTGGTGAGCCTCAAAAACAGGAAGGCCAGATTAGAGTTTGCCAAACAACAACTAACAAAGCCTTCACAGTTCTGGAACATGATCCTAAGGACAGATGAGACCAAGATCAACTTGTACCAGAGTGATGGGAAGAGAAGAGTATGGAGAAGGAAAGGAACTGCTCATGATCCCAAGCATACCACCTCATCAGTGAAGCATGGTGGTGGTAGTGTCATGGCGTGGGCATGTATGGCTGCCAATGGAACTGGTTCTCTTGTATTTATTGATGATGTGACTGCTGATAAAAGCAGCAGGATGAATTCTGAAGTGTTTGGGGCAATATTATCTGCTCACATTCAGCCAAATGCTGCAGAACTCATTGGACGGCGCTTCACAGCGCAGATGGACAATGACCCAAAGCATACTGCAAAAGCAACCAAAGAGTTTTTGAAGGGACAGAAGTGGAATGTTATGCAATGGCCAAGTCAATCACCTGACCTGAATCCCATTGAGCATGCATTTCACTTGCTGAAGACAAAACTGAAGGGAAAATGCCCCAAGAACAAGCAGGAACTGGAGACAGTTGCAGTAGAGGCCTGGCAGAGCATCACCAGGGATGAAACCCAGCGTCTGGTGATGTCTATGCGTTCCAGACTACAGGCTGTGATTGACTGCAAAGGATTTGCAACCAAGTATTAAGAAGGGAAAGTTTGATTTATGATTATTATTCTGTCCCATTACTTTTGGTCCCTTAACAAGTGGGAGACACATCTGCAAACTGCTGTAAGTCCTACACCGTTCACCTGAGTTGGATGTACATACCCTCAAATTAAAGCTGACAGTCTGCAGGTAAAGCACATTGTGTTTGTTTCATCCCAACTCCATTGTGGTGGTGTATAGAGCCAAAGATGTTACAATTGTGTCAATGTCCCAATATTTCTGGACCTCACTGTAAATAAAAACCTCTTACTCTGTATTGAAAACATTATACAAGGGGTTATACAAAGAGCACTGAAATTTCTCTGAAAACTTGGTGCTCTTTCATTCGGTGCGATTCAACGAGTTCAATTCGCCGATCCTGCATTGAATGTTTAATTCAGCGTTCACTGCAGGGTCCCCGAAGAGCACTGAAAGGATCCACCGAACGCCGCTGATAAATCTGCCAAACGCAGCTGCAAACCGCCGATTGCAGCCGATAAACCCGCTGACAGCCATCGATAAAATGCCAAGCGTAGCCGGCAATCCACCGAGCAGACCAGCGAACGCAGCCGCAAACTGCCAACCCAAACTGATAAACCCACCAAACGCCGCTGATAAACCGCCATACGGCACTGATACACCACCGAACGTAGCCGACGATGCTCCAAACAGACCGCAGATCGCAGCCAATAAACCCACCGAATGCCAGGCGATAAATTGCTGATCGCAGCCGACGATCCAACGAGTAGACTGCCAAACACAGCTGCAAACCGCCAATCCAAGCCGATAAACCTGCCGAACGCCGCTAATAAATTGTTGAACTCTGCCGATACACTGCTGAATGTAGCCGACGATGCTCCAAACAGACCGTAGAACGCAGCTGATAAACCCACTGAACACCGTCAATAAACTGCCGAATGTAGCCGATGATCCAATGAGCAGACCACCGAACGCAGCCGAACGCCACCTATACCCCGCCGAACGTAGCCGACGATGCTCCAAACAGACCGCAGAACACAGCTGATAAACCCACCGAATGCCAACGATAAACCGCTAAACATAGCCGATGATCCAACGAGCAGACCGCCGAACACAGCTGCAAACTGCCAATCCAGCTGATAAACCCACCGAACGCCAACGATAAACCGCTAAACATAGCCGATGATCCAACGAGCAGACCACCGAACGCAGCTGCAAACTGCCAATCCAGCCGATAAACCTGCCGAACGCCGCGATAAACCGTTGAACGCCACTGATAAACCATCGAACGCCACCGATACACCGCCGAATGCCTACGATGCTCCAAACAGACTGCAGAACGCAGCTGCAAACCGCCGAACGCAGCCGACGTTCCGCTTAACGGTGCACTTTTCACCGATATCCAGTAACCGCTTCGGATACTCCAATTTCGGCAAAACATGGTGAGCATTCGATAAATAGTGAATTCACCGTATTTTCAGCTAAATGGAATCACCAAATGAGGCGAAATGATCCGAAATGCAAAGCACCAAAGTTGAGTTGAATTTCGGTGCTTTGTAAATAGACCCCTGTGTTTCTCTAGTAACTCGTGTGACGTCTGCTGCTATTGTTACTCTGTCTCCGCTGCCCTAGTGATACAGCGCAGTGTGAGGTGTGCAAGGGGGGGGGCGGGACACCATGCTTTTTCCTGGCTATATTCCAGTTCTCCATCCCTATAGGTTAGCTTTTTCCATCTTGACTGACGGGACAGGAAACAAGGCCAGACAGCATAAAAACTCAGACTTTGCCTTTAGATTTTCTTTTCCATAAAAAAAAAGCAGACGTCGAGCGCAGGGAGACCCATGTTTTAGCCTCTTCAAAAAAAATATGTTTTTTTACGTAAATGTCCCTATTTCTGGTTAATCCGTGGTGCTGTCACCGGAATCTACTCATTAAACCGAAGGAAGACCAGATGCAATGTATAAACAAAACGATACAAAGTGTAACTGCACACAACGTATAAAAAAGCGTTACAATGATAAAATACATGTAAATTCTAGAACCTATTAAAAGCTACATGGATTTTCAAATTTTTCAAGCTTTAACCTTCACCACCAAGGGATTTCCATAAACCCACTGTCAAGAACCAGTGCTTTTTTTGGGGGGGGGGTTATTATTATTATTTGAAATCCCTTATTATGAATTATCATAGGCGACTCTACAGGGGGGCAAGGGGGGGCAATTCCCCCCCTAGGTTATTCCTTGCCCCCCCATGTGCCCCCCCACCAAAAATCAGCATCCAGCTTCCCACACTTTGCGGACCGCAATATCTCCGTTCCTGTGAATCATATATGGACATTCTAGGTGTCATTGGAAAGGGCAGGTTCTGGCCTTTCCAATGATACCCAACATGACCATATTTGGTGTAAAGAAAAAGTCATAAACCATTAAAAAGAAACGTGCACTTAAACGTAAACATTTTCATAGGGTTGAAATGGCTCAGCAGTGAAGTGGTTAATGTTCAGACTATACATTACATTGTGTATTACATTAGTTTTTGCCTTGGTTTAGTTGTATATTAAGGGTTAATGGGTAGGCTTCATCCCTCACAGTATCCCTTTTAATTTTTCCTTGATTAATGGCATTTTAGGGGTTAATGGGTTGGCTACGTGCCTCAGTGTATTCATTTCATGTTTTCCCTTGATTAATGGGATTTTAGGGGTTAAGGGGTAGCTAGATGCCACATTGTTTATTCATTTTATTGTATTTCTCTGGGTTTATGGCATTTATGGGGTAATTATGGAAGTTAGAATCTAAAGGGTATATTCATCTTTAGATCCTCTGCTTTTTGTCACATTTCAGGGAATTTATTTCGCCGAAAATAAGGTGAATTCCCTATTTAGCGAATGGTCACTGTAATTTGCTAAAAGTTGAGTCGCTGAAGCAGCTATCAGACATTCAGCGAAAACTGCCGAATTGCGGCAAATAAAATTTTGAATTTAAGTATCAGGTCAGTACAACAAAAAGGCATCATTGCATCACATTATTCTGGGGTTTTGCAATATTATTTATATATACTTATTTAGGGCACTATTACCTGGTGTGAGCTAACCCTTGCGTCCGCATGGTTTTGCGTTAGCGCCAGGTTAATTGACTATAGCGCCTGACCAACAGATCATTTGCCTCTCATCACAAACGGGAAAAATCACTTAGTGCGTTGCTATTAGCGATTTGTACCGTGAGCTTACTGTACTTTCCGCGTCCTTTACTTAACATGGGGAGCGCTAGAGATCTCTAGCGCTTTTGCAGCTAACTTGGTGCCGGTGCTAATTTTTTGAGGGGCGCTAATTGCAACACTTTACCTACTGCTGAACCCTGGTGCTAACTCCAAAAAGACAGAAAAACAGGTCCTCGCCCAAAATTAACAGGCTATTAACAGGCAATTGAAAGGAATGCAGCACAGGTGTTCTCTTGGCCCCATACACCACAGTAATGGATCTGGTCAGCAATGTCGTTGCTGTTGCATTAGGCTCTATTATAAATGTATCCTTTATCCACATATATCCTAATTCTAATATATTGCCTAATTTTAAACATTTTATGCTGGGGGTTATTCATAGTATGGAAGCGGTTGATTATTAGGGTGATTGTGTGGACAATATTTAAAGGGACACATGAATAAGTCTTGCCCTGAAACATGTATTCTTTATATGCTGCAGCAGGGAAATTTGTGTGGCTCACCTGGCCTTCCTTTTGGATCTATTAAATGCAGTGTAAGGATTCTACATGCTCTTGGGTGGCATTTATCATGCAATGCCCATCAGCCTTAATATATGTGTGCATCAAAACATGGATGATACGACCACCGTGGAGGATTTTAATAATGCAGGGGTGAGAGGTTATTCACTGGATGTGTTCATATTCAAGCTTGTGAGGACAGGGGATAGGTATGGCCCGGCACTCTGCACTGGAAAAGAAAAACAGTTCTATTCTGTACACAAACACATTAGTTTCCCTAGCATGCGCTAAACAACCTTGTTCATGGACTACCGCGGACAAGGTGATCTGTTAGTAGGTCGTCAGGCACTACGTTTTAGCAACTCCTGTTAAATGTTTCCTTTAGTGATGGTGTTTTAGTTCACACCAGGTAATAGGGCCCTTCGTTTTATTCTGTGGTATGATTTAGCAGTGAAAATTATTAGTGCCCCTCCAGTTTTGACTGCGGTATCCTATGTGCCCCCCCTAAATATTGTTCCTAGAGTCGCCACTGTGAATTATACAGTAAAAATATATACAGGGTTATCCAAAGAGATCTGAATTGCTGGAGAAAGGTAACCGAACGCTGAAAATCAGCGTTCGGTTACCTTTCTTGGCCATTCAGCTATCCAGAGAGCAGGCAATTCGCCAAATCCTGGCGAATTGCCTGCACATACGGTGCCTGTTCGGTGCCTGTTCGAGGGCAGTGAAATCCCCATAGAGAAGCAATGCTTCGTCTATTCAGAGAACACAAACCAGCAGTGAAAGGTTCCCGAAATGCCCTACCATTCAGTGGTTTAATTCGGCAAGTTTATTCAGGAGAATCCCATAGGCTTCAATGTTAAAAATATTCCCGTATTAATACAATATCTAATAAACCGTTCATTATAAAATTCTGCAGCAAAAAGTCTCTTGATTTATAGATTTTTTTTTAAATATTTTAAACATTTTTCCGGATTTTAATTTTTTTTTTAAAAAAAATTCAGCTTATTTTTTTTTAAGTTTACTTATTTTTTCTGTAACAGCCCTTTTTATTATCATTCATTAGATCATATGTAAATTTCAGAAATTTTCGCTCAGTAGTTTCTTTGCAAACAGCGTTTCACTTTTCAAACATTCAAGCAAACTGTTTTTCTAATTTAATCACTGCATTCGTCTGCGGTGTCGGCTTTTTCCGGTGGCTTCGGCTGCGTGTGATCAGCTCCTGCTCGGGTTCAGCTCCTGCTCGGGTTTTTCTGTGGTTTTCGGCAGGTTAATCCAGATGTTTTTGCGGGTTTTCGGCTTGCATTCGCCGGGTTTTGCGGTTAGTTTTCGTCGGGTTTGCGGCAGCCTTTCCCTGCAATTTGGGGACCCTGTGGTGCTTGCTGAATACACCGCAGGGTCGCCGAAATGGGATCGCCAAAACGAACCGAATAGAAGAGAACGAAAAGTCTCTGAACGTCTGGTGACTTTTCGATTCTCTTTGAATTACCCTGATAGAGGAATTTTCCTAAAAAAAAATTCTCGAATCGACGTGCAGACGTCACCATCTGCTGGCCAAAAAGCGCTACTGCAGCTGGATCTCTGTGCTGAATCAGCTGGGGATTTAGACACAGATTCCCAGCTGTTCGAAACGTTTCAGCACCTCTGCTGTCATGTGCAAGGTGCTAAAACTTTTGGGGGCACATTGTGGAGCCCAGTTGCACACAAATTCTGTTTGCAACAATACTAAATTCCTTTGCATTGTTCCATTATTAGACCAAATCGAGAATACTCCATGACTGGGCTCTAGCAGGTGCTTTGAGGATTAAGTATACTCGATCTCGCTAATTTATCTGTTTTATTTACATTTGCTTATTTCATTATTCTGAATATATATATATATAATCCCAGGAACACTCTTCTTTTAAGCGATGTATGTATCACAGTTTTAATGTAAACAATCCTCATAAATATATAATGTAGCTGATGCAGACGCACTCGAGGTCTTCATAAAATAAACATCCTTTATAAACCCCTTCACTACCAAGTGATTTTCCATAAAATCATTGTCAGAAACCAGTGTTTTTTTTTGTAAAATCCTTTTGAATTAATTATACATGAAGAAATATTTGGGGTTATTCCCATTGCATTTCTTACTGTACATAACCTATTTGGCCAGTAGATGGCACATCTACTGCCAAATTGAGTTACAGCCCTTACAACTGCTGCTCGATTCCCCTCCCCTGCATCTGCTACCGAATGTCCGATGTCAGGGCATTCATCAGCCGATTTTACTCAGTTTTAGTTCTTTGGGCATTATGCCCACAGGGCTTAAACTTTGTGGGCACCTTTTTCAGCAAACTAATTTCATTCGCTTTTGGGTTGCAGATCTGTTGAACGAGCTATCTCGATAACAGGGTGACGGATGGTGACTTTGAAGTCTGAGATATCTCGATCTCGGTAGTGAAGGGGTTAATGCTTCATTAAAAATCCAATGTTTCAGCTGATACTAGAGCCTTTTTCAAGGAACGATTACATAAAAATTGCAAAATACATAAAATAAACTGTTAGAAACACTCAACAACAGGAGTGCAACAGAATGGGTGAGTGTTTCTAACTGTTTATTATATATTGTATCAGTATTAATAAAGGATCTTTATTTTATGATGACCTCGAGTGCGTCTGCATCAGCTACAATATATATATACGTATATATATAAATATACTGCGCACAAATGGCAGTCAGTTCTCTCAAATATCTAGGTATGTGGTTGGACTCTAATCTATCCTTTGGCCCCACATTGAAAAACTCTCATCTAAAATTTACCCTAATCTAGGTGCCCTGTACAGAAACAAATCCTGCCTGAGCCCCGCAATAAGAAAGCAGATTGTACAACAAATGCTTATGCCGGCTATTGAATACGGAGATGTAGTGTATGCAACTGCCCCACAAACGCACCTTCATAAACTTACTACATTGTATAACTCATTCTGCCGCTTTGTGCTACAATGTAACTACATGACTCACCATTGTGACATGTTAATAGAGCTAAACTGGCCGTCGCTGGAATCTAGACGCACCCTTCACCTTTCCAACCTGGTGTTTAAGAGTTTTTCTGGGAAGCTACCACCCAACCTGAATAGACTGCTTCCCCCAGCAGTTCCCTCATCCTATAACCTCCGATCCAGCACCTTACTTGCAGACTTGCAGTACCACAATACAAAAAGAAAGTGGCTCAATCCTCAATCCTACAAAGCACCGCAGTTATGGAATAGTCTCCCAGATACCATCAAATCTTCCCCCAGTCTAAAGTCACTTAAGAGATCTCAATTAACACACCTGGATACAGAATGCAGCTGTAAACATGTAACATAGTGACTATATACAGAATGCACCTGTAAACATGTAACATAGTGACTATATACAGAATGCACCTGTAAACATGTAACACAGTGACTATATACAGAATGCAGCTGTAAACATGTAACATAGTGACTATATACAGAATGCACCTGTAAACATGTAACATAGTGACTATATACAGAATGCACCTGTAAACATGTAACATAGTGACTATATACAGAATGCACCTGTAAACATGTAACATAGTGACTATATACAGAATGCACCTGTAAACATGTAACAGTGACTATATACAGAATGCACCTGTAAACATGTAACACAGTGACTATATACAGAATGCACCTGTAAACATGTAACAGTGAATATATACAGAATGCACCTGTAAACATGTAACACAGTGACTATATACAGAATGCACCTGTAAACATGTAACAGTGAATATATACAGAATGCACCTATAAACATGTAACACAGTGACTATATACAGAATGCACCTGTAAACATGTAACAGTGAATATATACAGAATGCACCTGTAAACATGTAACACAGTGACTATATACAGAATGCACCTGTAAACATGTAACATAGTGACTATATACAGAATGCACCTGTAAACATGTAACATAGTGAATATGTTTCCTACATATTTATTTTTCTGTATATTTTGTGTTTTGTTTTTAATATTTTGCAATTTATTACTTTGTATTTCTGTAACGACTGTAACATTTCAATGTTTCTTGAACCCAGGAAATACTTGAAAACGAGAGAAATCTCAATGTATCCTTCCTGGTAAAAATCCTTTATAAATAAATAAGATGGTATCTGGTAACTACTCCACTCCATTTACTCTAAAGTGTAAGCTCCTGTGAGCAGAACCCTCTACACCTCTTGTTTCTGGTTCCTATATTTGTTCATAGTTTGTTAGTAATCCCCCAATCTTTATTGTAATGGACTGCAGAAACTGTTGGCGCTATATAAATGATGATTATAGACTGTAAGCTACTATGAGCAGGGCCCTCTACACCTCTTGTTTCTATCCCATGTCTGTATTTCTTTCCCTTTGGTTATTGTAAAGCGCTGCGGAAACTGTTGGCGCTATATAAATGATGATAATAATAATATATACATATATATAAACATATCAATACAATATATTATATGAGTAATAACATTGTATCAATGCTCACCTGTGGCTCGCTTATCGAATGTTGCTTTTGGATAGATCTTACATTGAACAAGTAATGCTTTATATACTATAAGACACCTGAGCCTTCAAGAAGACACGTCGGAACACGTAAGACGTGTCTAATGTAAGAGTAACTTCCGACATCATCCTCACACCCAGCTTCCTCAACCCAACGCATAAAACCACCACGAGGCAAGGGAACGAGCGAAAACGAACGCCAACGAGCGCTCAGATGTGAAGCATTTGACACTTTCCCAAGGATAACAACACTCGGAACAAACAATAGACTGAAATAATCGGGGAAAAAATACGTTTGTGCCAGAAAAAGCGAGAGTGTTCTATTGAAGTGTCGCACGTATGTGTCTCATCGCATCCCACCCGGTGACGAGCCGTTGGTCTTCAGCCCATTCCACCAGACTGCAGAAAAGTCACACTTTATCGCAGGTCACGTCTTTCTCACATAAACGCTCTTCGTCAACAATAATAAAAAGCGACCCTGACGCCTTAAGATAGCTCTTTCCTGTTGGAGTCATTCATCCTGTATTTGTTGATGTTCAAAAGTTAGACGTTTTTGACGTCAGAAAATGCGGCGTATCGGTTTATCGAGTGATTAATGTGCAGTACGTATAGAAAGGAAGGCGTAACGGAGCAGCACAGACGTGTTATCAGATTTACTGTGACCTATAGAAACAGAAATGTCTGTAACAGGTGACTCCGCGGTGAGACGTTCCAAGGAAAACAAGAGGGAGCCTTATCCGAGGCCTTCACCTGGAGATTATACGGGGGTTTTGTTTACACTATAATACAATACAGGGAGTCTGGGATTATACACCAAGACACGGAGGCTTCATATTATGCTAAACTCTTCTTTACTGTACCATCAGCAGCAAAGAAATGCACAAATAAAGTTTTTTAAATTTGATAAAAGGAAAAAAAGTTTCACATATGCAGTTAACAATAGTGGAACCAATCACAATAGGACAGTCCAACTTGGGCCAATCACCATCCACCATCGGGTATATATTCAATAGAACGTAGATGCTATTTCCATAGAACGCAGACGCTCCATACTCCTTAAGGTGGAGCCGAAATTGGTCTCTATGGCCAATAAAGAACCTGGCCCACAGGCCAAAGGTAATCTATTTGCAAACGATTTCATCAAACAGATGGGTTCCCGTGCAAATTCATTTAGTTCCATAAAGAAGGTCCAAGCGACCATGAGAAATACTTTCCCTAATAGGGTTTTCAACAAGGCCGGGAAAAGTAGAGGCCGTTTTCCCGGCCGGAATTCTCAATTCCATACCAGAGGCTTCGCTCACTCCTCTCAGTCGGGACAGTCGCAGCCAGTCGAACAGCTGACTTTCTTTCCACAGAGGTCCAGGCTGGGACGGTTGAGGCCTTTCCGTGGATACCGCAGAGCAGCGATTACTGGTGAGTATGATAGTCCATCATCCTTCTTCTCATGCTCCTATAGGGGGCAGGGTCCATCTTTTTTTCCAATGTTGGCACCAGATTACATCGGACCCATGGGTTCTAAACACGATCATGGGTTACGAAATAGTGTTCGACTCTCTGCCAGTTCAACGGCTTTTGCCTCAACCTCTGTTTATGACCCTGGAGCATCATCAGATGATATCTCAAGAGATTGTGTATTTATTCCAGAAGGATGCCATAGAAAAAGTGGCTCCTCTACATTCGGGTTATATAAGCAATGTCTTTCTAGTTCAAAAGAAAAGCGGCGATTTCCGCCCGGTGATAAATCTAAAACGCCTGAACACTCATGTTCGTTATCAGCCTTTCAAGATGGAAGGAATCCCATCATTAAAAGACAGCCTATGTCCAGGGGATTGGATGGTCAAGATAGACCTCAAAGACGCCTATCTGACTATTCCAATTGCTCTCCACGACAGGGATTATCTTCAGTTCCTATGGGAAGGTCAACTGTGGAGATTCAAGTCTCTACCGTTCGGCCTCTCGTCGGCTCCCCGTTGTTTCACCAAGATCATGAAACTGGTGGTTGCCTTCTTGAGAACCAAAGCGATTGGAGATTAGACAGGGCGATAGTCCTATCTTTATCATCCCTATGGGGTCCTTTCAGTGTAGATTTATTCGCTTCTCGTTTGAATGCTCAAGTCCCTCAGTACTTCAGCTGGAGACCAGACCCAGATGCGTCAGGAACAGATGCATTATGCCAATCCTGGCCGCCAGGGATCCTGTATGCATTTTCTCCATTTCTCCTGATTTCCAGAGTCATTCGATTGGTTCGCTCCAATCAATCGACTTTGGTTCTGATCACCCCATGGTGGACAACTCAACCATGGTTCCCTCAGCTACTGGAGTTAGCAATAGATGTTCCCAGGATCCTTTGGCCGAACCCTGTTCTTCTACAGGATCCGGAGAATACTCTACAGAATGTCCTAGCGGTTCCCTCGTTCCGTCTCGTCGCCTGGAGGTTATCAGGCATCCTCTCACTTTCAGTAGACTTTTGGAAGCTACTTCCGAGTTACTCTACAGCGCTTGGGTACTAGGTACTAGAAAGCGATACCTTTATTACTGGAACTGTTGGGTTTCTTGGTGTTTGGGGAAACAAATTGATTCCTTTTCAGCTCATATAGAGGACATCCTCCAGTTTCTCACCTGTTTATATGAGGAAGGCAGGGCGTATCGTACGATTAACAACTTTAGATCAGCTCTTTCGGCATATAACCCTAGCATTGAGGGACTTCCCGTAGGTCAACACAGATTGGTTTGTCGATTACTTAAAGGAATTTGTTTGAAAGGTCCTCCTAGATCACAATATTCGTTTACATGGGATGTTAATATAGTCTTAGACTTCTTAGATCAGTGGCCTCCTAATACAGAATTATCAATTAAACAATTGTCCGGTAAGCTAGCCATGCTTTTTTGTTTGGGTCTCTGACGTCCGTGCTCTGGATTTGTCGGGGCACTCTTTTACACCATTGGGGGTTTTATTTTCTGTATCCAGATGTACTAAAACGACCATTTCCCAGGTATTTTATCCGGCTTTTCCTCAAAAACCGAACTTATGTCCATTATTGTGTTTACAGGAATACGAGCGGGTTACTGCCCCGTATCGTCTTCCTTCTTTTGATCGTTTGTTCATAACCATGACCAAACCATATCACATAGTTTCACCTACTACATTAGCTAGATGGGTTAAATGGATTATGGCTGAGGCAGGTATAGACACCTCCGTTTTTGGGGCCCATTCCTCTCGGAGTGCGGCAGCATCTGCCGCCGTGTCTCAAGGTTGTAGATTGGAAGATATTCTAAAAACTGCTAATTGGTCTAACGATTCCACCTTTAAAGAATTTTATTTTAAACCTATCGTTCATTTTGCTCATTCCATTATTAATTAGCTTTCAACGAGCATAATATGAAGCCTCCGTGTCTTGGTGTATAATCCCTAGATTCCCCTATAAAGTTGACGAGGAATCACGATTATGAATAAAGACACGGAGGCGAATATTATCCCACCCAAATTATGAGTCTAATCATAAGTGTTACCCTACCCATGACATGTAAATGTTTCATACCTATTACCATGTTGGAAGTTATGGTGTTCATGCCTGATGTTTCAATAAAAAAAATTACAATTCACGGTTCTAATCCGGAGATTCTTGTCCATTTCCGTTTCAGGTTCATAGCTTCAAGAGTATTCTCCTCTACGGTTTCTATTGGATTTGGGTTTCCTGTTATAAAGTTCAAAACGATCGCACCTAAAGAAAAGAGGTCAAATGTGGCGCAGCTGGTTGAATATATACCCGATGGTGGATGGTGATTGACCCAAGTTGGACTGCCCTATTGTGATTGGTTCCTCTATTGTTATCTGTATATGTGAAACTTTTTTTCCTTTTATCAAATTTAAAAAACTTTCTTTGTGCATTTCTTTGCTGCTGATGGTACAGTAAAGAAGAGTTTAGCATAATACTCGCCTCCGTGTCTTTATTCATAATCTTGATTCCCCGTCAACTCTATAGAGGAATCTAGGGATTTACAGACATGTCTGCATTATACTCAATACGCAGAGAGGACACCATACAGGGAGTCTGGGATTCACTGATATGTCTGCATTATACTTACTACACAGAGAGGACACAATACAGGGAGTCTGGGTTTTGCTGATATGTCTTTGTTATGCATGATACACATAGAGGACACAATACAGGGAGTCTGGAATTTACTGATATGTCTGTGTTAAATATAACACACAGAGAGGACACAATACAAGGAGCCTGGGATTTACTGATATGTCTACATTGTACTTAATACACAGAGATGACACAGTAGAGGGAGTCTGGGATTCAATGATATGTCTGTGATATGCATGATACACAGAGAGGACACAATACAGGGAGCCTGGGATTTACTGAAACGTCTGCGTTACACATAATATGTAGAGAGGACACAATACAGGGAGTCTGGAATTTACTGATATGTCTGTGTTATGCATGAAACACAGAGAGGACACAATACAGGGAGCCTGGGATTTACTGAAACGTCTGCGTTACACATAATATGTAGAGAGGACACAATACAGGGAGTCTGGAATTTACTGATATGTCTGTGTTATGCATGATACACATAGAGGACACAATACAGGGAGCCTGGGATTTACTGATATATCTGTGTTAAATATAACACACAGAGAGGACACAATACAGGGAGCCTGGGATCTACTGATATGTTTATTGGTCTTTGGCAAAAGAAGGACCCGAGGTATTTTGTTACCCTGGCTTGAGCTCGGGCTGCTATACTTTATCTCTGCATTTAACCACTCTCTCTGCATGGAGCCGTGTCCGTGGTTTACTAAAGAATAATAAATGACCAAAAAGCAAGAGGATTTTTGGCGAGGTTCCTAAATACCTGCTTTCACTAGATCAAAGCGTACGTAGTTATTCGTAGAGGACGTTTTGCCGGTGGTTGTAAATTTCCTTCAAAGCAGTTTTACCTAAAAATGTATTATGCAGTCTTAACTTTCATACCAAGCAACCCAAAAAAATATTACAAGCCCTCTATGCCAAACTCTAGCACACATTTATATGTCACATGCGTTTAGTACCACTATATGGATATGAAGTGTAAGCTCACAAGCCAACATCATGGAAAAGGCCTCTTGCATTTAAAAATTATATATGTATATATACACTGACTGGCCAAAAAAGTCCCCATCTGGATGTAACTCAGCCAATAGCAGCTCGCCTTCCATTGGATAATTACTGCAGTGGTTAATATGTTTCAGCATAAAATGAGGTCATGTGACTCCATGAATATACTGAATCAGCAGGTTTCTCCCCTGATGACACAGCGGGCACATTCCAAGATGTTAATGCCAGGATTCATCGGGCTCAAATTGTGCAAGAGTGGTTGAGGGAGCATCATTCTCACACATGGATTGGCCACCACAGAGTCCAGACCTTAACCCCATTGAGGTTAATCTTTGGGATAATGTGCTGGAGAAGACTTTACGCAGCGCCGCGACTCTCCCATCATCAATACAACATCTTGGCCACAAATTAATGCCAATCTGGAAGCCAGTAAATGCTGTGACACTGCACGAGCTTATCGACACGATGCCGCGGCGAATGCGTTACGCAATCACAGCAAAAGGCGACACAACCACATATTACAAGGTGTGATTTTTTTTTAACCAGGCAGTGTGTGTGTATCTATATATATATATATATATATATATATATATATATATGAAAATGATGAAAAAGCCGGGCACTCATGATCCACGGGTGGTTCGCTGCAGAGAACTCCCAAGCATATATTGAAGCTAATGTGCCCCGGTGCTTAGCTCCCGCGGAGATATGTATAAGAAAGAAATGGTGGAGCGAGGCACTCGAGGACTTTAAAATCAAAAGAAAGTTATTAATATGGCATTAAAAAGAACAACCGACGTTTCAGCCTCTAATTTTTTTTGGGCTCCCTTGCTTTAGATTAATAAGAACGGTCTAGTGCTGTATTAGAAGATTTATATCGTCAGTTGTAATGGTCTGTAGGTTTACTAATTAGTTACTATGTAGCACGGTCAGTTTGAGGTCCTTCGTATGGAGACATTTGTTTGAATGTGTAATATTACTATTCAAGTATATTTTTAGTTTTTGACATATACAGGCAGGGTAATTCAAAGAGATTCGAAAAGTCACCGCACGTTCGGTGACTTTTCATTCTCTTCAATTCGGTTCCTTTTGCCGATCCCATTTCGGTGACCCTGCGGTGTATTCAGCAAGCACCACAGGGTCCCCGAATTGCAGGGAAAGGTCGCCGCAAACCCGACGAAAACTAACCGCAAAACCTGCCGAATGCACGCCGAAAACCCTCAAAAACATCTGGATTAACCTGCTGAAAACCACAGAAAAACCCGAGCAGGAGCCGATCGCAGCCTTCGACACCGCAGAAGAGGCAGTGAATAAATTAGCAAAACAGTTTGCTTGAATGTGTGAAAATGAAACGCTGTTTGCAAAGAAACTACTGAGCGAAAATGTCTGAAATTTGCATATGAGGTCCAGGTAATGATAATAAAAAGGGCTGTTACAGAAAAAATAAGTAAACTTAAAAAAAAAAAAAAAAATCGGACTTTTTAAAAAAAAAAAAAAAGAAAAATGCTTAAAATATCCTAAAAAATCCATAAATAAAGAGACTCTTTGCTGCAGAATTTTATAATGAACGGTTTATTAGATATTGAATTAAAACAGGAATATTTTTAACATTGAAGCCTATGGGATTCGCCTGAATAAACCTGTCGAATTAAACCACCGAATGGCAGGGCATTAGGGGAACCTTTCACTGCTGGTTTGTGTTCTCTGAATAGCCGAAGCAGTGCTTTTCATGGGGTTTTCACTGCCCTTGAACAGGCACTGAACAGGCACCGTATCTGCAGGCAATTCGCCAGGATTCGGCGAATTGCCTGCTCTCTGGATAGCCGAATGGCCAGGAAAGGTAACCGAATGCTGATTTTCAGCGTTCGGTTACCTTTCTCAAGCAATTCGGATCTCTTTGAATTACCCTGAGGGTTATTCAGAGAGTGTGAAAAGCAGGAGAATGAAAAATTCTAGGTCAAAATAGCCAAACCAGAAAAATTCTCCCTTTCATCTCACTTTCCAAATCGGCTATTTTGACCTAGAATTTTTCATTCTCCAGTCATTCTCCTGCTTTTCACCGCTCTCTGAATAACCCTGATAGTGATTATGTATTTGATTCATGAGAAATGAGACTGCACGAATATTGTATTGTTAAATAGAATGCTTATTGATATTGTTACATGTATCAGATATATGAGCGTGTCTGTATGTATTTTTAAATGTTTGTTTGTGACTTGTTGTTTTTAGTTTAAATGTTTTCATGCGTGCCTCCATGGCAACAGTTGGTGTGATCCTTTGGGTGCACTTCCGGGAGCAATGGAGACGGCCTCGTTTGGAGTTAATTGTCAGTATTTATATGTGGTGTTTGTTTGTATGCATTATCTTGTGAAAAGTCCCGAATGGGACTGAAACTTCGATCTATGCAATAAAATTCAAAATTTATTTGATCTCAGCCTTCGTGTGCATCGAGGACTTTTTTGTATATTTATATATACTGTATGTATATATATATATATATATATATACACGCACACACACACAGTAGATATATATATATATATATATTTAGATGCCTTGGTGTCCAACCCTCAATAAAAAATAAATAAATACATAAAAAAACATTAAATATATATATATATATATATATATATATATATATAAAAAAAAGCAAAGTGAAGTGACGGGCGCTCTCCACAAATTAAAAGATTTTTTGCATTTATCATCAGCAAATACCAACTGAGTAAAAGTTAACGGTTCTCATTTTTTAATATAATGCAATGACCGGCTTCTTCTGCGTCTCAGTGCAAACTGATTGACAGCCTTCCAAGCAGTACTCTCGCCTGTGCCGGTACGGTTGGCCTATGAAGGGACGAGCGGAGAGGAAGCACAAACTCGGCCATGATCATTTAAATGTAATTCGTGGTTTATTTGTTTTCCTTTCATCGACACAACTAAAAAACATCAATGTGCAAATAAAAACAAACACGCAGAATTTCCGTACCGCTTTAAGACGACGAGAGGCTTTCACCTTTCACTGACTTTGCGTAAACCACTGCACACCTTCCCAAAACACTGCCAGGTGAACTAATTAATATTTAAGTAACTAATTGTGAATATTACGGCGATAATACTTTCCTCCGCGCTCACTTTCCTTTGTGTAAACATCCAAAATGTAACCGGGCTACGTCAAATCCCATTACGCAATTAACTCTTAGCACTTTGCAGGTCTTACGCTGCACACCTTACACCACGAGCAATTAAACGCGTGTCCTACGGCCAAAGTTCTGACCTTATTTATGTGTTACCTTGTTACTTTTATGAAATCTCATCGCTCGTTATATGTAGGGGCTTCGTAACGCATCGTCTTGTTGTGCAACTCGGTGAATGTTGAATTCTATCTTGAAGCTACAAAGAGACGGAAAAAAACAAACCCGACGCGTTTTGGTTCTTTCTTGATGACAAAAAAAATATAAGTAGTGCAAAGGTAATGCTGCGATTTCTAATTTGCTTTCTCCAGATTTTTCAGGAGCAGACTCTTTGCAATATATAAATAAAATGCAAATGAACGTGTAATAATTTCATATTGGGTCACGGTTTTGTGATATTTTGTGTTGTAAACTGCCCCCCCACAGTACCTTGCCATCACTTGCTCCTCACTGTGTGGCTTTGGCCATAGAATGAAGTGAATGGGTCAGTCACCGACTCAAATTATTGTATTGTGTGGGATATATTCAAAGGACATCACCATGGGGTAGATTAGAAGCCTTTTAAGCTCCCTGCCTTATCTCATTTGCTGCCATCTCTTATCATGAGTAGCCTGGACATCTCAGTACAAACC
The DNA here is from genome assembly GCA_009667805.1 of Leptobrachium leishanense. Lineage (NCBI taxonomy): Eukaryota > Metazoa > Chordata > Amphibia > Anura > Megophryidae > Leptobrachium > Leptobrachium leishanense. The sequence goes on along the minus strand of CM019070.1, from coordinate 153,279,099 downwards.
CTGTAGCCTTATCTAACAATTCCCTCCTCAACCTAATTAACTGTTCAGTACTGTAGATTAGATAAACCACAGAAGTAAAGAAAATCATTTGGTAAATGTTGCCTCATGGGAAAAATCAACAAAATTGTAAGGAGATAAAATATATATTTTTCCTTTTTACACGCAATTACTTCAAACAAAGAAGGGAAACCAGCCGATGTATTTTATAATGTGGTTTTGATGGTAATGCACAAGTAATCTAGTTACAGTTTATGAAAGCTTTTTAAAACGCACAAGCAAGAGGAGTATATTACACGCAGAGAACATAAATAACATAGATAAGGGAAAGTGTATGGAATGTATAAAAAGGAACGCAATGGGCCGTGCTCTGCATAGTAAATTATAAAGCACTGAGATTACATTATAGATGTAATAGTCACTGCAAATAGTATTCAAGAGAGAGATATATGATAAGGATAAGCTCTGCTGGTTTTTCATAGACCCATTGCTATTACCCAGGTACAACACGGAAAGTCCACTTAATGTCCAAAAACAAACCATTTTATCTCATGCAATTTTAAAGAGTTGCACATTTACACTTAATATACATGAAACAACGTATCACCAGGGTTTGCATCACCTTTTATGAAGAATGCATGTTCATGTTTTCATCCCTCAGCAGGGATCAGCTCTTTCAGGGTTATTTAGAGAGAGGTAAAAACCAGGAGAACTGGCAGGAGAAGAGAACAATCTAGACCAAATAGCCTATTTGGAAAGTGAGATAAATTGGAGAATTTCTCTGGTTTGGCTATTTTGACCTAGAATTTTCATTTCTCCAGTCATTCTCCTGGTTTTCACCTCTCTCTCTGAATAACCCTGTTTGTTGGTGCATCCAAGAAATACCTCTTCTTGACTTGATATTTTTCAAAGTAGATACACAATGCCCGGCCAAAAAAGTCACACCATATTCGGTTGTGTCGCCTTTTGCTGTGATTGCGGCACGCATTCGCTGCGGCATAGTTTCGATAAGCTCATGCGATGTCACAGCATTTATTGGCGTCCAGAGTGGCATTAATTTGTGGCCAAGATCTTGTGTTGATGATGGGAGAGTCGCGGCGCTGCGTAAAGTCTTCTCCAGCACATTATCCCAAAGATTAACCTCAATGGGGTTAAGGTCTGCACTGTGCGGTGGCCAATCCATGTGTGAAAATGATGCCTCATGCTCCCTCAACCACTCTTGCACAATTTGAACCCAATGAATCCTGGCATTGCCATCTTGGAATATACACACTGTGCTATCAGGGGAGAAAAAACCCAATGATGGAAAAACCTCCTCATTCAGTATATTCGGGGAGTCACATGACCTAATTTTATGCTGAAACATATTAGTCACTGCAGTAATTATCCAATGGAAGGCGAGCACCTATTGGCTGAGTTACATCCAGGTGGGGACTTTTCTTTTGGCCAGGCAGTGAATAAGGACCCCTCCAGGATTTCACTAGTAATAATCCACGTCAAATTGTCCACACATTAGGGGCTCTTGAGGTTTGGAGACATTGGTACCCCCCTGTTGCATCAACCTTTTTCTTCTGATCCCAAGTCAAAGCCTTATTCTGACCTAGGGTTTCCAGGTCGGCCATGGTTTCCTGGACACTCATTACTACTTCATGCAGAGGGGAGCACAGGGGAAAGTACTGCCCTGCAACATGTATAATTCATATGCTGCATGAAGAAAGAACCAAGGCAGGTCACCTGGAATTCCTCACCTGCATTGTATGGATTATACATTCTGCGGGGTGGCATTTTTCATGCACTGCCCATCAGCATGAATATATTATATGTGTCCAGAAAAACATGGCCGACCTGGTGACCCTATTCTGATCCTCAAACACAACTTCTTCATAATAAAAGCTTTCCAAATCCTGCATTGACGAGATCCTGGCCACATCCTGCCACCTCAGTTTGTGTGGTCAAAGACCAGTTCTGATCCTCCAAACAATCGCTCGAAGACATTTTTTCCAAATTCCTAAGAGATGAGGACAGGTTGACTGACATCACCTCGTTGTGTTCACCCTGTGTGGTCTGTTTATTAATCCATCCTTTGCAGAAGTTGTGTGTCACCCATTCTTCGTTGTGGTTGTGGAACCACTATCCCTCTTTTCAATCATGATGTAAGACACGTTACTTTCTATTTTTTGCACCAGGTGACGGTTACGTTATTAGTGTCTGCATCGAATATAAGACTAATCTGAACCAACAATAACAAATTGTGTAAGTGATAACTAAAGTCAAACAATGTATAATTCTTTACACATTACATGCAGGGATTTAGAAATTGACTTTGCTACCTGAGGTCTTTTCTTCCGAATTAATCCACCAAGAGTGTCAATGTATCGCTGGAAGTGGAACGTTTAACGTGTTTTGTTATTATGTATTCTAGCGATTACACCCATGTAACTTGACAACATGACACGTCTGTGTTTTGAATAGGATTAATGCAATCTTTGATTTACATGGAAAATATGACAGCCCTTTATTAGTTACACAGCGATACGTTAAATATGAGATGACGGCACTTCTTTACCTACATCCAAAGGAGCAAATAGCGAAACGCGTCTCTTGTGTATATAGGCTTGTGGTTATGGTTTAAATTTAGAATGTTTTCACTAAGGAAGTTGTTTGAGAACCTATCAATGCTGGGAGACATGAGCAGAGGTTGGATGGGTGGTGGACCACTTCGGTGTTGGAACCGGTCGACGATTACGTGAGGAATTAGCCCAATGCTGGTTAAGTATTTCTTATTCAAAATGCTTGGCATCCAGAAGTCTCCTGGATTGGGGATTTTGGGGAGGATATTGGGATATTTGCATATAAGAATGAGTTATCTTGGAGTTGGGGCTCAAGTCTAATCACGGAGTCCATTTATGCTTCATACACACCTTATACACACGGCCCGAAGGACATTTTCTTCAATATTTTTAATCATTTTGTCCCCTGTCGCTTTCAGTGTTATTGTGGGACTCAGAAAAATGTTGGACTTTGTAACATAACAGATCTCAGAATTCCAGATAGGAATCTCAACCTCTACCGTAAAGGGAGATTCTGTCCGGGTCCTCTTGTTCCTTGGTCATCCCCCCCCCCCTAAAATCAGCTCTACCTGTACCAGGAGGCATTTGCATCCCTGGTCATGCCATGAGAAATATGGAGAGCATGTAATTCCTTGCACTCACCTAAATCCATGCATGCTCCAATACCACTCACCCAACTCAATGCATACTCCAATAACACTCATCCAACACAATGCATACTCCAATACCACTCACCCAACTCAATGCATACTCCAATACCACTCTCTCAACTCACTGCATACTCCAATACCACTCACCCAACTCAATGCATACTCCAATACCACTCTCTCAACTCACTGCATACTCCAATACCACTCACCCAACTCAATGCATACTCCAATACCACTCTCTCAACTCACTGCATACTCCAATACCACTCATCCAACACAATGCATACTCCAATACCACTCATCCAACACAATGCATACTCCAATACCACTCTCCCAACTCAATGCATACTCCAATACCACTCACCGAACTCAATGCATACTCCAATACCACTCACCCAACTCAATGCATACTCCCATACCCTTCATCCAACACAATGCATACTCCAATACCACTCATCCAACTCAATGCATACTCCAATACCACTCACCCAACTCAATGCATACTCCCATACCCTTCATCCAACACAATGCATACTCCAATACCACTCATCCAACTCAATGCATACTCCAATACCACTCATCCAACTCAATGCATACTCCAATACCACTCATCCAACTCAATTCATACTCCAATACCACTCATTCAACTCAATTCATACTCCAATACCACTCATTCAACTCCATGCATATGCCAATACCACTCAACCAAGTCCACAAACACAGCAATCCCACTAGTGATCCCCAAACATGCTCTCAACCTACTTAACTCATTCACCTTCCATCCAGACTTTCTCATCCCACTCAACCTCATATATTCCACATATTCCCATCCCACTCAGCTAACCTCAAACACATCCATGCCTTTCAGCTAGATATATAGAAACTCTCATGTTGCACAGACTTCCTCATATTTCCAAGTTACACTGTCAACCCAACCCATACCACCATGCCACTCAAACAATGCCACACAGGCAGCCAATCCTACACATTCCTGTGCCAGAGAATGACCCATTCACCAATACAACTCAGCCACACACTTTCATGTCTCTCAGCCAACTATGTAAAACTCTCATGTCCCACAGACCCCCACATACTCCCAAGTTACACTACCAACCCAACCCATACTACCATGCCACACAAACATCCCCACACAATCAGTCAACCCTACACATTCCCGTGCAGCACAGAGAATCACCCATGCCCTAATAGCACTCAGCCACACACACTCCCATGCCTCTCAGCCAACTGTGTATGTCCCACAGACCCCCACATCCTCCCAAGTCCAACTACCAACTCAACCCAACCCATACCACCATGCAATTCAAACAACCCTACACACTCAGCCAACCCTACTCATTCCCATACTGCACAGAAAATCACCCATACTCAAATACCACTCAGCTACTCATACCCATGTCTCTCAGCCAACTATATACAAACTCTCAGGCCACACAGACAGCTTTCATACCGTAGCATCCCGAACACTTTCCTGCCTCTCAGTTGACCTCCACACTCTCATGACTCACAGACAATCCCACCTGCTAATACCACACAGTCACTCATTCCCGCCAGCTATAGCCACGCATTCACACAAACTATCCTGACGCAAACACAGTCCCACCAATCACATCATTTTCATCAAACAGATACATGTTTATCGCAGGTTATGGAAGTGGCGCAACCCCAAAACTTTAGCATTGGATTGCTCACACATGTCTTTTCCTGGTGACATGATGGTCTAACTCCAACACGTTATTCTTGTTTAAGAAAAAAGTCTGCAGACTTCCCGCTCCTGACCTAAACACGAGCGCTTCACTTATCAGCACGTTCCTGTGTCAAATCCAGAATCTGCTGTGCACTGCTGTGCGTCCTGCAGAAAGCTGATAGAACTGGCTAAAAGTAAGAAATTCGAAATGGGTGTAAATTAGGAAAATGCTCGTTTTTACCTGCAGAATTCGATTACAGGGTTATTTATCCTGTTATCTATCCTGTTTGCCACACTTCGGGGAATTCGATTCGCCGGTCCTGCGGTGATTTCAGCATTCACCGCAGGTTCCCTGGATCCCAAAGTGTGACGAAATGACCTGTCGAACGCATCCGAAAAAACCATCGCAAAACCACCGATTAGAATCGTAAAACCGCTGAACGAATCGAAAAACGGCTGAAAAACGGCCGAATCGATACAAAAAACTTGCTGAAAAACTGCTAAATACATCCGACAATCCATTGAACAGAATGTCGAATCGATTTGAAAAAAGCTGTCGACCCGCTGAACAGGCCACCGACCAGCCACCGGAAAAAGCAGACAAGCAGCCGAATGGGTAAAAAAAAAAGGGGGAAAAAACCTGCTACTTTTAAAAGCCGTTTACACAAAATCTACTGCATGAAAATGCCTGGAAATAATACAAGGTCCTATAAATGACAATGAAAAGGTCTGTTACAGAAAAAAAAAAACGCCATTTAAAAAAAATCGGGGAAAGAATTTTTCCCAACAAATGCCTAAGAAATCCTAAAAAATAAATAAATAAAGAGACTTGTTGCTGCAAATGAAAAGAATAAAAAGTTGAACAAATATTTAATAAAATCGGGGATTTTTTTTTTACATTGAATCCTATGGGATTCGCCTGATTAAACCTGTTGAACCAAACCACAGAAATTAAGGCATTTCACTGACATTTCTCGGCTGTTCGGTGTCTCTGAATAGATTAACCATTGTTTCTCTATGGGGATTTCACTGCCGCCGAAGATCACTGTATTTCGCTGGCAATTTGCCAATATTTGGTGAACTGACAGCTTTTTGAATAGCCGAATGGTCACGAAATTGCACCGTACGGGGAAATTCACTGTTCGGTGCAATTTCGTGGCCAATTTGGTTACATAGGCTGAAAAAAAGACATGCGTCCATCGGGTTCAGCCTCTCACACAACACCTACTGCTGTTGATCCAAAAAAAGGCAAAAAACCCAATCTGAAGCGCTCGCCAATATGAAACACACTGGGAAAAAATGCCTTCTTGACCCCAGATGGTGTCAGATTTCTCCTTGGATCAAGAAGCTTTTACTCATATATTAAATATTATAACCCTTAATATTCTGTGTCTGCAGTTGTTTTTTAAAAGTCTGTACAGTGTCTGACCCAACCACCTCAACAGGCAGAGAATTCCACAGCTTTATTGTTCTCACCGTAAAATAACCCTTCCTATGCTTTAGGCTGAATTTCCTTTCATCCAATCTAAATGGGTGACCCCGTGTCCTATGTATAGTGTTATCAGATCCCCTCTAAGGCCCCGTATATATTTATATAAGGTTATCAGATCCCCTCTAAGGCGCCGTATATATTTATATAAAGTTATCAGAGCCCTCTAAGGCCCCGCATATATTTATATAAAGTTATCAGATCCCTCTAAGGCCCCGCATATATATTTATATAAGGTTATCAGATCCCCTCTAAGGCGCCGTATATATTTATATAACGTTATCAGATCCCTCTAAGGCCCCGCATATATATTTATATAAAGTTATCAGATCCCTCTAAGGCCCTGCATATATTGATATAAGGTTATCAGATCCCCTCTAAGGCGCCGATTCTCTAAACTAAACAGGTTTAAGCTTGTTAGTCTTTCCTCATAACTTAAACCTTCCATTCCCCGCATTAATTTAGTCGCCCGTCTTTGCACTTTTTCTAGCGCTATAATATCCTTTCTTAAGACAAGTGCCCAAAATTTCACAGCATATTCAAGGTGCGTCTTACCATTGATTTATACAGGGGCAAAATGATGTTTTCATCCTGAGAGTGAACTCCCCTTTTAATGCATGCCGATACCTTGCTGGCCTTGGCGGCTGCTGTTTGACATTGGGCATTGTGTTACTTAGTTTGAAGTCTATGATTATTCCCAAATCCTTCTCCTGTTTGGATTTCCCTAACTCCGTACCATTTAGGGTATAAGTTGATTGTGTGTTCTTCACTCCAAAGTGCATAACTTTGCATTTATCTACATTAAATTTCATCTGCCATTTGGTGCTCTTTGAATAACCCTGTTAGGCAATGGTCAACGGCAACCAGGAAGGCTCTTTAAAACTCAACTATGGCTTGTCGTGTGCTCTTTAAAAAGAGGTGATTAGTATCTCTTTCTCTCGTATTTTTGGATTCGTCGGAAGCCGATACGTACTTTTTGACAGCATTATCGAACGCTAAACCATTTTCTCGCCTGTCTACGTGATTCACCCCTGTCGATTTTGCGGAACAGACCAAAGGCCAATCCCATGAACATCGGTACAAGAAGAACTGATCGCGATGATGTATCGGAATCGTGTCTCATGTTCTGTTTATTATATATATACGTCTGTTGAAGAAATTCCAGCATTATCTAATGATATTTTTAGCTTCACACGGATATTTCCCAAGTTTCATGTCTTCGCGGATGCCTATGGAAAAATCGCGTTCAGATTCCCTGCGTCTCTCCCCTCTTATTTCTTGGCAGCGATAAGGAAGGAATTTTAACTTCCTCTTATTTTATGATAGGTCATAATTGCCTGCATGCGCTGAACATCTCGATTTGATATTTTCCACTTACATACTTGGAGGAAGTGGAGGAGTGATCTCTGGATTGAGGAATGGATTGACTGAAACAAATGTTATTCTTATAAAAAGCTAAATGGATCAAACGGTTTAAGGGGGGGGAAGCATAAAATCCACCGTGAGTCTAAAAATACCCAGGCTCGATGAAGTGGAATTTCTGCCAATTGATTTTTTCTTCTCATATTTGTAAATATGTGACGTTTTTGGATTTTTTCCCAACCCACAAGTAAAGCTTTCAGACGGATGACACTCCACTGACTCGTTTACTTTCATCGCTGGTAAACCTCCTGACTCCATCCATGCAATCCCCAAATTAAAGTGATACACAGTTACAAAACATCAAAATTCCAGAACCCCTTACAGAAACTTACATCACCACGTTTTCCACGTAGAGGATGATTTTCAATTTCCTCTCCACCAAAACAAGAATCTCATCCTGCAATACTTCCTATTGGTCCTATTGGCACTTTACCATACTCTATCTATCTGTATGTATCTACAGTTGTGTTCAAAATTATTCAACCCCCACTGAAATTGAGTGTTTGGGCCAGTTTGACATTGATTTTGATCATTCAGTCATCTTGCTTACAATTAAATCAAAGAGGCACGTGTAGGTCAGACAAATATAACATAACATTTATAATGAAATAACCACAAATGTCTTTTCTGTGCTCACATCATTATCAGTTTTATTCAACCCCCAAGTGACATTCAATCTTAGTACTTAGTACAACATCCTTTTACAGTTATAACAGCTTTTAAACGTGAAGCATAGCTTGACACAAGTGTTTTGCAGCGATCTACGGTTATCTTCGCCCATTCGTCATGGGCAAAAGCCTCCAGTTCAGTCACATTCTTAGGCTTGCGCACTGCAACTGCTTTCTTTAAGTCCCACCAGAGGTTCTCAATCGGATTTAAGTCAGGTGACTGCGATGGCCACTCCAAAATGTTCCAGCCTTTAATCTGCAACCATGCTCTAGTGGATTTGGAGGTATGCTTGGGATCATTGTCCTGTTGAAAGGTCCAACGTCTCCCAAGCCTCAGGTTTGTGACGGACTACATCACATTGTCATCCAATATCTCCTGGTACTGAAGAGAATTCATGGTACCTTGCACACGCTGAAGCTTCCCTGTACCTGCAGAAGCAAAACAGCCCCAAAGCATGATTGACCCCCCGCCATACTTCACAGTAGGCAAGGTGTTCTTTTCTTCATAGGCCTTGTTCTTCCTCCTCCAAACATAGCGTTGATCCATGGGCCCAAACAGTTCTAATTTTGTTTCATCAGTCCACAGAACACTATCCCAAAACTTCTGTGGTTTGTCCACATGACTTTTGGCATACTGCAGTCGACTCTTCTTATTCTTTGGAGACAGCAAGGGGGTGCGCCTGGGAGTTCTGGCATGGAGGCCTTCATTACGCAGTGTGCGCCGTATTGTCTGAGCTGAAACTTCAGTACCCACATCTGACAAATCTTTTCTCAGTTCCTCAGCAGTCACACAGGGACTTTTCTCCACTCTACGCTTCAGGTAGCGCACAGCAGTCGAAGTCAGCATCTTCTTTCTGCCACGACCAGGTAGCGTTTCAACAGTGCCCTTTGCCTTGAATTTGTGAATGATGCTTCCTATGGTCTCTCTTGGTATGTTTAACATCTTTGCAATCTTCTTATAGCCATTGCCCTTCCTGTGAAGAGTAATCACCTCTTCTCTTGTCTTCCTGGACCATTCTCTTGACTTCACCATGTTTGTAACCACACCAGTAAATGTCTAGAAGGAGCTGAGTATCACAGTCATTTTAAAGCTGCCTAATTGGTGCTTATTATGCTTTATTGCTGCTCTGTGACATCCACAGGTGTTTTCAATACCTGATTGAAAACACTTGAATGAACCTCTGTTCTTCAGAGTGGTAGTCTTTAAGGGGTTGAATAATTGTGTCAATGAAGAATTCACAAAATAAACATTTACTACTGTATTACAAAACCAATTGATGTCATTTTAGTTGCATATGGTTCTTTAAAAAGTCCTTGTAGGATTTCATTCTGAATACAATTACAAATGTCACTAAATTCCCTAAAACCCTTTACAGCATTGGGGGTTGAATAATTTTGAACACAACTGTATGTATCTATCTATCTATCTGTATCTATCTATTTATCTGTATCTATCTATGTATCTATCTATCTGTATCTATCTATCTATCTATCTATCTGTATCTATCTATCTGTATCTATCTATCTGTATCTATCTATCTATCTGTATCTATCTATCTATCATCTATCTATCTATCTTTCTATTTATCTATCTATCTGTATCTATCTATCTATCTGTATCTATCTATCTAGCTATCCCCCTATCTATCTGTATCTATCGATCTATCTATCTATCTATCCATATCTATCTATCTATCTCTCTATCTATCTACTTGTGTATCTATCTATAACTGTCATCTCTCTATTTATCTATCTCTATCTATCTATATATCTATCTCTGTTATCTATCTATCTATCTATCTGTGTATCTATCTATAACTGTCATCTATCTATCTGTCTATAACTGTTATCTATCTATTTATCTGTGTCATATTTTTGCATTGATAATCAATTAAAATTAGCATATGAAGCTTAATGTTCTAAGATTAGTGTTCTTCCTGATGAGAAAGGAAATTCTTAGTGGGATCTCACTCCTGTCACCCTGTATTACTGTAAAGAAGCTGCATGGAGCAGCCTCCACCCTCACTGTAACAAAAAGCTCACAAATTTACCACTACATTCCAGCAGCCAAGGATTTTGCAGAATACAGGGAGAGCTGTGGGGTCAGTCGCTGCTGTACAGGGATAACATTCAGGGGTTATAATGAGTGTAAATCCCTTTACAGTACAGATACAAGGTGTTGCTGTAATTGCCACACACAGGCATTATGCAGCACATACAGATACAAGGTGTTGCTGTAATTGCCACACACAGGCATTATGCAGCACATACAGATACAAGGTGTTGCTGTAATTGCCATACACAGGCATTATGCGGCACATACAGATACATGGTGTTGCTGTAATTGCCACACACAGGCATTATACAGCACATACAGATACAAGGTGTTGCTGTAATTGCCATACACAGGCATTATGCAGCACATACAGATATTGCGTCGCTAATAATCTTATTCTGATCACTACAAACCCCCATAAGCAATGCCAGGATTCATCGGGCTCAAATTGTGCAAGAGTGGTTCAGGGTGCATGAGACATCATTTTCACACATGGATTGGCCACCGCACAGTCCAGACCTTAACCCCATTGAGGTTAATCTTTGGGATAATGTGCTGTAGAATACTTTACGCAGCGCCGCAACTCTCCCATCATCAACACAATATCTTGGCCACAAATTAATGCCACTCTGGACGCAAATAAATGCTGTGACATCGCATGAGCTTATCGACACGATGCCACGGCGAATGCGTGCCGCAATCACAGCAAAAGGCGACACAACCAAATATTACAGGGTGTGACTATTTTTGGCCAGGCAGTATGTTTACAAACATAAATAAATGTGTAACATGTAACAAAATGATAAATGTAGTTTTGAATGTATATTCCCAGATCTGCTTTACATAATTCCAGGAGGGAACAAGAGGAAGCGGGAGCCGGGAAGCTGCTATGTGAATGGGGAAGTGATAATATTCCTGCAAAATTACCTGCATGGTGATATGTGTTGCTAATAATTATGTGACACATGTAAATATATATACAGTATATTTGTTTTACACTGGACATGTTGACAAAGTTATTATAAACACATTTGTTGCAAGAGAAATGCTGTTCAGTAAAAGGGTCACTATGTGGCGCCAGCTTACAACCAGTGACGATGACCACACACTTCCTATGGCCTAGAAATAGAATATCACTTCATTTCCGAAACAAGATTTTGGGCTCTATTAACTACGATACTTTGCGCAAACGTTAATGCCTGCGCAAAAACGCATTAACGTGAGGGGGGAAATCCTTTGCGCAGAACGTCGTATTGCAACGTCCGTGCAAAAAATGTGCGTTAACGTCGTCCGCGGTTGAACCTGCGCAAACCCTTTGCGAGCGTAATGTACGTTGCGCATCCTATACCTAACATTGTGAGCGCAAATGCGTTCGCGCGCTGGTACGCGGATGGTATTACAATCTATGCGCAAATTTTAAAGGACAATGTTTGCGTGCATAATTTTAACGTCTGTTAAAAGCTGGTGGTAACGGCAAATCTGAACGTCCTGGCCGAAACCAAATACACCAGCACGAAAAAAAAAATACAGCAACGTATAGTTACACTTTCTACACATACCCAAACAATAAAATGGAGAGGTTGTGCGTGTTTTTATTATTGCTGCAGCACATATACACAGATTGATTTTGGCAGGCGCAAAAACTGAACAGGAGACAATTGTGGTTCTTAATTCTGATTGGTTGAACCGATTTCTGCGCGCAGCGTTAATGCGCACGTGTTTTTGCGCATCTTTTTTACGCGCGTTATTTTTTGACGGATGAAAAAATGCGCGCGGATTGTAATACCAGCGTTATTTTTCGCGCGTTGACGTTTAACGCTTCGCGCAAAAAAAGTAGCGCTGCGCGTGCGCTTTTGCGCGCGGAATTTAATAGAGCCCTTTGTATATTATTTTTGTATTTTTTTAAGGAAGTACTGAAAGAAGACAAAATATATCATTAAGAATGAACAACGTTTAGAAAATCTAATCAAAACAAACAGAACTTGCAAAAATCTGCAAGCTTGGGCTGAACGCACAAAAGACGAGGTGAACTGAAAATATGTGAAATTGTGCGTCGTCTGGGGGCTTTGTAGGTGAGATATTGGCAGCTATGTAAGAAGAAGAAGGCATTATGGGATGAGTTGATTTGTCGCTTTACCTCCGATTATAGTTGTTTTTAGTTCCGGCAACCAAGTTGACCTGGAAAGCCAACGACGACAGACAAGGTCTCAGGTCCTAGGTCCTCTTTGGAGCTCCCGCCATATTGAATTTTTGCAGAGGACACATTATTAAGCGGTGACTATTCCCAGTTCTGATTAGCTTAGAATTTTGGTAATGTTAGGAGACAGAACGTCTATTACTGAGAATCTAGTGCTTTATTATCCTCAATTTGGCAATTTTTCGGCTCAGGAATTTTCATTAAGCGCATACCGGCATATAGATACTTGATAAAAAGTATCAAGCTTACGGTTTACTCGGGGGAGACCTGCAGGGTTATTCAAAGAGCGCCGAAATTCCACCGGAACATTGGTGCTCTTTAATTCCCCACAATTCGGAGAGATAGATTCGCCGACTGTGCGGTGAATTCAGCATTCACCGCAGGATCCCTGAAATACAGCGAAAGAACCGCTGAAAGCTGCCAAAAACCCGCCACAAGGCCGCTGAAAAAAACATTGGATTGATACGATAAGCCGCCAAAAAACCACCAAAGGCATCCGACCATCCGCCGCAAAACCGCCGAAAGCATCCAAAAAAAGCTGACGAGTTGCCGAACAGAGCGCCTACCAGCCGCTGGAAAAAGCAGATAAACCGAAAGGGCTAAAAAAAACACTGCAGCGTTTAAAAATCGTTTGCAAAAGAACTACTGGACGAAATTGCCTGGAAATAACATATAAGGTCCTATGAATAATAATAATAAAAAGGTCTGTTACAGAAAAAAAAACACTAATTAAAAAAAACGGGAAAAGAATTCATTGAAAAAATCTCGAATAATGTCTAAAAAAAATCCTAAAAAAATAAATAAACAATAAGACTTTTTGCTGCAAATGAAAAGAATAAATGGTTTAAAAACATTTTATAAAAATAGGGAATATTTTTTACATTGAAACCTATGGCATTTGCCTGAATAAACCTGTCGATCGAAAGCACCGAAAATCAGGGCATTTCACTGACATTTCACTGCTGTTCGGTGTCTCTGAATAGATTAACCTCCCTGGCGGTATTCCCGAGTGTGACTCGGGGTTAAATTTCGCTACCGTGAACGGTAACCCCGAGCCACACATCGGCTGGATGTTTACTCACCTCCTCCTGGCTCCCTCGCTGTCCCCCGCAGTGTGATCGTGGCGAGTTGTTTCCTGGAAGGCTCCCTGCGAGTCACATGGTGCAGGGTGGGCGGGAACCATCAGCAAATTTATAAACAATTCATAAAATATTGTAATCCAAAGTGCAATGTTTATGAACGGCCACTGGGTGGCAGTACAGGATAAGAAATAGACCGTACATCCCCTTACTCTTGTTTTCAGACAGATTTCAGTGTTTTTTGTTTATTATTTTATTGAATATAATTTATTTGCATTATTTTGGATAATTATTTTTGGGATAATAAATTATTATTTTGTGTTTCAAACTATATCGGACTCAGTGTATTTACTATTTTATTAATTAATTTATTTATAAAGGATTTTACCAGTAAGGACTCTTGATTGCACGGATTTCAGTGCGTGATTCCTAATTATAACTGGCTAACTATGTACAAAAACATGTTTTCCTTTAAAAAAAAAATTGAGACGCTTTTAGACACGAAATTTTTAAAAAATTAGACCGCCAGGGAGGTTAACCATTGCTTCTCTATGGGGGATTTCACTGCCGTTGAAGATCATCGGATTTTACTGGCAATTCAACACTATTTGGCGAGCTGCCTGGTTTTCGAATAGCCGGATGGCCATGAAATTGCACCATACGGGGAAATTCAATGTCTGGTGCGATTTCGGAGCCAGTTCGGCTCTCTGTGAAGAACCTCTTAGGAATTTTCTAAGGGGAGAAAATTTATTTTGGGTTGGTCTATGGTGAAATATTTGGTAAGTGAAACAAAGAGCATCTAGAACATAATGGACTCTCTACTCTACTTTTGCGCCCCATTTAAATACCAAGGCCCCTATTACATTCTTTGCGCAATTTTGTTTGCGCAGTGCAAATTTTTTTGCGCATATCATCCGGCGTTATCGTGCAAAACTTAACGGTGGTATTCCGATCCGAACGCATTTTCTCATCCGTCCGAAAATAACGTTCATAAAAATGATGCGCAAAACGAAGAGTAATACGCGTGCAGTAACGTAGTGCATGCAAATCAGTGTGCAGACTGTTTTTTTCGTGGGATTCAGCCAATCAGACTTAAGAACCTTAATTGTCAAAGTACATCTGAGTATACATGCTTCAGCAATAAAGAAAAAAAACACACAAATTCACAATTTTATTGTTTGGGTATGTGTAGAATGTGTAACTATACTGTGCTGTATTTTTTTTCTCGTGCTGGTGTATTTCGTTTTGGACAGAAAGTTCGGATTTGCAGTTACCACCAGCTTTTAAAAGACGTTAAAATTATGCGCGTAAACGTCGTTCGTAAAAAGATGCGCATCGATTGTAATACCATCCGCGTACCAGCGCGACGAACGCATTTGCGCTCACAATCAGGGTTATTCAAAGAGATCCGAATTGCTTGAGAAAGGTAACCGAACGCTGAAAATCAGCGTTCTGTTACCTTTCTTGGCCATTCGGTTATTCAGAGAGCAGGCAATTCACCAAATCCTGGCGAATTGCCTGCACATACGGTGCCTGTTCGGTGCCTGTTCGAGGGCAGTGAAATCCCCATAGAGAAGCAATGCTTCGGCTATTCAGAGAACACAAACCAGCAGTGAAAGGTTCCCGAATTGCCCTGCCATTCGGTGGTTTCATTCGGCAGGTTTATTCAGGAGAATCCCATAGGCTTCAATGTTAAAAATATTCCCGTTTTAATTCAATATCTAATAAACCGTTCATTATAAAATTCTGCAGTAAAGAGTCTCTTTATTTATAGATTTTTTAGGATATTTTAAGCATTTTTCTGATTATTTTTTTTAAAAAGTCCGAAATGTTTATTTTTTTAACCACTTGGCTGCTATGGACGCGCTCAGCGCGTCCAGCCAAGTGGTTCTCCTGTGCTATGGACGCGCTGAGCACGTCCATGCACAGGAGGCAGCAATCCGCCAGATTGCGGCGGATTTCTGCGCCCCCCCCCCGGTGTGGGCTGACATCTTGGATGTCAGCCCAGCACTCGGGACCCCGGCGGAGCAATTAGATGTCATCAATTAGAGGTCATCATTTGGACCTCTCTCCCTCCCGATCGCCGGGGGGCAGGGGGTTAATACAGGCACCGTTTGGAAGGGCACAGCCTGCCCTTCCAAACAGTGGCTGTGATTAACCCCTGGGGAGCCGGATCACGAATGCATAGTACGATGACGCCAGTCCTGGAGTTAACCCCTAGCTGCCACCAATGGTGGAGATAGGGGGTTCCAATGAACCCCCTATCTCCCGATCCGTGGCAGCTAGGGGTTAATATTTGATATCGTTGGATCGGCCAGAGCATGGCCATTCCAACGATACCAAACATGAAAATGAAAAATGTTTTTTAAAAAAAATTAAAAAATTTAAAAAAAAAATATGTAAAAAAAAAATTCTAAAAAAAAAATAAACAAGTTTTTTTTTTGTTTTGTTAATGCAGCAATATTGTTCCCATTTCAATTATAATGTGCATAATAATGCTGCACTAACGATTTTTGTATGCAGTGCGTTTGTTAAAAAGAGCGAAATTTTGACCAAAAAAAAATGTAACGAGACCCCATTTCGAATTTTTTTAACAAGCGCACCCCATACAAAATATAACCGCAAAGGATCGCATGTTAAAATGTGAAAAAAACACTTTACACATAATAAATTATTGAAAATTCAAATTTTATTGCATTTTTTGTTATAATATACAGACAGGACATGACGTATACATATAATAATGACATATTATGAATCTGCCGAGTCTGCCGGAAAGAACGATATATAATATGTCTGGGTCATATATCAAAATCTGGCTACAAAACGCAGTTAAACATGATGAGCGAAAGCGGTAAAAATGACCTCAGCACAGAGGCGTGAAAAGCCTCAGCAGCGAAAGGGTTAAACTTTACTTTTTTTTCTGTAACAGCCCTTTTTCTTATCATTCATTGGATCTTATATGTAAATTTCAGACATTTTCGCTCAGTAGTTTCTTTGCAAACAGCGTTTCACTTTTCAAACATTCATGCGTACTGTTTTTTTTTTCCTCACTCCATTCGTCTGCAGTGTCGGCTTTTTTCCGCAGCTGCTCTGCGCTGTGATCGGCTCCTGCTTGGGTTTTTCCGGCGTCTTCGACGGGTTAATCCAGATGTTTTTACGGGTTTTTGGCGTGCATTCGCCGGGTTTTCGCCAGGTTTTCGGCAACTGTTCGGCAGCTTTTCCCTGCACTTCGACAGCCCTGTGGTGCTTGCTGAATACACCGCAGGGTCGCCGAAAGGGCAAAGTGCGGTGACTTTTCGATTATCTTTGAATAACCCTGAATGTTAAGTATAGGACGCGCACATTTCATCACGCTCGCACAGGTCCATCCGCGTTAAACGATAACGCGCATCGTTTGCGCGTTGTAATACGACGTTCAGGGCAAAGGGTTTTGCCACTCGCGCAAATGCACATTTGCGCGCGCAAACGAAAATGCGCGAGGAATGTAATAGGGGCCTAAAGCTCTAGACTTCTGTGTTTATTAAAGTAGCTAAGCTGTTTTGTGACAGTTTAGTGGTGTCAAAAATATATCTAGAGGGACAAATTCCTGTGTTATTACCTTCACATGCCATGTGTTACTGTCATATTAAGTCCACTCGCACGCGTTTCTGAGACTTATCAGTCTAAATCTTTTCATCCAGTATGATATAAAGACAATACGGGTGGGGTGATTCAAAAAGCGCCGAGCTTGCCACCGAATTGCACCCAACGGCGAATTTCCCCGTACGGTGCAATTTTGTGGCAGTTCGTCCATTCAGGAAGCTGGCAATTCGCCAAATACTGATGAATTTCCAGCGAAATACATCGCAGTTCTTCGCAAATCGACACAATTCGACGACCTTCAGCGGCAGCAAAATTTTCCCATAGAGAAGTAAGGGTTAATCTATTCACAGAATGGCGAACGGCACCGAAATGTTGGTGAGTGAAATGCCCAGATTTTCGGTGGTTCAGGTTTATTAGGGTTTTTATTATTTTATTTATTCAACGGTTTATTCTTTTCATTTGCAGCAAAAAAAAGCCTTTTTATTTATTTATTTATTTTATATTTTTTTAGGTATTCTTCTGGATTTTTTAGGTGAAAGTTTTGATTCCCATTTTTTTTATGTTGTTTTTTTTTTATTGTGTAACAGACAGTTTTATTGTTTTTTTATAGGACCCTTTTTATTATTTCCGTGCATTCTCGTGCATTTTTTATTGTTTTAAACGCCTTTTAAAAAATGCCAGGTCTCCTCTCCCCTCTCCTAGTTTGGCCGCGTTCTGCAGTGATCGGCGGTTCAGCGGTTGTTTTAGGCAGAGTGCTTTGGTCAGTTTGGCGGCATACAATGGTCGGCGGGGGGCTTCAGCGACTCCTTGTTCGAGATGCTTCAGGGAATAGTGTATTCGCCGCAGGGTCGGCGAACTAAAATCGCCGACTCACCGAACGAAAGACCACTGAAATTTTGGTGCTCTTTGAATAACTCCTAGTGTTTAACAATGTAGAACTGGGGAAACACCTCCAAAAATTACAACAACAACAAGATCCTTTATATCTGAGGCAGGAGAGGATCCAGACACGTTTCAGGAGGGGCTCTCTACCATTTTTTGACAAGAAGCTGATTCAAGATTGCAGACTGCGCTCATTGCACTCACTCCCCCCAGAACATTGCTGCAAAGGGTCTGTCCTCCTGCTGCTCAGGTGACACCTGACAAACCCAGCACAGCAATGATCCGCAGTGAGAAATCAGAAAGTGACTTTTTGCAGCGACATTGTTCGCTTTATAATTGAAAATGGCTAATGCTGCTGCTTTGGAACAAAAACTAGGAAACGATAATTCTATTTATTCTATTTTTACTTCATTCGACGCGGTTAGAATTTCTATTATCAGAAACGCCAGACTCTGGGTTTTCCAATGACACCTCACTTGACCTTGTGGGGATTATGAAAGCAGAGATACAGTGGTCTAAATGAACCCTGTATATCCTATAATGGCATTGCAGCTCGGGGAGGGGGGGACATGACCCCTACGCCCCCCTGATCCACCAGTGATATGATGCACAACGCAAACGGGGGCAAACAAGTGCATAAATGAAGCTGATGTCCCCAACATACTCTCAGGCAGATACAATGTAAATGTCTTCGGATGTCACATTTCCAGGAAGCCTTTTAAAGGAACGCACGTTTTATGGTTCAGTAAAAGTCTGTGACATAAGGCATTCCGTCAGCCCGCTGCTAACTCACGATACGAGGCTCACATCATTATATTAGGTCACACAGCTATCTGCATGTTTGAGGCGTAATAAAACACTTGCTTTAATTTGAGTGTATGTGACTGCTGCTTTGCATTACAATAAACCCTATGCAGTTCAATAGAATTTCTACAATAAGGGGTGGACAGATACACAAAACCAGCAATAACTGGAGGACATGGAAGCTGCCTATTTAAAATGACCCAAAACAGATCCCTTGTGGCCAGAGATACTGAGTTTTGAGCACTGGTTCACGAAGAAATACTACTTTACACCCCCTCTCCCCCGCCCCGTCTTCTGGCAATGCCTGCTCACTGCATCTACATATGGGTTTGTAAAAAATGTATATTCATCCAATAGACAGTTCCTGCATGACCTAACCATTCATGTAATGTGGTTGCAGTTGCTTTTCTCATGGAAGCCTGTTACGCAAAGTACAGGGTAATTCACATAGACCCAATCTCAGAGCATGTGTTACAAGCCTTAAACAAATTAAAGGAAATTAATGAGAGTTTCAGGAAATGTACCTCCTCTTATGTTGAGCACATCGCATAACGGCAAGTGCTGGAAGTGACCGACACCCAGAGCATTTGTTACAGACCTTAAACGAATGAAAGGATATTAATGAGAGTTTCAGGAATTGTACCTCCTCTTATGTTGAGCACATCGCATAACGGCAAGGGCTGGAACTGACTGACACCCAGAGCATGTGTTACAGACCTTAAACAATTGAAAGGAAAGCAATGATTGTTTCAGGGACTGTACCTCCTCTTTTGTTGAGCACATCCCATAACAACAAGTGCTGGAAGTGACCCTCATTTTCTATTGGGACATTATTTATGCAGTGTTGCATGTTGTCTGAATATCGCATCATCAATGTTTCCTAATGTTATCTGCTAAGGTGTCAGTTGTGCGTGGCTTCTTACGGTGCACTCGTTCCATCAGATAGACTCCACAAGCAGACGTATGGGCTGGTAAGATCGGGAGTCCAGGGTGGCCACAGCTTCTTGGCAATGACATGGGCCTAGAAAAGATTCTGGATTGTCGCCATTGACTCATGTGACTGATATCTTGATCCATACATCTACACCGGAAACCCCTTGTCTAAGCTGTTCCTCTAGTGAAATGTAAGCAGCGCGGCTATATGTTAAAAAACGTGGGCCCTGAAAAATGCATTTTACAAGAAAACACTCTTAGTATTATTCTTATTATCCTTTATTTATATTAAACGCCACATATTCCGCAGCGCTTTACAAGATCAGTGCACAAGGAGGGAGTTGATACATTGGAATATCACACATGGATTGGATGATGACCTGATTCAGGGGATCCTGTTCCCAAGAGAACTTACAATCTATGAGATGTACAAGTATATTGTGAGGTAGGAGCATCCATATCGTTACGTGTTTTGCCCAAGGACACTCGCTGGTGGCGTCTTCTGAGTGGGATTGAGTCTTCTTTCCATGATTGTAGAGCAGCGACCTGGTGGTTAGGTTGAACCCGCTTCTCGTAAAGTCGAGACTCGCTTCTCCACAGTTGTATTGGAGGGATGTGCTGAACGGGATTTTGACTTGCTTCTCCACGGTTGAAAGGTAGAGATGTTACCACTGGACTCCACAGCCGATACGATGTGGTAGGCGAGTATGTTTATTTTTATTTCTTTATGTATTATTTCACAGTTTGACTTGACTAAAAAAAGCTAATAAAAAAAATAATATCTAACTCTCTCTACCAAATCCTTATTAGCAACGGGAAGAAAAATGGTTTTTTTTTTAGCCCCATCGATTGGATGAGAAGACAATTTAAGAACTGTTATCTAGTGGAAGAAATAATTGAAAAAAGTTGCAGGTGATTAGACAAATGGGTAATTAATGGTTTTAGATGATGCCCACACAGTATTCATAGGTGTGGGCAGGGGGTTTGGTCAGGTAAATTGGTCAACGTAGCTACCACACTAGTGAAGAATTTTGGCCGACCGGCTAACCAACACAAGAAGGAGCAGTGGCATCTACTCAGAGATAACCATCAGCAGTCAGATGTGTTGATGTAGTTTGGAGCGGCAAGCAGAGACCCACTTTTCAATCATCGTGAGAACTCAGGAGAGCAGAAGAATTTGTCTGCATGCACACCTACAGATCCAAGTTTTTGGTCCAACATCAAGGTACCTTACCAAAACCACCTCCTTGGCCATTTGAAATGTTAACTGGAGTAGCAAGAAGGGCAATAGTCGTCAGGGCTTGGAGGCACTAATGAAGACTTTCGGCCAGCCAACCACCTCGAGAGAGCAGTGGCATCCACTCAGAGATAACCATCAACCCTCAGATGTGTTGATGTAGTTCGCAAGCAGCAAGCAGAGACCCTCTTGGCAATCAACATCAGAACTCGAAAGAGCACACTAACTCAAGAGCATGTCTTATAATGGCTCAGTAGGTCTTTGCACACTTGGAATTGTTGCTCACTCACACAGAATGGCCATCAACTGCTACCATGTACTGGGGGGCATAAGGTGTGGCCAGGCAGGATGTTGGAAGTCCATAGCCCTATGGACACAGGTTGCATTACGCTTCGATGTGTTCTTCTCTTTATTGTCTCAGCCAATGCTTTACAATTTTTGGTGAACGTGGAGAACGTGTGGTTGCCCCACTGGCCATATTCAATATCGCACCATGTGATTCACGTACCAATTATACCATTTTTTTTCTAAGGTGGGCCACACACGCATCTCTGTTTATTGTTTGTGTATATGATGTGAGCATCAAACAAGCGTGTTGCCTGGAATCCAGGCAGCATTGTGTGACTTCACATTTGACTTTATAAGGGTTTCCCTTGATTCATCGGCTCCTCTGAGCTAAGTAGATGATGTATAGGGTGAAATTATACAGCAATTATCGTACGACATTGTTCCACCCTCCATTGTAAAACTTTCTTTTCGCATTCTGGGATTCCACAAAGGCTTTAGTGGCTCTTTGAGCTAATAGCGTGCATATTAACGCTCGTCTTTGATGAATATTAATGCAGCCAATTCAACAACCTCACGACGAGTAATAAACAGTCACCGGCTAAACACCGGCCAACCAAGAAGAACAACCTAGGCAACGATATGTCTTGTATCTTAAACATGTGGCACGACACGTCACCACAACTTTTAGGTCAATTACAATTCCGTTCACGCAATGGTTTAGAGACAAATTAGAATTGTACTTTGATGTACAACTGACGATAAACTAATTTGTCAAGAGAAAAACAAGATGGCCGGAAAATGCTATTGATTCGTTCTTAGATGTTTTTATCTGCACAAAACCCAAATTACTAGATAATTTAATATTACTGGATTAGAAATGTTATCAATGGATTTCAGACATGGATTCGCCAAAAGAACTCGATAAAAGAGTATTATCCAGCATAACAGTAATTGCTGTTGGCCAGACTCTTCGTTATCTTGTTGAGGCCAATCCAAGATGCCTTTGGTTGACGTGATCGCCGGATCAGGTCCTGTTGAATTCCCTTGAGGTATGATGTCATGAAGAGCTAAGTAAATGCCTGTTTCACACTCGTCGGGGCTGTTAAACAGAATTTGCTTATCAGGAAACCGAGTATTCCAAAAAATAAGACATGAAACATGAACAGGAACTGAGCAGTGTGTATATTTTTATCATTCATGATTCAGCCTCCAAAAATCAATATGGCGAATAAAACTAGGGTCTACTGACAAACTACCATTGCTTTAGTCAGACAATGGTGGATTATCTTTGACAAACTATGGTGGATCAACTTCAGTGAATTCACTAGGGAGGGCTTTTTCTCCTTAGTTCACCATTGTTTTCACCATTGTTGCCACCACAGTGTTTACTGAGGTTGTTCAGCGTAGTTTACAATACAAATAGTGGAGCGCCACACCAAAAAAAAAGTCCCTGTCGCTGTGTACCCGATCGATTAGTGGTTTCCCCAAAAACCAATTATGATCCCAATGGATCCAGAAAACTTAGTGAAAGAGGTACAGTGCACCAAGGCATCTGTTCAGCATAGTGTTCAGCATGGTTTCCACCATTGATTCCACAGTAGTGTCTGCCAAAGTCAGACGGTTTTCGACATTTTAGCTGTTCTTTCAAAGGTGTTCAGCGTAGTCTTTATTATTGTCTCTGTCTGAGTTCTGAGTTTAATGGAGATTGCCAGTTTAAAATGTTGTTACAAACAATGGTGGGACACTGGTAAATAGCTGCAGTTGACTCCGTCTTCGGAAGAGTAAAGGTGGTACAGTTGTTCGTCATTGTTGACAGTTGTACACCATTGGTCATTATTGTTCAATGAACTGGACTCGGCTATGGACTTATTTAAATTGGAATTGTCCCATGTGAAGTTTTACGGTCACTGGGCAGCAGGGCTGCCATTGGAATTCTTGGGGCTCGTTGGTGACCCCCTGGTCGGGGCTCACCTTCCCTCAGCTGTCCATTTCAGTAAACAAATTAAAACAAAAAACACTTTGGGCTCTATTACATTCTTCGCACAAACGTTAAATACAGCACAGTATAGTTACACATTCTACACATACCCAAACAATAAAATGGAGAGGTTGTGCGTGTTTTTATTATTGCTGCAGCATATATACTCAGATTGATTTTGACAGGCGCAAAAACATAACGTGAGACACTTGTGGTTCTTAATTCTGATTGTCTGAATCGCGTGAAAAAACAGTCCGCGCACCGATTTCTGCGCGCAATGTACCTGTGCGCGCGTTTTTGCGCGTCATTTTTCCGCGCGTGATTTTTTTTGACGGATGAAAAAAATGCGCGCGGATTGTAATACCAGCGTTGATTTACGCGCGTTAACGTTTAACGCTTCACGCACAAATTAACGTGCGAGCTTTTTTGGGCGAGGAATGTAATAGAGCCCTTTGCCTTCTCTACTGGTTACCTTATTTTACAGGGAGTGGGCTAAATCCCTGGTGGTCCACCAAGGCTTTAAAAAGTGGTTCCCTGGTGTGCGTGCATTCAGTCTGCTCTTACCAGCCGCCGATGCTGTGGCCCACCGGGAGCTTTCTTAGTATCCTGGTTAGCCAGTCCTGGGTGGCATGGAGAGATCGTTACATCTGTGGCATTTAGACAAGCTGCACAGGGTATGGCAAGGGCCGGGCCCCCTGGAGCCACTGGGCCCTTGAACCTGTCATGGGCTATCACCCCCTGATGACGGACCTGCTGGGCAGCCATGGAAGGCAAGACGTGCATTTCTGTGTGCATGCAACACCTGATATTCCACAAGATGCTATAGTAAGTAGTTGTGTGCGTCAGCGTTGTGAGAAAACCAACCTTTCCACGTGCCAGCTGTCACCTGTGAAGCTCATAGTTCGTACTTAAAGCTCATCAGTTGATTAGCAAATGCCTTCTCGTTCTAAAGCAATTATTTCTTCATCATTTCTTTCTTTCTTCCCTTTTTTTATTCTCTTGGTAAATTTCTAGTAAATTCTTACAGGTCTTGTCCGTTCTTCAGCAAGTTGAGGTTAGGTGCCATCAGACTTTCAAACTAAGGCTAGGGTCAGACGAAAGCATTTTCCCCCGCGAACGTGAAAAAGTGCGTCCGAACGCATTGACGTATTTTTTCACGGAATGCGCAAAAACGGTCAGACGACGCGCATTTTCGGGCGTGATTTTGTACGGATCGTCAATAAAACTCTTTTTGCGTCTGGACATTATGTAGGCTGGACATTAGCAGCGTCTGACATCTCCTAATCACGCAAACACGCCGCTATGCCGCAGCTGCGCACTCAGTACGTCAGTACTAGCGGTTCAGCGTTCTCAGAAAAATGCGTTCAAATTCCACTTGCGTTGCACGGCCGGACTTTTGTGCGGCCGTACTTCGTATATTGGCTGTCATTGCCCGTCATCTGCTGCTAGTGCGGCCGTAATTATGTGCGCCAGAACGCACGTTAAAAGTGCGCTGGTCTGACCCCAGCCTTAAGGACAAAAGATAATGGCCCCTATTACATTCCTCGCGCATTTTCGTTTGCGCGAGTGGCAAAACCCTTTGCGCAGAACGTCGTATTACAACGCTCGCGCAAACGATGCGCGTTATCGTTTAACGCGGATGGACCTGCGCGAGCGAGATGAACTGTGCGCGTCCTATACTTAACATTGAGAGCGTAAATGCGTTCGTGCGCTGGTACGCGGATGGTATTACAATGGATGCGCATCTTTTTACGAACGACGTTTGCGCCCATAATTTTAACGTCTTTTAAAAGCAGGCGGTAACTGCAAATCTGAACGTTGCGGCCGAAACGAAATACACCAGCACGAAAAAAAAAAATACAGCACAGTATAGTTACACATTCTACACATACCCAAACCATAAACTTGTGAATTCGTGCATTTTCTTTTTTTATTGCTGCAGCATATATACGCAGATTTACTTTGACAGGAGCAAAAACTTTAGTGAGTCAATTAAGGTAAATTGATGTCAATTAAGGTTCTTAATTCTGATTGGCTGAATCCCGCGAAAAAAAACAGTCCGCGCACTGATTTACGTGCGCTACGTTACTGCGCGTGTATTACTCTTCGTTTTGCTTTGTTACGAACGTTATTTTCGGACGGATGAGAAAATGCGTTCGGATCGGAATACCACCGTTAAGTTTCGCGCGATAACGCCAGACGATGCGCGCAAAAAAATTTGAGCTGCGCGAACGAAATTGCGCGAAGAATGTAATAGGGGCCAATGAGTGGGAAAAAGCTATTGGAATTATTTGAGTTTTGTCCAAACTTTGTGAGTCTCTTGTTGTCAATCCTTCCTGACACCGTAATTAGTCAATAAACCCTTAAGTTAAGGTACAAGCGTCAACAAGCGCCTAGGGACAGTAATAACAGTGAGACGAATCTACAGGGTCAGGAAAGTAAGTAGCATGGTGTGTAATTATCTCAACCACCTGGATTCATTGTCTATCTTGGGTAAAGGACTTTATTTGTAAGTAGCCTAGAGCCACGTGGTGGAGCCTTGATCCGGCTCCGATAGCAGCATCGCTATTTCGCCAGAGGCTGAGAATCTGCAGCCGATACAATGGAATACCTTTGATAAAACGTTTGTGAATTCCCAAATTGTGCAACGAAAGAGATTAGATTAAAGGTCACTTCATCATAAAGTAATCAGATCTAATATTCCTGGCACCAAGTAGACAATTGAAAATATATACAGGTTGAAAACCCTTTATCCTGAATTCTAAAATCCAGAAGACTTTTGGTGCCTAAAGGATTTTAGGCTGGGGTCAGACCAGCGCACTTTTAACGTGCGTTCTGGCGCACATAATTACGGCCGCACTAGCAGCAGATGACGGGCAATGACGGCCAATATACGATGTACGGCCGCACAAAAGTCCGGCCGTGCAACGCAAGTGGAATTTGAACGCATTTTTCTGAGAATGCTGAACCGCTAGTACTGACGTACTGAGTGCGCAGCTGCGGCATAGCGGTGTGTTTGCGTGATTAGGAGATGTCAGACACTGCTAATGTCCAGCCTACATAACGTCCAGACGCAAAAAGAGTTTTATTGACGATCCGTACAAAATCACGTGCGAAAATGCGCGTCGTCTGACCGTTTTTGCGCATTCCGTGAAAAAATACGTCAATGCGTTCGGACGCACTTTTTCACGTTCGCGGGGAAAAATGCTTTCGTTTGACCCTAGCCTTAGTAACTCCTGATTAGGAAGACTCCAGATGTATCGATCGTCCCCATTCCGAGTGCTGCAGCAGAGAGCGGAACACACTGGGAGCCTTTGGGCAGCCCCAGCATGTAACATGCTGCTCAGAGCCACCATATCCGTGGAGAAAACCCTGCTCAGCACTCCCAGCACGAACGTGCAGGAATCTCTTGTCACGATTATCATTCCTCTCAGACATTGGATTCTCCCGTATTCTGAAAGCCAGACGAATCCAAAATCTGGAATGCTCAGGGGCACACAGACAAGACAGACTGCATGGCTCCTTCCCCTCCGCGCCCCTAAACCTGCATCAAGCACACAGACAAGACAGACTGCATGGCTCCTTCCCCTCTGCACCCCTAAACCTGCATCAAGCACACAGACAAGACAGACTGCATGGCTCCTTCCCCTCTGCACCCCTAAACCTGCATCAAGCACACACACAAGACAGACTGCATGGCTCCTTCCCCTCCGCGCCCCTAAACCTGCATCAAGCACACAGACAAGACAGACTGCATGGCTCCTTCCCCTCTGCGCCCCTAAACCTGCATCAAGCACACAGACAAGACAGACTGGATGGCTCCTTCCCCTCTGCGCCCCTAAACCTGCATCAAGCACACAGACAAGACAGACTGGATGGCTCCTTCCCCTCTGCGCCCCTAAACCTGCATCAAGCACACAGACAAGACAGACTGCATGGCTCCTTCCCCTCTGCGCCCCTAAACCTGAATCTTAGCACACAGACAAGACAGACTGCATGGCTCCTTCCCCTCTGCGCCCCTAAACCTGAATCAAGCACACACACAAGACAGACTGCATGGCTCCTTCCCCTCCGCGCCCCTAAACCTGAATCAAGCACAAAGACAAGACAGACTGCATGGCTCCTTCCCCTCTGCGCCCTAAACCTGCATCAAGCATACACACAAGACAGACTGCATGGCTCCTTCCCCTCCGCGCCCCTAAACCTGCATCGAGCACACAGACAAGACAGACTGCATGGCTCCTTCCCCTCTGCGCCCCTAAACCTGCATCAAGCACACACACAAGACAGACTGCATGGCTCCTTCCCCTCTGCACCCCTAACCCTGCATCAAGCACACACACAAGACAGACTGCATGGCTCCTTCCCCTCCGCGCCCCTAAACCTGCATCAAGGTATCCAGATCCATCATGACGTCCCCTATTCTCTTTCCTATTTTCCTGACCGCCAAATTTATGCAATTGTATTTTATGTTTGCCTTTATTTTAAAATCTCCCTCCATTTCTGTTAAAAATAACCCTCTGCCCCCCCTCCCCCTTGCATGGTCATTCAGTGTGCTTTTCTCATAAACTCATTAACTCTATACACAACACACACATACACAACACACACACACACACACACACACACACACACACGACTGCATGGCTCCTTCCCCTCTGCTCTCCCACCCACCCAGGACAGGTCCATAATTTCATGTCTCCTTTCCAGCTGTCTCCACTTCTCTCTCTAATTACTCTCACTAAGCCCAGGCTTCTGGTTCTTCTATGCTGCCCTGCTAACCATCTTTGCATTCCCTCTGCTCCTATCTGTTTCATCTACCCCAGTCCCTTAGATTGTAAACTCATGGGATGTCTGACTGAGCACTTGGTTAAGTGCTGTACTACCTGGACAGTTATCCTACGAGCAGGGTCATCTTTTCATCATGTATCATGTACGTCTCCTGTTTGTGCTCCCCTATTGTAAAGCACTGCGTAATATGTTGGCGCTGTATAAATACCTGTATAATAATAAATAATAATAATAATTTCTCATGACAACTATGGAATCCACCATCGCCAAAGAAGGTAGAATGTTTGGTAACCAGAGACCTGTAACTGTAGGTTTCTTGTTTTAGGATGCTTATGATCACGATCTTATTCGCCACAAGACTTCAGCGGGTTATCTGTTTTGTAAGAAGGTCATCACCACCACTTTTGCTAAGACGTGGCACAAATGTATTGATAAACTCGACCGTAAGTGAATCATGTGAAAGGTCACCAATAAATACAATGTTCCTACATGGAATGTTAGAGGAAACGGTGCTGAAATGATGAGTTCGATGCCATTACTAGACGACATGGTAATTATAGCAATAGTGCCTACAACTGGTCAATGTTGACCAACCGCAGGTCAAGAAATTGTTTTTTTGTGTTTGTGAAATGTAAAGGGGATTCCCGATCCTCATTAGTCTGGAGGGATGCAGCCATTGATTTCCTCCATTTGTGAAACCTTTGTATAGAAATAATGGATGTTGAGAAAGTCGCATTATGTCGTACAAACTGAGCACTTGCTTCTGCTCTTCATCCTCTTGGCTGGTGGTGGGTAACCCTTGTGTCACGGACCCTGGTCTGCAGAGGTCTATGTTGCCACTCTTTCATTGTAGCTGTCCTTAAGCTTCAGCTAAGGTCTGGAGAAGACATCAAAGATCATTGGTGGGAGAGCGGATTGTCCTACAAGGGAGCGGCATTGGCAGGTGTGACCAAGTTGGGGTGCTGAGATCTGTTACACCTTCCACAACAGCTGGTTTTTATGTACGTTCCGCACAATAATCCGTTAGACACAACGGCCAAATGAGCTGATTTTAACATATGACTCACAATATCTGGCTGCCCATGTTAGCCATTGCTTCTCTATACTAGATACCCAAGAGCAGAGGTCTAACTACCATGGTTGAGGTCTTGAGTTGACCACCATGTCAGCCTTTTGTTGAGCATCACAGTCTAGGGCATGCCTCAAACAATGCTTCCAAATCATCTAATTATGATTAATCATTCCTGTGTCATGAGACATGCGAACGTTGCGAAACTCAACAATGAAACAAGTCGAAATCGAAATGATTCAAAGATTTCCTTCACCTTGTTTGGTACTGAATCAAAGGTTTCTCCCATGACATAGCGAGCATCCTGAACTTATCCAGATCTTTCCAGCTCTGTAATATCATTGTTTTAAAAAAAAATTGGGTCAACTTGGAAGCCACTCGAGCCCTTTAGATGAAGAGACCGATCCATGTCATGAGCTTCTGTGCAGTTATAGCTGGACAGATATCCAACCAGGGCTTCCAGGGTTTGTGTTGTGAACCCAAGTTTCTGGTGGACTTCAAAGCAGATATGTCTGAATTCTTTAATTCTATATATATATGATCTTCAAGCCCTCGAGTATGTGAAAACACATTTCTTAATGTATGAATTAAAAACTCTTCTATTCATCCAGTGCTGATATTCTGACATACTTCTTTCTACGCACATTTAATGGCTATAGGGGTTATTCACGGAGAACAGAACTTGACCCGAAAATGCACCGAACAGGGAATTTCCCCGTATGGTGCAATTTCGTGGCCATTCGGCTATTCACACAGCAGGCAGTTTGACACAATTTAGTGAATTGCCAGCGAAATACGGTGCCTGTTTGGCAGCAGTAAAATCCCCCATGGAGAAGCAATGGTTAATCTATTCAGAGATACCGAACAGCAGAGAAATGTCAGTGAAATGCCCTGATGTTCGGTGTTTTCATTCGGCAGGTTTATTCAGGTGAATCTCATAGGCTTCAATGTTAAAAATATTCCTGTTTTTATCCAATATCTAATAAACAGTTTATTGTTTTAATCTGCAGCAAAAAGTCTCTGTATTTATTTACTTTTTGGAATCTTTTAGGCATTTTTAAGAATTTTTTCGGAAATAGTTTTTTCAGGTTTTTTTCTATAAGAGACCTTTTTTTTATTATTCACAGGACCTTATATGTTAATTCCACACATTTTCGTCCAGTAGTTTTTTTGCAAACAGCGTTTCAAATTTGACACTTTCAATCTGGGTTTTTTAAGTCCCGTTCGTCGGCTTGTCGGCTTTTTCCGGCGGCTAGTCGGCGCTGTATTCGGTGGATCATTGGCTTCTGTTGGATGCGTTCGGTGGGTTTTCTGCGGCATTCAGATCGATCTGATATCTCGGATTGTATCGGCAGGGGTTATTTTAGGATTTCGGCGATTTTTTTGGTGGATTTTTGATGGTTTGGTGTCGGATTTTCAAATCCATTACCTGCACTTCGGGGACCCTGCGGTGAATGGTGAATTTACCGCAGGGTCAGGAGATTTGATTCCCCCGAAGTGCGGGGAACAAAAAAGAGCACAGAAATTCCGGTGGAATTTCGGTGCTCTGTGAATAACCGCGCAAGTCTCTTACTCATGAGGCCATCCACCAGTGGTTGGACACGTGGATTTTCCTCTAGACTGTAAGCTCCTATGAGCAGGGCCCTCTACACCTATATTTTATCTATGTAGCACCAGCAGATTCTGTATACGCTAACAGTGGAAAAGGGGATGATACATTTAAAAATAAATCCATCTGAACAATACATAACTTAGCAAAGATGACAGAGTAGAATTGGGGGAGGCGCTATTGAGGGAACTGACAATCTCTATGGGAATTGGGGATGCAGAGACAGGAGAGAGAGAAGAAATTTTGATGAGTTATCCAGCCCTAAGTGTACTGTACATATGCGAGAGTAACATGGAGCGATACATAAATGAATATACAGGTTCTGAGTTATTTAAAGGGACACCCTACACCTATGCTTTTTAAAGTGGTTAGGCTCCTTCTTCTCCCCCCTCTCCCCCCCCACCATCTGTGCCGTTTTGTAGATATTCTTGTGTTAAGTGGAGGAGTTTCCTTCGTCCACACAAGTGTCACCAGACAGGTGGATTTGAATAACCTGCCTGCCAATCACCAAATCAGTCACCAATGATGTCACCAATGATGTCAGCAGGCGCTGCGTGCTAACATCATCCTGTCTCTAAATGCTCACAGAGCCTATGGATTTATTGTGCGCATGTGTACTCTACACCAAAATCCATTGTTCTTCACAAACGCTATGGAATGTCCGTACAAAGTTATGCGAGTTCCATGTGATGTGCGGTTTGCGCAGCATGCTCAACGTGAGTTGCGTATGTAAACTGAGTTAGAAAGCTGCAGGGACTTCCACATTTTGGAAGCCACGAGCTCAAGGAGAGACATACAGGGTTATCCAAAGAGATCCGAATTGCTTGAGAAAGGTAACCGAACGCTGATTTCCAGCGTTCGGTTACCTTTCCTGGCCATTCGGCTATTCAGAGAGCAGGCAATTCGCCAAATCCTGGCGAATTGCCTGCACATACGGTGCCTGTTCGGTGCCTGTTCGAGGGCAGTGTAATCCCCATGAAAAATCACTGCTTCGGCTATTCAGAGAACACAAACCAGCAGTGAAAGGTTCCCGAAATGCCCTGCCATTCGGTTGTTTCATTCGGCAGATTTATTCAGGAGAATCCCATAGGCTTCAATGTTAAAAATATTCCCGTTTTAATTCAATATCTAATAAACCGTTCATTATAAAATTCTGCAGTAAAGAGTCTCTTTATTTATAGATTTTTTAGGATATTTTAAGCATTTTTCTTAATTTTTTTTTTTTTTAAAAAGTCCAATTTTTTTTTTTTTTTTAAAAAGTCCGATTTTTTTTTTTTTTTTAAGTTTACTTCTTTCTTCTGTAACAGCCCTTTTTATTATCATTCATTGGATCATATGTAAATTTCAGACATTTTCGCTCAGTAGTTCCTTTGCCAACAGCGTTTCATTTTCACACATTCACACAAACTATTTTGTTAATTTATTCACCTCCCTCGTCTGCGGTCTCAGCTGCTTCGGCTGCTTCGGCTGTGTTCGGCTCCTGCTCGGGCTTGGTTTTCGGCAGGTTAATCCAGATGTTTTTGAGGGTTTTCGGCGTGCATTCGCCGGGTTTTACGGTTCGTTTTCGTCGGATTTGCGGCAGCCTTTCCCTGCAATTCGGGGACCCTGTGGTGTTTGCTGAATACACCGCAGGGTCACCGAAATGGGATCGGCAAAAGGAACCGAATTAAAGAGAACGAAAAGACACCGAACGTGCGGTGACTTTTCGAATCTCTTTGAATAACCCTGATAGTGTTTGCCGAGGGGCAAAAGGAGAGTAGAAGAGATATTAATGGGTAAGGGCTGTCAACAGCATCTGCCCAGTTATTTAACCCCTGATTGACGGGGGATGTCTTAACGCCGAACAGGTGCCATCACGAGCCGCAGATTGTGGCCTGCCCCCGCAGCCGACGCATGTCATTGGCTGCAGGGGGATGTCCTTAGTTCAAGCAGGCTGCGGGAAGGGGCCGAGGCGGCCTCATTGAAGACAGTGTGGCGTAACTGTACTCCCTGTGTCTTCAAAGCCCTCCCGATGTCAGGACGGCATAGCACGTCCTGGGACGGCAAAGAGGTTATGGGCAAAACGGGTGAGGGGGAGTGGGGGTGTAAAATTTCATTTGAATGCACCTTTAAGAACTCTGCCTTTGAATTGACAGTCTCTCCGTCTCTTCGTGCTCTGTGAATAAAATCAATGAAATTACAATCAATTGCTATTAAAACATACCAGGTTACTGTGTGTGAGTCAGGAGCTAATTGATACAAAATGAAAATATTTATATAATAGAGATTGAAAAATCCACATTTCAGAACATTTTACTCTTCGGAAACTGTGACTGTGCGATTATTCACAATGAAGACAAATGGAATGTTCTTCTCAGCTTGACAGGTAGTCGATAAAAATGTTTGTATAGACTGGGAGCTCCGTTTTAGGGATTACGTATAACTGAAGGGGTTAAACCTCTCGGACGAGGCCAATCTCTTATTCGCGGCTCAGAAATAGTTAAGCAGTAAAAATCGAAAATGTGTTTTACACAGGGTTATCCAAAGAGATTCGAAAAATCACCGCACGTTCGGTGACTTTTCGTTCTCTTCAATTCGGTTCCTTTTGCCGATTGCATTTCGGCGACCCTGCGGTGTATTCAGCAAACATCACAGGGTCCCCGAATTGCAGGGAAAAGCTGCCGCAAACCTGACGAAAAGTAACCGAATGCACGCTGAAAACAAGCAAAAACATCTGGATTAACCTTCGAAAAAGCCGAATAGGAGCCGAACAGGAGCCGAACATGAGCCGAATCACACAGAGCCGAAGCAGCTGTGACGTAGAGGAGGCAGTGAATAAATTAGAAAAACCATTTGTATGAATCTGGGAAAAAGAAACGCTGTTTGCAAAGAAAGTACTGAGCGAAAATGTCTGAAATTTTCACAGGAGGTCCAGGGAATGATAATAAAGAGGGCTGTTACAAAAAAAATAAGTAAACTGAAAAAAAAAATCAAAAAAAAAAACGGACTTTTAAAAAAAAAAAAAAAAAATCGGAAAAATGCTTAAAGTATCCTAAAAAATCTATAAATAAAGAGACTCTTTGCTGCAGAATTTTATAATGAACGGTTTATTAGATATTGAATTAAAACGGGAATATTTTTAACATTGAAGCCTATGGGATTCTGCTGAATAAATCTGCCGAATTAAACCACTGAATGGCAGGGCATTTCGGGAACCTTTCACTGCTGGTTTGTGTTCTCTGAATAGCCGAAGCAGTGCTTTTTCATGGGGATTTCTCTGCCCTCGAACAGGCACCGTATGTGCAGGCAATTCGCCAGTATTTGGCGAATTGCCTGCTCTCTGGATAGCTGAATGACCAGGAAAGGTAACCGAATGCTGATTTTCAGCGTTCGGTTACCTTTCTCAAGCAATTCGGAGCTCTTTGGATAACCCTGATAGCGCAGCTTCAGCTAAATTCTAGGTAAGCCCTAACCATCAGCACCTTTCAACGAAGACAAATGGGATGTTTAAATAATATCGCTTGCTTCATGCCCTCAATGCAGAGAGATCCCTCACGTTCCAGGGAAGTGTTAATTAATGTAGCGCCATGTATTATATTGACAAACATACTCCATAAGAGTACAAAGACACATAAAACTGTTTTTCCTGCTCAAATCAATATTTAAATAAACAAAATACAATGTAACACAGATCTTAATGGATTTGCTAAATACTAGGAATAAATATTTTTATGCTTTTTTTCTTAAACTACATTTTAATACTTTTTAGATTTATTACTATTTATTAGTCTATTATTTATTAGTCTGTATCTACATAGCTATCTATCTATCTATCTATGTATCTATCTGTATCTATCTGTATCTATCTATCTATCTATCTGTATCTATCTATCTGTATCTATCTATCTATCTGTATCTATCTATCTATCTATCTATCTGTATCTATCTGTATCTATCTATCTATCTGTATCTATCTGTATCTATCTGTATCTATCTATCTGTATCTATCTATCTGTATCTATCTATCTATCTATCTATCTGTATCTATCTATCTATCTGTATCTATCTATCTATCTGTATCTATCTATCTATCTGTATTTATTTATCTATCTTTCTATCTATCTATCTATCCATATCTATCTATCTATCTGTCTGTATCTATCTATATCTATCTATCTATCTATCTATCTGTATCTATCTATCTATCTATCTATCTGTATTTATTTATTTATCTTTCTATCTATCTATCTATCTATCCATATCTATCTATCTATCTATCTGTCTGTATCTATCTATCTCTATCTATCTATCTGTATCTATCTATCTATCTATCTATCTCTATCTATCTGTATCTATCTATCTATCTATCTATCTATCTATCTAT